>CM024587.1:42158653-42407627 GCA_014182565.1 Eucalyptus marginata | reverse complement strand
ACTAAGTGGGAAGATTTCTTAATTTTTAGGTGAATTCAGAGGTTTGAGAGTTTGGTCACTTGCAGGTTATCTGTTCTCAAGTTTAGTTCCTGCGAGTAGCGGTAATCTCATAGGGGCTTGAAGTCCTGAATTCAAGAAGCAACAGCTTCATTGGTAGTTTGCCGGAGCAAATAATGGAGATGAGCATCTTGATTACATTGGACTCGAATAGAAATAAATCCTTTGGACCGTTTCCATTTGGTTTGGGTGATCTTCTTAAGCTAAGTACCCTTAGTTTGAGCAAGAAGAATTTGTCTGGCAGGTTGCCATTTGAGCTTGCGGGTTTGATGAGTTTGCCAGTCGTCACTTTACAGGAGAGCATGTTATCTAGTGACGTTCCTCAATGGTTTAGTAGTTTGATTCTCTAATTGTATAGTTCCAAGACAACATGTGTTGACACCTAAATTTTGATAACTAAATTAGACATCCATTGCATAGAAAATTGGGGATCGACCTTGACCTCTAAACAAAATATTAGTTAAAATTGCATATAGCTTTTAGGAGCAATTTTATTATTTGATAACATTTATAGTGATAGGTTCATATAGTTGCATTTAAATTGGACTGGCGACGAATGGACGCAATTGAGGGAAGTTCTGAGTTAAATTGGGCTAAGTCCACAAAAACACATATAGCTTTTAGGAGCAATTTTATTATTTGATAACATTTATAGTGATAGGTTCATATAGCTGCATTTAAATTGGACTGGCGACGAATGGACACAGGGAAGTTCTGAGTTAAATTGGGCTAAGTCCACAAAAACATGGAATTCGGACAAGCCCGTTGGATAGTCACCGTAATGGAAAATTGTATGGGCATTGCCCCTGTCAAGCAAATTGACAAAGATACTCTTTATTCCTTGTGGAAGTTGATTGATTCATCATTTTGATGAATAAAGAAAGCGAAAGAGAGGCGAGATCGGCAAGATATTAAACACTTAGTTGGACGTGGGAGCGAAAGGCAACAAATAGAAATAATATCTTATGGGGATTTTCGTAAGAATTTTTGTGAAAAGGGAAGAAATATCCACCTTGGCAAGCTGGACTCCACTGAATATTATTATTTGCATGATACGAAGAACGTATTTTGAAGATCAGGCTTCTAAGTGGAGCACAGGACATCGGCTATTTAAGGAGCACACACAATACATTGAAAAGACGGCCACACGTCGAGAGAGGCAAAGAGAGAGAGCTTGACAGTTTGATCATTCATGCGCCACAGACGAGAGAAAAACGTGAGTGAGAGGGCAAGAGAGAAGCAAAGATTCCGGTGCAAAAATTCTCTCCCTCGGTCACGTTCTCACGCTCCAACACTGCCGTGCCATGGAGTCCTGTGAAATAACCACGTCTCCATTGCTACAGCCTTGCGTTGCTGTCCGCCGTTGCTCCTCCCACCCGGTTGCCGTTTACTACAACATATCGCAATATCTGCGACATTGGTAAGCTCCAGGTTTGAATGATCGCCCACAACAAGCTCTAGCGTCGCAGATGTTTTCCAGAGCAGTGCAGCACGACTAGATTAACGCTTCCCTCGCCGATTCTGGTCGGTCTCAGTCCAGCCGCCTTGCTGGCATCAGGTTGACTTCCAGCAAGAGTTGGCGTTTATTAGTTTCCTGACATGCCAAATCAGCCTGCACTTGGCCACTTTTGTTAATTTCTTTGCAGGCTACATTATTGTTCCCTCACCTGCGAATCGCAGCTCCTGTGTACGTCCACGAGCCAGACAAAACGTGAAGTCTTATTTGCTGTTCCAGACGCTTTGGTGGTCCATTTACTGTCGCTTCCAGTCGCAATCACCCACCCGTAGTTGCACCGCCCCTGGCCGATGTGTCCGCGCCATCCGTGACCCATCGAGCCAAGCCACCATATGGCCGATCACTAAGCCAAGCATCCCTTGTTGCTGAGCATCCTTGAGCCTCATGCACGGAAAATCGTCAATTTGATCTCATGCCTGAGATAGGATATCCAATCTCATGTCTGATACACGATTCATCAATTTATTTTCAAATTTAGATGAATATGGATAATATTTTGCATGATTTGATGCCATGTTTGACGTGGACGTGATTTCTCTTTACTTTTGTTTGATTTGAATTGACTTTGCTTCTATAGAGGAAATCCAAAAAAGATTAGACAATAAATCGAAATAGGTTTTTTCAGATAATGTTGCACATTTAGAGTAATTTTTAATTCGAATTTAATAAAATACAAAAAATAACTTTTTAGAATAAAGTGGATTTTCTTTTGTAGGATATTTTGCATGTTTAAATATTAGGCATTTTTAATTTCGAATTTTAATTAAAAAAGAAACCACAAAAAATAAAATTAAAAATCATCCGCATGTCACGTAGAATTAGTTCTCCTATTGTTTAGAAATTGTATGTTTAGGCATCATTTAAATTAAAGTGTGTGACATGTTAGAATAGTTACATTAATTTTTGTTCGTCATTAGATCATGTCATTTAATTAATGTTGTGTGACATATAGTTCGCATGTTCGGTTGCATGTTGCAAGTTATCTTAGTTAGGCATTTTTGTACGTCATTGCATTGCATTGCACATAGATCAGGTTTTAAATAAGTGAAAACCCCAAAAAATTTAAGCATGTTAATTAGAAATCATATTTAGGTTGTTAATGTGATTTTCTAACTAATATTGCAGGTGCTTTCGATAGTTTGAGGTAAGTATTTCCTTCCTGTAATTTATCTAATGCTTTGATTATTAAGTGTTAAATAATGGTTGCGTACTCGCATGATCACCTTACATATTTTGAGTAAATTAAAATCAATGTAAGCTGTCGATGAAACTCCTTTTTTTTTGAAATAAAAGAGAATAGATACTGAAAGGGCGTTAGAGAAATCTAGCCTAATTAAATCTTCGTTCTCATAGTCTCTGGTTCGTAGGAGTAAAGTAATGCTCCTATTATTTAGTTGGGTTTCTAATCAACCCACCAACAATAGATCAATGGCAACTCTTGATTATATATCATTTGCATGTTAAGAACTTAAATCTTAAGTTGCGAATTGGTATGGGCTTAAGAAAGCTCGAGCTAAGTTTAGCTTAGTAATCCATTAGTCAAATCCCTAAGTGATCCCACCCGCTTTGGAGAGGTCGCAACAACATGGATTCAGCTTGTCCATTCCACATTAGATAGGGCTCGCCCAGCGTCTATAAAATGATAAAAAAAACCGATTGGTGGTAGCAGTGAATGTTATGACTATGGTGTTGCCAACGCATGGGATTAAGTCGTGAAATTTTACTCCAGTTGTTTCTGAAGAACTACGGTCATGCTTCTGCCGGTGTTTGCTGACCCTCTTGAAGATGTAATCATCGCCTTCATCACCGCCAGGTCGTTTCTCTTCCGATTGATTTTAGATCTGTATGAGTGCATGGATTTTCCACCATGATTTTTGAGGAAAATTATATAAAAAAATTTAAACCTATCGTAATTATGTCCATTCAGCTTTAAACTTTTTTTTTTTTTCACTAATTCAATCATAAACCTTTTGTATTTGTGCTAATTTATCCCATTCAGCCAATTTTAGCTGGCGTTGGCATGAAAATTTTTTAATAATATTTTATTTTTCAAAAATTTTTTGCTAATTTTTAATTTTATTATCCTTTTATTTTTCTTTTCTTCCTTTTTATTTTTCCCCATAGTGGCCTATGAATGTCACGGGTCCTCGCCCAGATTTGGGCGATGCTTGGGGGCCGCGGGTGAGGCAACCTTACCTAGATCTGGGTGGCGCCAGCCTCGCCATGGCCTTACTAGCTGTGGGCGAAGATAGCCTTGCCTGTAGCTAGCAAGGCCATGGCTGCCTTCGCCTTCACCTACAACTGATGAGGCCCAGGCAAGGCCCAACAAGGCTGGCCTTTTCCTCGGCTCCAAGGCCTTTGTAAGGTGCCTCATGGTCCTTCCCCTCTATCTTAGGCGCACTCTCTTCATACCATCAGTTGTCAAGCCCAATTGAGCCTTGTTGCAAAACTTCAACCTCAATTTGAGGCCACCTCACCTCGTGAAGGCATGGGGGCTACAGGCGAAGGTGGCCATGGGCTTGCCTAGTGGCTGGTGAGCCTCACCGGAGCCTCGTCGCCACTATGGGGAAAAAATGAAAAGAAAAGAAGGTAAAAGAAATAAATATAAAAATTTGAAAAAAAAAATATTATTAAAATTCTCCTCGTCAATGTCAACCAGATAGTTGGTGCCAGCCCACGTCCACTTCATTACCAGTGGGAACAAAATTGACCAAATGGACTTAATTGATATAAATACAAAATGTTTACGACTGAGTTGGTGAAAAATAAAGTTTTTAACTGAATTGGCATAATTATAATAATTTTATAATTTTTTTGGTAATTTTCCCATGATTTTTTGTTTTGTCTTTATTGGTAGCTTGAGCCTAGCCCTAAATGTGCTGACTTGTCGTGCTTCATGGTTTGCCATCACCAGAGTAATGGTGGCTTCTTCACGGATGTGGTTGCTGATAACTATTCTATTCCAGAAATTTATTCCCCATATGAGTTTTTGAGCAAAATTACTAGTTTGATGAAAACACAAAATTTCTCCCTCTCGAATGATGGCAGGCGATAATGGATGGACAACGACAACAAGCGATGATGGGTGGGCAGCCGGTTAGTAGCGAGAACGAGCGACGTGCTCACTTTTGTTCTAGAAATAGAAAAATAAAAAATTTTGCTTCTCATTTTTATTCCAAATACATTCTTGGAATAAAAATTTGTTCCAAAAATAGAAAAATAAAATTGCATTATCAAATGAATTTCTGTTCTAAATTTGTTCATAGGAATAGAAAAATAGAGAAACAAAAAAAAAATGTAATGATCATTATACACGCCTTGTGTAGATATCTAAATTTTAGTGCCCATTTAATCATTCATTAATCGCATAAAAAATTAAGGAATAATTTTTAATCCGTAAACAAAAATAATCTCTATTAAATTGCATTACGTATAGATATTAGAAACAATCACATACCTATTGAACTAGTGTCAGATAGACAAGCGGCATATAGACATAAGTGATTGGTCTTGAGCTCAGTTGAATTGATCGGACTTAGTCCTAAAGATTAAATGTTTGTCCAGGCCTATAAAAGTGTATGATGGCCGAAGTCAAGAAAACACTGTGGGAAACAAATTTAAAGGAAGGTGATAATCGGCTGAATTGGAGGTGATACTCGTACATATGGTCGATACTCCGGCCATGAACTTATTCGGTCATCCAAAATAGGAAATAAATATTGTTCTTTTCTTGAAGGACCCCAGTGCTTTGCATATAAAAGGAGAGGCAGTAAAGAAGGAGAGGGGGATCGGCCGCAATGGATGAGGAAGAAAAAGACAAAGGAGAGGGCTAGTTCTTTCTTGAGATCTCTCTCTCTCTCCCTCTCTCTCTCTCTCAAAAAAGGACGCGATTTCACAAAATAGGAAAAAAGGCACACAAAAGTTCAAAGTGAAGAAAGTGGTCTGGTTCTTCTTCTCGGTGGGCTATTTTGGCCCTTTAACCTTGGGGGACGGAGAAAGAGGGGAAAAGGGGGAAAGGAGGCCAAAAAAAAGAGCAAGGGTCTTCCTTCATCTTCTTGGGGGACTCTTTCCTCCAGGGTGCGGTCCTGGCGCTTGCACAACCGGAAGCCCCCCTCGCGCACCGATACTCCGCCAGCATCTGCAGTGATTTCCGGCGACAATCCCAGCAACATCTTGGCGAGTCCTGACAGCTTTCATCGCCCCAGCCCATCGCACTCAGCCGTTGTTAGCGAGCTTCAGGTTTTCCAACGCTGGCCTGGACCTTGCCGCGCCTCAGATCCCTCGCCTTAGCAAGCAAGCAGCTACATTGAGAAAAATCGTGGAAAAGGGGCGAGGGGGTCTTTCATCAACGCACAACGCCACTTTCACTGAGAAAAATCCACCATCTCACACCCGTTATCTCCTACCTCTGTACGTCCACGTCCAGCACTAGGGTACAGAGAAAAGACAAAGGAGGGAGAGGCCTTCGCCTTGAGAGGTGAACGTTGTCGTCACACACGAAGACTTCAAGTTTTCGCTGCCATTGCCTCAACGAGTTACTGTCCGAGATCTCCACCATCAAGGTGTCTCCGCAGCCGTGTTCACCGAGCCCGAATCAGCACTAGATCCAGCGAAGCAAATTGGCGGGCGAGCTCCCAGTCTTTCCGGCAACATCCCAGCAAGCAACCTGCCAATATCACAACCTGCGATTTCACCGATTTATCGCAAGTCTTCTGGCAGGTTTCTGCAGTTTTCAGGCGGTCCTCGTAGCCTTTCTTTCCGACATCCAGCGAAACCTTTTGTAGTGGTGCTTCTGACAAAAACTCAGTAGTCCCATTGATCCAGTGGTTCAGGCAAGTCTAGATAGCCTCCTTGTTCTGTGGCCGAGTTTCACCTACACCCTCTTGTTGCTGTTCATCGCTGCTCTGCTGATGCAGTCACCGTGAACTTCGACGACAACCTGTCGTTGATCTGCTGCACCGCTGGGGACTACCTGGACACCACACTCCGCCCGACTGAGAAGAGACGGCAGCAGGTTTAAAAGAGGGAGCATTCATAAACGAAGAGGGCGTTCGTCAGGGAGCACACTCGTCATCCTCGCCGCACTTCAATAATTCACAATCAAGTCCAAGCTTCTTTGCGGGTCGATACACGTTCTTGAGGAGAAAAGAGCAAGAAAGGGGAGGCTGATTCTTCATCAATATCAAATTTTTGCATCCCACTATCATTCTTGTTTTCTTTCTGTTTTCTACATGCCAACTGATCCGGATTCCAAATGTAGAAAACGCCAAACGGAGAAATACACAATATATAAAAGACACAGCACATCATCCAAACTTTGAAGACCGAGACTTCTCCTTGCGGCCATTGAATGAGCTTCTCTTTCTCGCCGCTGCTGTCCACGCCTTAGGGTGGTGCCGATCTTTGCACACGTGATTGCCACGCATCCACTTGCTGCACATCCGAGAGCTACCGAGCACACCATCGAGAAACCGAGGACCCCACCGTCGGCCATTCCATCGAGCCAAGAGCCCATCGGCCGAGTATTACCGTGAACACGGCAAGTCCACTGTGCAGCGGCCACCCTCTGAGCCTCATTCGCAAGTTCGAGTCGACTTCGATAAGATTAAGCACCTCCAAAATTGGGTAAAGATTCCACCGGATTAAACTTTAAATATTTGATTGCTATTTACGGATATATTTCGTTGTGTAACTGGTTTGATGAGATCTTAGGCATCATCAAATTATGGCATTTTCAAATTACGAATTTTAATAGAAAATATAAAAATATCATGTCCCATACATTTTATTGCACCATTATCTACTATGTCATGTCATGTGCATGTTGTATGGTTTTTAGCTGCATCATCACTATGCCATGTCATGTGCATGTCGTATAGTTTTTATCTGCAGCATCATTATGCCATGTCATCAGGCATATTGTTATGCCTCGTCACCATGCACGTCTTCAATGCCACTTCATCAATGCCATGTCATCGTGCATGCCACGCCATTGCCATGTCATCGAAATATGCCATGTCATTGATTGCATGTTGTCGAGTGATTGCATGATTAGGTTCATAAAATTGTATGTTATGCTAGAATAGTTGCATATCAATTTTATCGTTGCTTACGTTGCTTCAATGTAAGTAAATCCATTCTTTACCCTTGCAATTCATCGATTAATGGGTGTTTCATTAATGGTTCACACCCGCATAATCACCTTAGATGTTAGTGAACGGGTTTAAAATCAATCCAAGATGCTTGCCAAATATTTTTTGAATAAAAGAGGAAGGTACCGAAAGGACGTTAAAGTAATCTAGCTTAATCAAGTCCCCAAATTTATAATCTCTGGATCGCAGGAGTAAAGTGTATCTCTTGATGCTTGAGTATCTAATTGACCCATTAAAAATTGATTAGTGGTGACTTTAGATAAAATTCAGTCGCATGTTAACAGCTTGAACTTGAGTTGCAAATTGGTATGAGCTTGGGAGAACCCTAGATAAGCACTATGCCTAGTAATCTATCAGTCAAACCCTAGGTGGTTCTACGAATACCTTGAATTGCCACGCTAAACTCCTACAACTTTGTCAGTCATCTCCAAGGAGGAGGAAAACACTTTCGGGGGGTGTGTTCACTCTTTTCTCGGATTGAAAAGTATCTCCAGGATCAAAAGCAAGAGGTATATTCTTTAACCCATTATTTTTCTTTCCTCGCTCAGGAAACTATGAATGACTACGGAAATGTTGAAGACCCATTGTGTTTACTTAATTCTCGCTTTGCCCATTTGGAAAAGAAGAAAGCAACTAGGCGACCGGCTCTTGATCACTGCATTGTTACAAGAATCCATTTTCTTCTATTGCCATGCCTCGCGCCAAATGCATCGTTGAGCTGTTTCTTATGTTACTAATTTGTGAATGTGTTGGAGACTTGCTGTAGTGCACATGTAGACCTTACTGAGAGCTCCTTATGTTTTTGTCCATTGTGCTTGTCATTGTTGAACACCAAAATTGACCTTGTCATCACTTGTTGGTCATGAGAGAAAATATGACAAAAGTAGATTTACGACCATATGCGTATCACACAGGTAGTATTTGATACATGCTCGACTATCAACAAGCACGAGGATAACTACCTAGTGATTGATGGTAAGATAAGGAAATGCCATGTGCCCAATTAGGGGTGAGCATCGGTCCAGGGGTCAACCCGGGACCGACCCCTGACCGGCCCAACCCCGCGGGTCTTGGTCCGGTTCAGGGTGGTGATCGGGTGGTCCTTGGTCCTAGAATTCTTGGACCGGCACCGTGCGGGTCGGTCCTCGGTCCCTGAGAGTTCGGGTCGGTCCAACCCGGACCAACCTTGATTATATATATAATATTATTTATAAATTTTTATATAGGGAAAATCTTAAAATAAATAGTGTTAACAACATTAAATAGCTCATTAGTAAGGAGTTCAAGTAATTTTACAATATTCTTTAATAACTTAGATTTTTAATGTCTTTTACAGTGTCACTAGTCATAATTTACGAAAGAGGAAAATGTTTTTGTGAGGAGTCTTCATGGCGTCTAAAAAGGCATAAACAGCTCTTTATGGCATCCTCCTCTAATATTCATTCTCTTCTGTCTTATTTGTCATTTTAGTCTTCAATTTGCCAAAATTGAAAGAAACAATTTCTCCACTCGCCACTTGACACTCGTCTTGCTCGCTTTGGGTCATTCATGTCGCCGCCGCTCGATGCTCGCTTGGCTTGTTGCTTCCCTCTTGACATTCGATGCTCATTCTGTTTGATGCTCACCCCACTTGACCCTCACCACTTGCCTTTCTTAGCTGACCTCGCTCATCATCGAATCCTTGGGTCGGTACGGTCCTCGGTTGCCCTTTCAATTAGTACAAAAAATGAAATAAAAAATTATTGGTTGGTCCTAGGTTGACCTAGAAATCGGACCGAACCCATTGGGTCAATTCGGTCCTCAATCGCTTTTTTATAGAGTACAAAAAATGAAATAAAAAATTATCGTTTGGTCCCGGGTTGACCCTGGAACCGGACCGAACCCATTGGGTCGGTCCGGTCCTCGGTCCCAAGCTCAATAGGGTCGGTCCTCGGTCCCAAAAATTGAGGACCGACACTGTGCGGGTTGGTCCTAGGGTTAGGGGGTGGACCGGCCCAACCCGGACCATGCTCACCCCTATGCCCAATTATTGAAATTGCAATGACGGACGGTTGGTAGCTGCTCGAGTGGACTCTGGCGGCAAATTTTTCAATAGAAACACTTTAAGTATTACTCAGGATGCTAGGATAGTAGGCCCTAAAGATGCACATTATGAAGGAGCAGTTGTTATTTGAAGACCCATCCATGGAACGGTCACTGATAGATGTATAACCACATAACATGATCAAAACGGTTGTATGAAAAGTGGTTAAAGTAATTTGCGAGAAAGAAGGAAGATGGACAAAGTCGGGAGCAGCTACTAAAGAGTACACAACGGCCAAGCGGTTACCAAGTTTCACTATAAATATCACCAGTCATCCAGCGAAAGACCCCCTTGACAAATCAATCAACATGTTATCTCTTTATCTTTATCTTTCCTACACTGTACTTTAATTTTCCTAGCTATAACTTTCAGATTCCTGTCATCAATTAAATTCCAGCGCGTTTCTATATATAGGTGCATAGTTGGTGATTAAATTCCGGCGTTGTATCTTACTATCCTAGTGTAGTGTCGTCAATTAAATTTCGACATTATTCATTGTCCTCAATTTATGTCGTTGATTGAATTGCGGCATAGTTCAAGTCTAGTCTTGTAACTTACATGCCTTGTTGTTGATGAAATTCCAACTTAGCCCAAGTTTGTACATCGTTGTTTGGATCAAAGAAGTTAAATATGATATTGCATAAGATATCCTCTGTCCGGAGTTGGCGTAGACCCTTGTCCTCTTAAATAAAAATGGAAAAATGACTTTTGATGAGAGATATTTCATTTTAGAGCAATTCCAGGAAAATATTTTTTGACATGCTCGGTGAGACCCTCTTGTTGTTGATTTGAGAAGATATAATGCTATAAACCAGGAGTCGATCCAATCTTGACAACACTGTAGACGATTTTCCACCACCACTGATGGGTGAAGATATGAGAAGTGTCGAATCATCATTGGCGCAACCTCTCCCGCTAGATCAAGTCCAGGACGAAGATGTCAATATTCCGAGGCAACTTACTGAAGAACAGAGGAGACCAATGGAGTCAACCCCCGTGATATTGCCGTCCATAATATGGATATTGGAAGAGAGCCAAAATGAGTTTGTCGATCACGCTACCAAACGCATGGCTGATGCGATCAAATATTTGGTCATCAGCACCTATCATAAGTATGCACAAGGGCAATACGGGATACCAAGTAGTGCAACCCAACTTCAAGCCAATCCAGTTGCTGTGTTTTTGGGGTACGTTCCCTTACCTATTAATGCTCAAGTTACTTTTGCCAATATTGGGCAATCTATGCCACCCGTTCCATCGTTTAGAATTTTGCAGAGAGGAGAAGCTGTTACAGCGGTCCAGACCTATGGATCAATGGGGACTAATGGCAATGGCACTTCGACGTCCTTGCAAAGGAACGAGACTCCTGGGACACCCTAGACTTATGGCACGGCATTATTAACCGCAGAACACCCTAGACCTTGTTAAAATATGTCTCGAGTTTGAGTCCAATGTGAAATTCTGAATATTCCGAATTGGATATGTTGCGGACGTTCGAAATTGAGCAAAGAAGATCTGAAGATCAACTCCCCAAAATTTGAACCTGCGTTGGAGAGTTTGGCCGCTAAAATAGGAAAGTCCAACTTTGACTTGGACTTGTATTTTGTTTAAAATATACAGAGATATGTTTTGGATAAAATCGTTTAAGATAGGAAACAGAATCCTATGAGAAGTCGGCAAAAGAATAAGAGTCTCAGGAAGGATTGGCCGTGGGTGGTAGAGGTTGATCATGAAGAATTGGTCTTGAAGTGCCGTCTCGTCGTTGAGTGCTTGGGAGGGATTTTTCTTTGTTGTTCTTGTCCGTAAATTACATCCAAGAAGATTTAGTGTTCAAGCCAATTAAATCTTGTGGTAAGATTTGCGTGTCATTCCTTCGTGAGATTGAGAGATTATTTCTTGAGGAATTTCGGGGCTAAACACTACGTGCGTTATTGGGTGTAATTGGGGCTTGGGAAACACCAAGAGAGTGTTTGAGTGACTCGAGTGTGTAATCTCCTTGTATCGCTTGATCTATAATGAAATTCGTCGCTGCTCTCCCCATGGACATAGGTCTTTACGACCGAACCACGTAAATCCGGTATCCGATTTATTTTTTTATTTTGTCTATATTATTATTCGATCGCTCGTTTTTCACAACAAGTGGTATCAGAGCCAGATTTGGCTAAGTTGAAGCGAATCGATGGCCACAGAAGAAGTAAAAGTGAGAATCGACAGATTTGATGGGAAGGATTTTAGCTTCTGGAAGATGCAGATTGAAGATTATTTTTACCAGATGAAATTGCACTTGCCCTTATCTGGGGAGAAACTAGAGTCGATGAAGCAAGCTGACTGGGATTTGCTTGATAGACGAGCTATGGGTGTTATTCGGCTGACATTGGCTCGTAACGTTGCGTTTAACATCTTGCAGGAGAAGACCACCGCTGATTTGATGCAAGCCCTATCGGATATGTACGAGAAGCCCTTTGCGATCAACAAGATCTATTTGATGCGATGCTTGTTTAATTTGAAGATAAGCGAATGTGCGTCAGTTGCAAATTATATCAATGAATTCAATGTAATTGTTAGTCAATCGAGTTCAGTTGAGATTGACTTTGAAGATGAGGTACGTGCTTTGATTCTATTATCCTCATGTCCTAATAGTTGGAATACTACTGTTACTGTTGTTAGTAATTCCTCTGGATCAACAAGTTTGACGTTTGATGGGGTTCGAGATTTAATTTTGAGTGAGGACATTCGTAGAAGAGAATCTGGCGAACCTGTATCTACTGCTTTAGTAGGTGAAAATAGATGAAGATCTAGAACACGTGTGGGTAAGAGTAGTACTAATATGAATAGGCGTAGTCGGTCTAGGACTGGTGATGTTGTCTGTTGGAGCTGTGGCAAGAGGGGGCATCTTAGAAGGAATTGCCTTAAGCTGAAGAATGAGAAGGGTAATGGAATTATAGTTGATTTTGCAGATAATATTGCAGCTATAGCAGACAATGCCGATTATGTCATGTCTGTCACTGATTATTCATCGTTTGATAGATGGATTATGGATTCTGGTTGTTCTTTTCATGTCACACCAAATAGAAACTGGTTTACTACTTATCAGTGCACGGGTGATAGTAAAGTGCAGTTGGGGAACAATGCTGAATGCGATGTCGTTGGTGTTGGTAATGTTAGAATCAGAATGCATGATGGTATCGTGAGGACATTGACTAGAGTAAGGCATGTTTCCGAGTTGAAGAAGAACTTAATTTCCTTGAGTGCCCTAGATTCAACTGGATATCAATATATTTCAGAATGTGGAATTCTGAAAATTGTTCGAGGTCCTTCGATAATAATGAAAGGAATCAAGCACAGTGGCCTGTATGAGCTTCAAGGTGAGATAGTGACAAATTTCGTTGTGGAGACTTCGGATGCATTTGTTCGAGAGTCTGAATTGTGGCATATGCATTTGGGGCACATTAACGAGAGAAGCCTGAAGGTTTTAAGTGATAGAAATCTGTTATATAGTTCTAACGAACCGAATGTATGTAGGTGTTGTGATTTAGATCAACGCGGAAAGTGCAGTTCAGTTCGACTGTGAAAGAAACCATAGAAATTGCAGAATTAATTCACTTGAATGTTCACAGGTTGTCGCGGTTTCTTCGAGGAAGAGTGCTAGATATATGCTAACAATTGTTGATGGCTACTCGATGAAGACGTGGGTATTTGTGCTTAGGCACAAGTTTGATGCTGTTGTCAGGATCAAGCAGTTGATAGCTTCGATCGAAAAGGAGACTGGTAAGACGATCAAGCAAGTGCAGACTGACAATAGCATGGAGTTTTGCTCGAAACTGTTAAACGAGTTCTGCATGAAAGAAGGTATAGTGAAACACCGCACTTATGCCAATGAACCACAATATGTCACTCCCCGCACCTCGAACGTGTGCCCATCCCTCGGTGGTCGATAAATTTTGCGATGTTCCTAGGATGCGTCGCCGACCCATTCATTTTAATGCACATGCGGAAGCGTAAACGAAAACCCCTGACAGTAACTAATACGGGATAGAAACGTAGGAAACAACTTCACAACCAAACATGCTTTCATAAACACACAAGGTTTATATACAAAGTGAGTCTAACAACAGGGGTCTAGCTAAAAAAGAAGTGCCATCAAAACATCTAGGCACTAGACACCTCATCCATAGGCTTCGGGGGCTCCGGATCTATCACAACACCATCAGGGTTGTCTAGGTCCATCGAGTGTGCTGCCTCCCACTCCCCAGTCTCGACGGGAGGTCCGTCAAAACCTCGCAAAGGACCCTCTCGACCCCCTTGTCGGAAGCCAATGAACCATGCCTTGAATCGGTGAGGTACCAACTCAGGTAGGCCCTCATCGACCCAAACCACATACTCAATCAACTCCCGAGTCAGGGTGGTCTCGGGAATAGGGATGTAGGTAAACTCAAAATCCATCGTCTGCGGGACCTCGTACCGCACGTGACGCTCCTCCATCTAGGGGCTTGTAAAGTTGAAGCCCACGGCGGGGTGAGATATTGTCTCAGCAAGTTCATCCCCTAAACCTTTATTAGGAAGGAAATACACCCAGAGGTGGCCTAGCCACACAATACAGAGGACTTACCTCGCCTCAGTTCCTTCCTACATGTCAGCACAGTTCATATTACTCAATCATATGTAATAATAAAACTCAAACAACTGGAACGCCAACACTTTCATCTCAAACAGCCACAAGGGTCCTGATTATAAGGTCAAATCGTTGTGACATGTCCCATACCGTGCCAAACAATTTCGCCCCATAATCCAACGCGTCAATTTCACTCAACATGCGTTCCAATTGTTAATCACGGCCTTTAGGGCACGGCCTACTTGATGTTCAGCGGTCTACTTGCGTAGCTAGGCGTCGTCTCACCCCATTGAGCATGGCTGTATTACTACGTTGACGGCATTCCCGAAGGAGCATCGGTCCAAAATCTGCTGCGATCGGCATCCGTTGTGTGGGGCATCCCATATAGGGGCACGTCCAGCTCAACAGCTCGGTACGGGTTCTCTTGATCAACACACGTCCATTCAATTTCGGCCTAGGACACCGTTCATTATACTCAAATGCCTCAATTAAAATAGTGATCCTGGCCTATTTTCTTCGTATTAAAAACATCCGGGAAAATAGTCTTGTGTGGGTACACGGTCAATTCGAACTAGAAAAACTGATACATTTCCTTTTTAAACCCCACTATTTGATATAGAACTTCAAACCCTTTTTCGGTGTCAAAAACCCGACACCACGTGATTTTCTGAATAAATATCGAAATTTTCACAATCACCACTCAATTTCACAATCCAACAATCAATTACACAAACCAACCATACCACAACAATCACACGAAATTTTAACGACTCGGCTATCCCGGTATAATTTCCATAAAATAATAAATAATTAATATATTGAGAAAATTAAATTAAATAATATTAAATTAATTAAATATAATATAAATTAATTAAATAAATTCGAAATAATTAATTAATATAAAATAATTAATTAAGAGCCTAATTAAGCTTACGCTAATCTAATTGCCTAATTAGCCTTAATTAATTATCCACTAAACTAATCAAGCCACATAATCTAATTAGTCTCTACTAAACTAATCTAACCACCTAAACCATACTTAGCATAAACTAATCAACCCTTAAGCATGATTAACCTCCTAAGCAAGGTTTAGAGAGTAAACTCATTGGTTTTGCGAGCCTAGGTGAGTCCACGGAGACGGCAATGTGGAGACGGGCGACAAACCTCCAAGCGGCGATGCCAAACGAGGTCCGAAAGTGACCTAAAACGGGCCACAAAGTTCTAGATCTTGCTGGAACTTCTGCTTTAGCTTGTTGGTTGAAGAGGTTGAATCGGCGGCTCGGCTTGCTGGAAACGGCTAGGCAAGGCCAGGCGGGCGATCTGGGGCGACAGCGGTTGGATGGCGACAGTGCCGCAGCTTCCAAGCGACCTGCGATGGTCAAATAGGGCGGCTCGGGCTGCGGAACGGTGAGGATGCGAGCAGGACGGCGCAACGTCGAGTTGGGCACGCGAGAGGCGCAACGGCTTGCGGGCGCGAGTGGGCTGCTCCGGCGGCTTTAGGCGGGCGTCGATGATGGAGGGGGGCTACTGGCTCGGTTCCTCTAGTTTTTGGAGCTCCAAAATTGGTCCAACAATGGATAAAGCAAAGCCAAATGAAGAAGAAGAAGCTACTGAAGAGAGGGGGACCCCAAGGTGACTTCCAAGGCTCCAACACTTGTCCAAACACTCAAGCACTTGCCCCCACTTGCTCAGCCCTTGTCTCCAACCACTTCTCTCTCCTCAATCTTCCTCAAGAAGTCATTGAAGTAGTCCAAAATGTTGCTCCCCCCATGGCATACGAATTTTGTACCTTTGCCTCTTCAGTTCATTCAATTCTTACTCAATTAAGCTCAAATCAAAGCCTATAAATTCATCCAATGTGACCACACTTAAATCCACATTTTTCCTTGTCAATTGAACCAACTTGAATCCCAAAAACATGACCAAAAATGGACTTACGAATTTCCCAGTCCAAAATAACCGTACTTTGATTTTTCGCCGAAAATCTCTGTTTGCAGAAAAATCTTCCGAGGATGAGTTGACGTTCCTAAAATAAATTGTGACACAACAAAACTTCCAATTTCTGAAATGGGGTTCAATTTCGCAGTTAATTTCAATCTGGCGTGATTTTAGAGCGTCCTAATCTACCGGGTAGCTTTTAGGAATTTTTGGCACATTTGACCTGTGGTTGATTATTTTCGAGCCACAATGTACATCTTTGACACATTGGCCACTCTCAGTTGTCATGAAAATTTCGATATTTCAAATATGGACACAGGGTACATAAATGACAGAAAAATCGGTCTAGTGCTGTTCAATAGAAATTTTGCAATTAGGTGGAATCACCCACACTCTAATTACATACATTTGTTGAATCGACCTATCTCCGGTCTCTGGTCGATTTTGACTGTGCCGTTATGACCCTTGCAAATTAGCATGGTCAAGTAGTCGATTCCTGGTCGAATTCTCAAGTTTGTAGTGTTAGAACCTTTAACTGCTTCACCTGGTGGACTAGTTATCCCATGAGTGAACAGTTTAGGGAAAATAACTATATGCGCGTCGATGAAAAGCCCGACTCATTCAATTGAAAATGGAACTTAAAAATCAGGATGTCACACAATATGTTGCGGAATTGATGAGCAAAATGTTGCTAGAGATTGCCTATAAAATGTTCTCTAGTGCTGGTAGTGCTGGTATGGCTAGGAGATTCCTAGGGGATGTGCTTAGTACGGCGAGCTACCTAATGGATAGATCCCCATCGACTACGATTGGATATCGAACTCCCGAAGAAGTGTGGTCAGGTAACGTTGCTGATTATTTTGTTCTTAGACTATTTGGTTGCTCATGTTATGTTTGAGCGAGTGATGTTAAGCTCGATGGAAGGGTAAGAAAGTGCATATTCCTAGGCTATGCATGAGGTGAGAGGGGTTATCGGTTATGGTGCCCAGAATTAAATTCACCTATTATCAGCAGAGAAGTTACGTTTGATGAGTCTCCAATACTTTTGGCTAGGAGTGATTATAGCAGTATTCAAACGGATCTGAACGGTGTTTAGCTTAAGGTGAAGTTGCGACTAGAAACTCCTGAGGTAACGAGTACTAATAAAGTAATCAACACAGATGGTGCTTGTAGCGAGGTGGAGCCTATAGAGCCAATGGTTGCCGTAACTGCTGAAATTAACAAGGTACGTATTCGATCTCCTGACAGATATGGATGTAATAATGGTTTTGCTTTATCTGCGATTAAGGAGGTTGCGTCGAAAAATCCTTACAGAGCAGTTAAAGGTGCATGTGGAGTTGGTATTTAGATGATGTCCTCGGTTATGGCGAAGTTCAATCGAGGCTTGGACTTGGATAATATCTGTGGTGGTTGAGCCCATCGGGGGCTATAGGAGAGTAGCGGTAGAGTTTGAATTTTTTGCGAAGCGATTGCAACTTGGCTCAAACATCGAGTCAAGGTGGAGATTGTTAAAATATGTATCGAGTTTGAGTCCAATGTGAAATTCTAAATATTCCGAATTGAATATGTTGCGAACGTTCGAAATTGAGCAAATAAGATCCGAAGATCAACTCCCCAAAATTTGAATCTACGTTAGAGAGTTTGTTCGCTAAAATAGGAAAGTACAACTTTGACTTGGACATGGATTTTGTTTAAAATATATAAAGATATGTTTTGGATAAAATCGTTTAAGAGAGAAAACATAATCCTATGAGAAGCCGGCAAAAAAATAAGGGTCTCACTTATATATATAGACTTGTGGCCGTGAGTGGTAGAGGTTGATCATGAAGAATTGGTCTTGAAGTGTTGTCTCATCGTTGAGTGCTTGGGAGGGATTTTTCTTTGTCGTTCTTGTCCGTAAATTACATCCAAGAAGATTTAGTGTTCAAGCCAATTAAATCTTGTGGTAAGATTTTCGTGTAATTTCTTCGTGAGATTAAGAGATTATTTCTAGAGGAATTTCAGGACTAAACACTGCATGCATTATTGGGTGTAATTGGGGCTTGGGAAACATCAAGAGAGTGTTTGAGTGACTTGAGTGTGTAATCTCCTTGTATCACTTGATCTATAGTGAAATTTGTCGCTGCTCTCCCCGTGAATGTAGGTCTTTACGACCAAACCACGTAAATTCGGTGTCCGATTTATTTTCTTCTTCTATCTATATTATTGTTCGATCGCTGGAAATGACTACATTGTCCCAATTTAAGGGACAAAAAGCCATTGTGAGGGAGTTTCAAGTTTTTCAGTCTCTCTCTTATCTCTTCCATGACAATGCCTTGTCTCTATCTCTTCCATGTCTTTTCATGTTGAGACCCCTAGCTAGTGTCATAATCCATGATTGGACGCGGAGTAATTTTCCTCTTCAGGATGTAAACAATGACGTCATACACATTTTGGCAAGCATTCTTGACTTCGATGACATCTTTAAGTCGTCCCATCTTGAGCCAAAAAAGTGTTGTGCAGAAAACGTCCACGCGTTACGCCGTTACAATTAGAGAAGGTAAGGTACTTAACAATTTCCACACATAATTGCATATTTTCAAACATGGCCACGTCTTACGTTGCGCATGAAAAACATTCTATCTCTATCTTTTAAACATGAGTTTCATTGATTAACTTTCCATCTAAATTTGTGTTCTCAACATTTTCCTTGCTTTTTTGAAGAAAATATAAATTCCATATTTAGTTCATTTTATTTTACTTAGAAAGAGTTGTGATATTAAGCTTTTGAGAGCGCCCACATTAAGCTAATGTATTTAAAAAATTTATTAGTAGACGGTGACGATATTCTCATTCTATTAAGTAAGTTAAAGATGTTGACGTATCTCTTTTACAAGAAAGACACATTAGCGCAATTTAAACTCAAATTATGTTTCAAAGATTTTTTGAGTTGGTGATGAAAATAATAATAGAGTAAAAAGGGGCAAAGAGAATGATTTTCCCCATATTCAGAAAGTAATATAATATTACATACATCATCATTGCCAAAGATTTTTTTACACAAATAGCCTTCGGATGAAAATATAAACATATTTACTGAATAAAGTCAAGCGCAATATATATAAAACTTGCTTGTGCGAAGAAAAGTTCACATCGCTACTGTACAGAATAAAGCCTATTGAAAAAAAATTTATACTTCATAAATTGTCAGTATAAAAGTTTTTAGCACACAAACAATCTCAAAACAAAAACGTTAACTTGTTTATGGAATAATTCTAAAAGCTGAAAACAAAAATTATATATGTTCATACTATTAAACTATGTGAAGAAATTTTTATACCAGCAGTACACACAATGAAATTACGCGCTAAACTCCAACAACAGAAGTGTTGTTTGCAAAGCAGGGGACGGTGGAAGAAAAGAAAAAAAATAATTACGTGACACTTGTATCTTCTTTTATTAAAATTTCCAAATTTACATTTCTGTAAATAAAAGGAATGTCCATTAATTTGTTGATGTTAGGGGTGTGCATGGTCCCGGGCGGGCGGTTCCCGACCTAGAACCGGGAACCGCCCGCTAAAGACCGGTTCCGAAAATTGGAACCGGGATCCACCGTTTGTTGCATGGATCCACCCGGGAACCGGACCGCCGGTCCGGTCCGGTTCCGGGTGGATCCATGAAACCGATCTTGACGCAAACAATTTTGGTTTTCAACATACAACGGTCGGGTCTATGAGTTGGGAAGAAGGGGAGGAGGTCTATGGTCGGGTTTTCAACGTAGAACGGTCGCAAAACAATTTTGGTTTCCCGGACCGCCGGTCCGGTCGGGTTCCCAAGTTTTGAGCTCTAAATTCCAAGTTCCAATCTCCAAAAAGTAAAACAATAATTA
The DNA here is from genome assembly GCA_014182565.1 of Eucalyptus marginata. NCBI lineage: Eukaryota > Viridiplantae > Streptophyta > Magnoliopsida > Myrtales > Myrtaceae > Eucalyptus > Eucalyptus marginata. The sequence continues at coordinate 42,387,401 of CM024587.1, read as the reverse complement.
ATAGATAATTGCTCAACATTAAATAACAATCAGCTACATGTGAATGACAAAAAAAACCAAGTGCGGTGGGGAAAAAACCCTCAAGATGACACATAGGGTACCTCTACTTCTAGATGAGATCTAATCTTTGTTTCTTTTAGTAATTTTTTTTTAATATTAAAAAGGTTCGGTCCGGTCCGGGTGGGCGGGTGGGCGGATCCGCCCATGGAACGGGAACCGGACCGGTACCCACCGGTTCCGAAAAAAATTGGAACCAGGAACCGGACCGGTTCCCTCAAGAACCGCCGGTTCGGGCGGTTCCGGTCCGGTTCCGGCGGTCCGGGCGGTTCCGGGTATTTTGCACACCCCTAGTTGATGTCATATAATTTGAGAATGAAATCGTCATTCCGGAAAAGAGAATGATACGAGCGTTGTTCCTAGTGTTGTATGTGAACAATTCGAAAACAGAAAGTAGTCAATAAGAGAAAGTGTTGTTCCCGCGATCCACGATGCACATGAAAAACGTTTCGTCCCTCTCTCTCTCTTTCTTTTAATATGACATCTACAGCAGGAACTTTGGCTCCATCCATAAGTCCATCTATAAAAGGAGATCCATCAGGACTCAAAATAACTTCGACTTCAACCAGGAAAACATACTTCTCTGCTTCAGGAATTTTACAGTTTACGAGACGTCACGGCAAAGAATCCTCCGTGGATACCCAAAGCAGTGGGTCGACATTGCCACCCTTGCCACCGCTGCCAGGCACTTTCCTTTGTTGTTCTGATTTGATTCCACAAGGTGATGGCAAAATCGGAGTAACTTCGCTTTTTGTGTGTTAATTTCAAAGTAAGATAAGCAATATTATGGACAGTAAATGTATTGAAAATTGTAGTATTTCTTTATTTTATTACCAAAAGTGTGCTGACATTTTTTTAATAAAATCCTTGTCAAAAAAGGACAGAGTGTGGAAGAGAAGTAATTTGTAGGATCCTAGGGGGAATATTTGTACGAGGAAATTTTGCAATTCCTTGTTTTCATTTCCAAAAGTTCTCAATGAGAATACGTTTGATAGAATTTTTGGTTTCCGTATTTTCATAATTTGAACCTTAGAAATGTTTGACCAAAAAAAAAAAAAAAAACCTTATAACTGAAAAAGACCAAAGTTGACATTATTTCGTACCAGGATTGCTTTGAAAAACTACACCAATGGAAAATGATTTCTTATTCATTTATAAAGTTCAACTAAATCATTATAAATTAAAATTATTCTTTCTTAAAAAGACTTACTTTAAAACTGTTCGGGCAAATTGTTGGAAATTAATCCAAAGAAAACAAACTATTTGTTGTAATCAGAACATAAAATTGGAGGTGAGGTATGGATATTCGAATCTCCTTAAGGCGATTAGTTCCTGCCAATGGTGCTCCGCAGATTCACGAACTATGCCTCTCAAGATACAATACCTCGAACCTGTTTGGATTAGCACTATGCAAACATGACTCAGTCAAACCATTCAATTGAACCAGCACACCCAGAAAAATCAGAAAGGTATATCAAAGCTCTTTTGGAATCAAGTCAGAAAAAGCAAAAGACTTTTATTTTTATTTTTTTTATGAAGCTCTATGCTCCTATCTATTTTATAGAGCTTTTTAGTTCATGTACTGAAAAAATACATAAATTAAATAGACATATGTATCCACGAAATTCATGAATCAAGAGATACGTGAATCCAAGAGATTCATGAATCCAGAGACACGTGAATTCAAGAGATTCGTGAACTCAATAAATACATGAACTAAAAAATACATGAATCTAGGAAATTCATGAATTCAATAGATACATGAACAGAAAGGTTTATGAAATTCATGAATTCAAGAGATATGTGAACATAAAAGATGTATCTTAATTTATTTGCTTTCGTTGATCCATTAATCATAATTATAACAATCCCCCACATTAATGGATCAATAAAACATTTTTGACTCAAAGGAATTTGAGCATGCCTATTGAAATACACCGCATCAAGATAGGTAGCTTTCGCTTTGAACCTTCTTTAGTGAAAGCCTATCGGACTTACTGAACTAGTCGATGGACTAAGCCTTGAATCGCCAGTTGCTTGTGTAAGCCTAGACAATAAATCTCACACAAAGTATTTCCAATTCAAGATTGGTTCTCGGTTGTGTTTGTTCTTTCGGCCCTGAACCTCTTGGGATTTATACGTGCTTTAGAAAATCTAGCCTTTAAAGATTTTCATAGAGTCGGCCAGCTCCACGCATATAGGTGCGTTCCTATCAAAGATATCCTATTATATCTTACCGGGATATTATATTCCAAGTTATAGGAATCATTAAACGCATAGCGTACCCTTAATAACGCTGTAGGAAAGCACTGTTGCATCATAGGAATGGGAGGCAGTGCTTACACTAGAGTTTCCAAAATTTGCGTTGTCCTATTGAACCTAGACCATGGGATCTCCAACCGCATAGGTTAGGTTTCCACCCTAGAATCTCTTTATTGGGTTAAGGCTCTTAAACCTATTTCCCTCGATGCGCAGTTTATTTACTCTTTTGACAAACCTTTTGTCAGTGGATCCACAATATTTTCCTTTGACTTTACAAAGTCTAAAGAAATGATTCCATTTGAAAGCAACCGCCTTACGGTATTATGTCTACGACGAATGTGTCTAAACTTACCGTTATAAATCACATTATGCGCCCTTGCAATTACCGATTAATTGTCAACAGCTTCTTTCCAGAACGGAGCATTTGGAGATGACATTGCCTCTTTAAATGTTTGGGGCTCACCTTCTAACATGTATGTTAAAAAATCAGGTCCGAAAGATTTTTCAATTCGAGACCTTTTACTCCTTCGAAGTTCGGCTTCTTTGGTCACAACTTCATCATTCTGAGATTCTGATTCACTAAGCCTTTTCTGAAAAAAGTTCTCCTTGATTTTTTTTTTGCAGGATATATATCCTCAAAAAATTTAACATCCCTTAATTCTAGGATTGTATTGACATGGATTTCCGCATTTTTAGATTTGTGAACCAAAAATCTATATGCGCTACTATTTTAAGCATAACCGATGAATATGCAATCCATTGTTTGAGGTCCCAACCGAGTTTGTTTAGGAGGAGGAATTGCCACCTTGGCCAAGCACCCACACACTTTTAGAAAATTGTAGGATGGCAACTTTCCATTCCATAACTCATATGGAGTTTTACCTGTCTTTTTGTGGGGTATTTTATTAAGAATATAATTTGCAGTTAAAACTGCCTCCCCTCACAAGTTCTGAGGTAAACTTGAACTCAAAAGCATGGCGTTAGCTATCTCCTTTAGTGTCATGTTCAATTGTTCAACAACTCCATTTTGTTATGGAGTATAAGATGCAGTCGTTTGGAGAATTATTCCAAAACTAGCACAAAACTCTTTGAAATTGATTGAACTGTATTCTCCTCCTCGTCAGACCTAAGCACTTTGATTCGTTTATCAAGTTGGTTTTCAACTTCATTTTAATACTTGACAAACATGCTCATAGTTTCATCTTTGCTAGTTAGTAAATAAACATAGCAAAATCTAGTACAATCATCCACAAATGTGATGAAATACTTCTTTCCATCTTTACTTTCTACAAACTTTAAATCACATAGATTACTATGGATTAATTGTAGAGGTTCACTTGTTCTTTTAACGGATTTGAAAGGTTTCTTGGCAAACTTGACCTCAACACAAGTCTCACACTTGTAACGGGCATCCAATTCAAATCTTGGAATTAACCCAAGTTTGTTATTCTTTTCATTGTATCATAGTTTACATGCCCTAATCTACCATGCCATAGATAAGGAGACACAACAGTGTAAACTGAAGACTTTTCTTTATTAATAGTCTTTGGGGACACATAATTCGAGTTTACATCAATGACAGCCACATTGGCTTTAAACAAGTCATTACATAAGTACTATTTCCCCACATACATCACTCCTTTCGAAAGTACAAACTTATCATATTCAAATGCAACTTTGAAACCCTTCTTAACAAGTATGGGGCTAGAAATTAGGTTTTTCTGAATCTCTGGTACATGCAGCACATTCAACAGGGCAACCTCCTTGCCAGATGTAAACTTCAGGATCACCTTTCCTCTTCCAGCAAGTTTTGCTAATGTAGAGTCAGCCATATAAAGCTTCTCATCTTCTTCAGCCTTCTCATAAGATGAGAACATGTGTTTATCTACACAGATGTGATTTATGGCACCTATGTCTAGCCACCAGCCATTAGTGTTCGACACCAGAGATGCTTCGGACATTACCACAACAGACAGTCTTTCAATATTGTCATGTTCTATCAAATTCAGATGCTGGGCTGCACCATCGTTCTTGCATTTTTTTTCAGGCGCTTCTTGCAATCCTTAGCACGATGGTCAGGCTTGTTGCATATAAAACACGTCCGTTTGAATTTATAGAACTGTTCCTTCTGCTTGCCTTTTCCTTGAAAAGACATCTTCCTTTTTCTATATTGCTTGGATTTGGAAGATTCCACAACGTTGGCCTTTGGCTCAGAAGAAGGGTTCGCACTCATTCTATTTTCCTCCTCGATTCTGAGGCGCAAAATGAGATCTTCGAGGCTCATCTCCTTCCGTTTGTGCTTCAAATAATTTTTGAAGTCTGACCAGCCCGGAGGTAATTTCTCAATCATGGCGGCCAGTTGGAATGATTCACTAAGTATCATTCCCTCAGTAGAGATGTCACTCAGAATTAATTGCGATTCTTGAACTTGACTCATGACAGATTTAGAATCCACCATCTTGTAGTCCAAGAATTTGGCAACCACAAATTTCTTGGTGCCAACGTCCTCGAGTCTTGTATTTCTTCTTTAAGGACTCCCATAAGCGTTTATGAGATTCAATAATACAATAAACATTATATAGAGAATTCACTAAACAGTTAAGAATATAATTTTGGCATAAGAAGTCCCCATGCTTCCAAGCCTCCAATGCACCAAGCGTCATGACATCATGCTCATCTAGACTAATTACCGGGCACACCTCCGATAAATATTTCGTCAGATTTAGCATGGTCAGATAGAAGAACATCTTCTGCTGCCATTGTTTAAAGCCCACTCCGGTGGATTTCTCCGGTTTCTCATTAGCTGTAACTAGAGGTGTTTCCATCACAGTAGGCAAAGTTCGTTGAACTATCCCTCCAGAAACGGAGCCAAAAGCCATTTGGCTGTGCATTGTTCGAAAAAACTTGATCCCGGGCATACCAGTCATATGACTTATACCCGCACCACCAAAATTGGTGTTGGCCCAAGGGCCCGTAGCATTGGCTGTTACAAATTCAGACCCCGAGGGTTGAACATCTTCCATAGAAACGGTCGAATCGACCATAGGAACGTCTCCAGAAACATTCTGGACATTGAAAGGCACTTGATTGTTTTTAGCCATCTCAATAATCTAACAAGAACAACAAACAGTGAGTGATCTAATCGCCTTAAGATTGTTGGAAATTAATCCAGAGAAAACAAACTGTTTGTTGTAATCAGAACATAAAATTGGAGGTGAAGTACGGATATCCGAATCCCTTTAAGGCCATTAATTCCTATCAATGGTGCTCCGCAGATTCACGAACTATGCCTCCAAAGATACAACACCTCGAACTTGTTTGGATTAGCACTATGCAAATAGGACTCAGTCGAATCGTTCAATTGAACCAGCACACCCAGAAAAATCAGAAAGGTATATCAAAGCTCTTATGGAATCGAGTCGGAAAAAGCAAAAGACTTTTTTTTTTTTTTTTTTTTTTATGAAGCTCTATGCTCCTATCTATTTATAAAGCTTTTTAGTTCATGTACTGAAGAGATACATAAATTAAATAGATGTATGTATCCACGAAATTCATGAATCAAGAGATACGTGAATCTAATAGATTCATGAATCCAGAGACACGTGAATTCAAGAGATTCATGAACTAAAAAATACATGAATCTAGGAAATTCATGAATTCAATAGATACGTGAATAGAAAGGTTTATGAAATTCATGAATTCAAGAGATAAGTGAACATAAAAGACATATCTTAATTTATTTGCTTTCGTTGATCCATTAACCATAATTATAACACAAATAACACCTTTTGTCACTGTAATTTTGACAGAATGACTTAATTGGCACCACAGAAGTATATAAGGATGGGACTTGTGGCAAAACAAGATATAGAGATTAAAGTGAGATTTCCCAACCTCCAGGGACGGAAAACAATTTATTTTCCCCAAACTTAAATCCAACTACAGCCAATGATTCATCTTAACGGGCCTACTAGCATAATTATTCCCTTTCGAGTAAACAGTGAACGAGCCAAATGTATTACTTAAAGTCAAATCTCTTGATTTGGTTTGACTTGGCTCCACAAGTTCCCTTATAGTTGTTGGTGATGATAAAATTGCTTTTTGCCAATCCTAATTTCAGTGCTTGCAAGCACTCAATGATCAGTTCATCAAAATTAATTACCAGAAAATTTGCTCTTATCAGAGAGTTTTGTCCAAGTAATTACCTCGGGAGGACTAATTATTTTTTATGTTTACTTAATTTGCAAATTGAATTTGCAGCTGATTATCCTACAAAGAAATTTCTTCAAGAGCAGAGGGCAAAACAAATGGGTTCCAAATAGTTAATTACTTATTATTAAGAGACTACATGAGATTAATCTTTTGAAGAAGTGTACCTTGAACTAGTCAATCAACTATAGTCATCTCCAAAAAAGAAATCGTGTAATGTTGTTCTGAGTAAAAAATAACTTGCCAATAATAATAGCTTTCACTATTATGACATTGTAAAGATAACATTAAAAATAAAATTCACTAACAAACGCATTGTCTATCAATTAAAAAAGGTACAATCGAGATACTTTATTTAAGAAAAAAATCCATCAGATGCATCGATATGATAATTGTAATAATATTATAAACTTGCATCCTATGTCAATTGTAACTCATAAATTAATCATATTAACTAATGAAATTGATGTAATTAAGTTAATGTATTCATTTCTATTTATGTATAGTTCTATTCTATTTGTTCCGTGAAATTGTGGTGACGAGATAAAATTTTGTATAGAATTAATATGCAAAAAAGATCAATGACAACAAGAAATAAAAACTCATTAAAAGCACATTGTCCAGAAAGGTGGAAGTTCCTAAAAAGTAATTTAGAAATGATACCAATATAAAAAAAAAAAAAAATCATTAATCTTCATTAACTCTAATATTGATTTATTTGCGTTTAAATGTTCATCATCTAAGTTTAATACAAAAAATTCCATGCATTGAACGAACCAGATATCGGTCACATATAGATGATCTAAAGCATATATAGTGCAATTAATTTTTCTAAAGTTAATTATGTTCATTTCTCTTATTGGTAACAAAGTGGTTGACGAAGAAGGGAGTTCAAAAGGCACGGCAACTGATAAAACAACTCTATTTGAAGACATCCTGGAGTAAAAAAATCATATAAAAACTAAAGGTTTCTCACTTCGTCTTTTGATTTTCATTTTTCCATAAATTTGGTGCTTCATGCATAATTTTCTTTCATCCAAAACAATTTAAAACCCATGGCAATATAAATGCAAGAGAAAATTCTAAATAAAGGCTCAAAGTGCCTGCAATATCTCACTTAAAGGTCTGAAATGAACCTTATTTTAAATAAGGAGGTTTGAAATTGCCATATCAATCTTAAAGGGCATGACCATACCAGCTGATCAAGGGCATTTTTGTCTTTTGCTTTCTATTATTTTCTTTCATTTTCCCTTTTTCTATTTTTTCTTTCCAAAAAACTCAAAAAAAAAATCTAAAAAGAAAAAATACAGGCCCTCCTGGCCCATGGTTGTCACTTCATCGCTAGTGGGGCATTGACCATGGCTGACGGGGTCACTGGTGCCTCAACAAGGGTCGTCAACCCTCGTTGACCAGAGGTGAGGGTCGCTAGCAACCGCACTGGTGATGGGGCAACATCCACAGGGGGGCTAACCCTCCTACTTGTGGCCACCATGCCACCCAACCCTCCCTTCGGGTTTTTTACTTATTGATTTGGGTTTTTTTTTTTTTTTTTTTTTTTTTTAGTTTTATGAAAGAAAAAAATAGAGAAAGGAAAAAAGAAAAAAAGGAAGGAAAAAAATATAAAGGATGGAAATGCCCTTAACTAGCTTTTAAGGTCAAGCCGTTCTTTAAGATGGTTACTTCAGACTCTTATTAGAAATAAAGTCTATTTCAGGTCATTATTTGAGCAAATAAAAACACTTTAGACCCTTATTTAAAATAAGGTTTACATTATGCCCTTAGTTAAGAAATTGAGGGCACTTCGAATTCTTATTTGGAATTTTCTCTCAATGCAAATATAATCTTCTCATAATTTTGAAATCTCAAGAATATCTTGAATTATAATTGAGAAATACCAAGAAAGAAATACTTTCTTATTTCCAAAGAGTAAACAAACGTGCTCATAGAAGAAGATATGTTCAGAAAATGACCATCCATTCGCTTGCATCTGTGATTCATCTGAACTTTAAGTAAGTGCGGAGGTTGTACTTGATCTAAAAAAGAAGAAGCGCGAAAAGGCTGAGGATTTTTAATGTGCAATTTTTTGCAGTCGTGCCAACAACAGTGGTCAATGAAGAGTATCGACGATTGCTTATTGCCGCTGTGAGTGGTTATTGGGAGCCTGTGGAGAGAATCCTCGATGGAGATTTCAAAGCAATTATGGCCGAAGTTATGACGGTTCAAGATGAATCCTATAGTGTGCTTGACATTGCGGTTATGTTTGCACGTGATGAAATGGTCGAGGAGCTAGTCAAGCACTTGCCTAAAGATTGCAATGTAGACAGACGAAGCCTTCTTCAGTGCTGCCCGGACAGGAAGAATAAGGACGGTAAAGGCATTAGTGGACGAAGTTCATGCCAAATCTGAAATTGTAGAGCAAGCAGAAATTGTAGAGCAGGCGCTGCAATGTGCTGTTTCGTATGCTCCTAAGCAGAAGATGAAAGCGATAATATAATTCTATAATGCAAAAAATACAAAACACGGGATCTTTGATCTTCATGATTTTCATGATGAGAAAGATGAAGACATATCTTTATCCACAATAAAACCTTGAATGTATTTGCTGTGGAAAAACTGACAGAGATGAACGAAATCCAATTTCTATTTCTTAAACCACTTTTCCTTAACGTATTCTGTCTGATGGAGGATTGAATATAACGTTCTTTTTCACGTCGTGGGTGGAGAGAGGACCATACCCTTATTTATACTTGCTATCAAGAGGTGGCTTCCATCAAAGCGCCTTTTAACTTTCATGAGAGCCGCACCTTTTCGGAGAAGAATGGTAACTTCTCAATGAGAATTGTACCATTTCATTATAGTCATAACTTCTCATAACCAATATATATTAGCATTAAATATTTTATTAAACTACCAATTGATAATACCACGTGGGCCACACAATAATTTTTACATTCTCCCACTTGAACCATGTGACCTTCTTTTTATGGTTTAATAAAGATTACAGTGTGCACAATAACATAATGCTAAAATCTTTCTTGAATTGGCTATCACATAATAATCACAATTAAGTAAAGCAAACTAATGCGAGTCATGGTGGTTGTATGCCATTAATGGACATAGTCCCTTCCATGTACTTAACATGATCCGTAGATGAGAAGTACAATAATGGTCCGACCATAATGTCTCTGTTAAAGACTATCCTATCTAACATTAATCTATCTCCATAATGTATACTAAATAGAAAACAGGAAATATTGAAATACATAATTGAGTCCAGAGTGTCAAATACATAAACTTAATGCAATCATAATACAATAATTAATGACATCCAATAATGCCCATCCTTTCAACATGTTCATTAAATATTTTTGACGGCTTTGTTAAGGGATCTACTATTATAAGGTTAGTGCTCATGTGGTTAATTGACACTCTTTGTTTTTGAACTTCTTCTTAAACAAACAAGTATTTGATTTCCATATACTTAGTACGATTAGAATACTTGTTATTCTTAAAGAATAAAACTATTGCAAAATTATCACAATAAATTTTCAGCTGCCTAGCAATATTGTTGACAATCATAAATCCTGAAATAAAGTTTCGCAGCCATAATCCATGAATGATGGCCTCAAAGCATGCCACAAACTTAGCCTCCATGGTGGACACAACAATAATTGACTACTTCGCACCTTTCCATGATATTGCCATTCTAGCTAGAAGAAATAAGTAACCAAATGTTGATTTTCTTGTATTGGCATATTCGGCTAAGTCGAATCTGAATATCCAACCACCTCAAGATGATCGGATTTTTATAAGTGAGCATATAATTCTTAGTTCATTGCAAGTATCTGAGAACTTTCTTTGCAACTTTCCAATGATCTAATCCAGGATCATTTTGATACTTGCCCAGCATTCCAACAGCAAAACTGATGTCTCGTTTGGTCCAAGTTTGAGCATATATTAAGCTTCAGACAATAAATGCATAAGCAACACTTTTCATTTGTTCTTATTCCAATTCACTTTTCAGACATTGCGTAATGCTAAATTTGTCACATTTCTGAATTGGAACTAGTCTTGCTGAACATTTATCCATATTGAATCTCTCTAAAATTTTCTCAATGTAGGCTTTCTGAGACAACCTTAACAATCTTTGTGATCTATCACGGAATATTTCTATTTTATCCCATATGTTACCTTTTCCATATCCTTCATTTCAAAATTTTTAGAGAGAAACTTTTGGTTTCATGTAACAAACCAAGATCATTAGTAGCAATCAAAATATCATCAACATATAGAACTGAAAAAATAAACTTGCTCCCACTGGCTTTCTTATATATACACTGACCAATTGCGTTTTCCTTAAATCCATATGAAGTTGTGGTATCATTAAACTTAAGATACCACTATTGGGAAGCTTGTTTAAGTCCATAAATTGATTTCTTAAATTTATACACCATGTGTTATTTTCCTTTAACTGAAAAGCCCTTGGGTTGGTCTATGTAAACATCTTCTTCTAAATTCCCATTAAGAAATGCTATTCTAATATCCATTTGGTGTAAAGTCATAATGAGTCACCAAAATCATAATGATTCTAAGCGAGTATTTCTTGGAGACCGATGAAAATTTCTCCTTATGGTCAATGCCTTCTTTCTAAGTAAAATCTTTAGCAATAAGTTTGACTTTATACCATTCATTATCACCTTTTGAGTCGCACTTGGTCTTAAAGATTAATTTACACTTGCCTTTTTTTTTTTTTTACATCATTTAGGCAATTCAATAAGGTCCTAGACTTGATTTTGATGCATAGATTTTAACACTTCTTTTATGGCATTAAAAACTCATCAAAATCTTCACATTCCATAGCTTGAGAAAATGAACTTGGATCATTTCCAATTTCTAAGTCAATTTCTAACTATTATAGAAAACCACATAATCATCAGAAATAGCCATCCTCGTTTCCTATTGGGATCTTCTTAATGCTCTTTCTTGTGGCTCAACTACTATAGGTTCAATATTGACATCTTCATTATGGAGTGTTTAATCATTTTTTTTATTGTTTTTATTATAGTTGGGTTGAACTGTAATATCAGAAACAATAAAATTATTATTTTTAAGTATAAGAACTTTCACCCTTATTTTTTGAATGCAAGCATCATACATTCTTTCACTCCTACTAATGTCGCCATTTTCAATGAACCTAGTATTTCCAGATTCAACAACTTTCATACTAGGATTATAATAGTAAAATCTATATCATTTAGATTTCTCTGCATAACCAATGAAGTAATCACTGGTTGTTCTTCAATCCAACGTCTTTTCATGTAAATTGTAAATTATTATTTATGCTGGACAACCCCAAACATATAGGTGTTATAAACTAGGTTTCATTCCCATCCACAATTCAAAGGGAGTTTTTGGAACTGCCTTACTATGAACTCTGTTTAATAAGTACATAGAAATATTTAATGCATACATCCACAAAGATAAGAGTTAAGATGAATGACTGATCATACTCCTAACCATTTCCATTAAATTACGATTACGACTTTCTACTATACCATTTTGTTATGGTGTACTCGGCATTGTGTATTGAGCACAAATGCCATGTTTTGCAAGGAATTTAGCAAATTGACCTAGACAATATCTTAATTCATCATACTTTTCATAATATTCACCATTTTTATCCGACCTTACTATTTTCACATTTTTATCTAATTGTCTCTCAATCTCTTTAATACACAACTCAAGTGCATTCATTGATTGAGATTTATCATGCAATAGGTAAATGTAACCATGACATGAAAAATAATCAATAATTGTGATAAAATACCCTTTTTCATCAAAAGACGGAACATTAAAAGGACCAAATATATTAATGTGTATAATTTCAAAAAGCTTCGTGCTTCTTGTGGCACATTTCTTAATGTGTTTTATTTGTTTACCTTTAATACAATCAATACACACTCCAAGATTTCTTAAAATCCAAGTTTGGAAGAATTTTATTCTTCACTAATCTTTACATTCTTTCCTTGGTTATATGACCTAAACGTTTATGCCACAAGTAAGCAGAATTCAGGTCTCAACAAAAGCATTATCGAGTTTAAACTTATAGAGACCATCACATAAAGTTCCAGTTCCAATAAAGTTATCATTCTTGAACAAACTGAAAGATCAACAACTAAATTTACAAGAAAATCCCGCTACATTAACTTTTGGCAAAGAAACTAAATTGCAGGATAGTGTAGGTACATAAAGGGTTCAAAATAAATTCAAATAATGTCCATTATCTAAGACTAAACAATAAGTGTCAATCTCTTTAACTGGAGCTTTATTTCTATTCTCCGTGATCACATAGTTTTCATTTGGCTTTATGGTTGGATCGCAAGAAATCCTTGCATCGTATTTGTCACATGAGTGGTGACACTAGAATCAATCCACCATGTATTATGAGGAATTTCAGTAAATTTGATTCAAAACATACTAAAGTAGAATGCTTACCTTTCTTTTCGAATCAAACTTTACGCTTCACACAATCTTTTTTCAAAAGTCTAATTTTATCACAAAAATAACACTTTATAAGATTGTGTTCCTTCTTGTGGATTTGAGAAGCCTTAGAAGATTCATTCAGGATGTGTAATCCTTTATTCTTGCTCCTTTCACCTTTCCTTTTGGAATTCTTTTCAACTTCTTCATTACTTAAGAGATGAACGGAATGAGTCTTTTGATTCTTTGTCCTTATTTTCTCTTGAACAAGCGTACTGACGAATTGATTTACATTTCACTTATCCTTTATAGTATTGTAATTCATATGAAATGACCCGTATTGTTTATGAGGCAAGAAATTTAGTATGAATTGCACTAAAAAGTGCCCATCTACGTTCATTCCCACAGTCCTTAACTTTGTTGCTAAGTCCATTATCTTAAGAACATGTTCATGCATGGTACATGGACCATCATACTTCATGGTGGTTAAAGTGCTCATTAATGTACCGGCAAGTGACTTATCAGTACCGGCAAGTGACTTATCAGCAATCTCAGAATGATCTTGCACAAATTCATAAATTCCTTAGTATTGTCAGTTTTGGGAAGAGTAGTCTTTAACTTATTTGCAATTATCATTTGCATGAACATTAAGCTCAGTCTATTCGATCTTTCCCGATCTTTCCCAAGCTTTATGGAAAGTCTTTTCATCATCGCTACTCTCACAGTAATAGTAGCTGGTTTCTCAATTTGAAGTGCTAAATCATGGTTTAAGACACGTAAGTGAAACTTGAATTGCTCACTTCAATTAGAGAAATTCATTCCATTGAATAAAAGAATAGACAAAGCGTGTAAATAAAGTAAAACAGGTACATAAACTACAAATATGCAAGAAAATACTCATATATTGATGCTTTGAGAATATCACCTAATTAGATACAAACTAAACAATACATGTACATCATAGTTCTTCTTTGGGTGATCCTATAATATACTAACATACATTAAAACATAATGATGCTAACAACTTTAATTTAGTAATCATAGATATATCTCATTAAAATTTATTTGTTAACTTTGGATATACAAACAAATTTAATAAAAAATATTAATTACCAACTATTATGTTCATGAATTATAAGAAATTGATTAACCCTTGTGCTAATTCCTAAGTTCTTATAATAAATGAACTTCAATATACCTAGCACATCAATAAGGATATGTAACATATCAATTTCAATCATAGCATCAATTAATCATGGGTAATTGAATAAAATAATTTACAATATCAAAATTTAAAAGACCTTAAGATTTGGCCACTTTGGTGACTAACTAACCATTCTTAATTGAATTTTTAATATTGTAAAACACAAACATTCATCAAATTGCACCCAATGGTAAAACCACAATTCAAGCATAGGGGTAAAATTGTAAAATCATAATTCCAAAGGGGTAAAACCATGAATTTAAGTTCCAAGGGCAAAATGGTAAATAATTAGTTAGGACAAAATCGTAATTATCCAGAAGATAGGGGTAGAAATGTAAATAACCATAAAGGAGGGCATAGCCATAATTATCTAGCATAGAGAGGAGCAAGATCGTAAATAAATGGTAGAGGGTAGAATCTTAATTAAACGTTAGTGGCAGAACGATAAAATTGTTAATGGCCGTGTGCAAGGCACGCGTGCTTGACCATGCCGTGTGTGTGGGGTGTGTGGCGCGTGGAATCCACACGCCTGACCCTTCCGCGTGCATGGGGGCACGTGTAATCCACGTGTCTTCCTCCCCCTTGCGCCTATTCACCGTTTTTCTTTATTTTTCGCCTTTTTCTTCATTTTTGGCCCCATTTTCCATCAAATCTTTCATCATTCAGATTTCCTCCAACAAAATCATTTCAACAAAATCAAATAATATGAAAAGGATCATCGTCCTTCAACAAATCTTCATCCATAAACCATAATATTTCAATAATAAAAAAAAAAATCAGAAGATCCTAAACAATGGCTCTGATACCAACTGTAGGCGATAACATTATTTTATAATGCAGAAAATACAAAACACGTCTGATCTTCATGATTTTCACAATGAGAAAGATGAAGATATACCTTTATCCATAGCAAAACATTTAATGTATTTTTGTGGAAAAGCTGAAAGAGATGAACGAAATTTGATTTCTCTCCCTTAACCCACTTTTCCTTAATGTATTATGTTTGATGGAGGATAAAATACAAAGTTTTTTTTTTTTTTTTTCACATGATAGGTGGAGAGAGGACAAACTCTTATTTATACTTGCTATCAAGAGGTGGCTTCCATCAAAGCGCTTTTTAACTTCTATGAGAGTTGCACCTCTTCAGAGAAGTATGGTAATTTTTCAATGAGGATTACACCCTTTTATTAGAGTCGAAACTTATCATGATCAATATATTTTAGCATTAAGTATTTATTAAATCATCAATTAATAATATTATATGGGCCACACAGTAATTTTTTCAGGAGGAGGTTATCTCGTCTGTAGCGCAACGAACAACATCTGCCCCAAAATATGGTACCAGGAGATATGGCGGGCCATTTGGGTAGGATTTCACAGTCACTCATCTTGTCCCCTTTCCTTCACTATTTTCTTGAATTAACTTTTTTGTTGTTGTGTCCCAAAAGACAATAGTCTTGTCTTTAGCTGGACGATTTGGCATCTCACTGTCATCCAAAGAAACTGAAAACTTGAGCCTGTTGGGAGACTTGGCGAAGATGAAGTCTTATTTTGGTAGCGACACTAAACGCAGTTTTTGGGAAAATTGTATATACAAATGTAAGTACTTCTTGTGCTTCTATTGGATTTGTACAATTCAAGCAACTCTATTCACATTGTTTTCACTCTATTTATTCTCATTTTAAGGTATACCTCTCTGCTTGGTCGATACATCAAATGACAACTTTTAGAGACCGATATTTGCTCAAGGTATTTCTATTAATATGCTTAATAGGTGGGCTGACACGATTTAATATAACATTTGTAAAGTTAGCCGAGATCTCTTACTCAACGTCCAATTGCCAATTAAAATAATTGAGAATTGTAGATTTGGATTTTAGGTCAGAGGTTGATTGATTTAAGTTGTTTTCTAGCATATTCAATTGTTATTAGATTTAAATATGCATCTTTTTGTTCATCATCAATTCCTAATTTGCTGACATGATTCTTCTTTCCTCTTCATAGTGGGCGCACTGCACTTAGGCAGTTCAAGAAATTACTTTGGAATCTTGCCACAAAATTAGGTACGTGAATCTGTCATAGCATCAGCAGAATGAACCTTATTTCATCATTGATACGGATCTCTAAATTTGACGAGTAAATTGTATTTTCATCATATCCCTTTGAGATCATAGTTATTAATACAGACAGGCTCTTGATCCGGTATATAGCAATACACTTCTGAAAGGGCTAGTAAATACACCTAGAAGCGGGGTGAATAGGTGTTAACAAAATTTTTTGCAAAGTTTAATAGAAGTAATTTGTTTATAGAAAATCACAGACTTTAGTGATTAGATAAACTTTAAATAAAATAAAGAAGTTTAAGCTTAAACAGTTAATCAAGGCTACGAATTGAAATGAAAGAGTTGAGGGAAGAGAATAAGAACACAAGGTTTATAGTGGTTCGGCTTAGATCAAGCCTACATTCACTCTCCCGCGGCGCCGACAGCCTCACGGCTAGATTTCACTAAGAAACAAAAGAGATTTTACAGTCTCGCGATCTCGACTTCACAGTGAAGAGTCTCTATTGGTCTCTCACAAAGTCTCACTATGAGTTTCTCTCTTTTGTATACAATTTTGAGCTCAGCGAATGAAATAGTAAGGAACTAGAAAGCTTCAGACTTTGAAATTTTTCTTAAATGCACTCTTTCGAACAACTAGAGAGTCCGCCTTAAATACTCCTTCATGTCTTCACAACCGTTGGCACTTTCCAAAGGAATTCTTCCAATCTACCCGTTGGACATAATCAATCAAGGAGATCTTGAGTCGTTTGAAGATTTGTGATGAAAGCTCATCAATTCTATTCGCCCATACAATCAAGATCTTGGTTTCCATAAGTAGAATTTTCCAAGTTTACTTGCCTTCCAAAAGATTTGAATATCAGAAATAATTCCAATAAGAATAATCAGTCATGTAGGTGCTAAATCTAGCCATAAGATCATCCATAAACCATACGAATCGAATCCTTGAAGAAATAAAGATAATCTTTCATTTGGATAAGTCTTCATTCTTCAGTCTGGAAATTGTTAGTGTGGGTAGACTTTGAACCTAAAGTCCGGCGGTCTTCAGACTTTGACACTTAACGTCTGGAAGTCTTCAAACTGGACTTTGGAAAGGTTTTGTCAACTTCAAAACAGTTAAGGAGTTTTCTCCAACAATCTCCCTCTTTTTGATGGTGAGAAAAATTTTCTGCAGATTTGAAAACTTTTTGACCTGCAAAACAACTCTTAAGCAATACATGATATCTTATAAAAATAAGTTGATTAGGATCTGGATAGCATCAATTCTGCAACCACAGAAAAATATGTTAATCTTGAAAAGATAAAACAAATAACTATCCAACCATAATCAGTATCACCAAGCGTCATCAAAAAGTTCATCAGTCAAACAAAAGTCCAATAGTGCCAAAAGATAAAGTCAATCAAAACAAAAGTAAAGAAATCTGCACATTCTCTCCCTTTTTGTCAATAGCAAAAAGTGGAGAAAAATAAAAAGTTCAATAAAATCAGGGCTATTTGGGGATGCGAACAAGCTGGAAATCTCCCATCAACTGAATTGTTTCCTCCAGCTTTCGCTGTGTCTCTTGCACCTTCTCAATATCTTCAGACTTGGCAGTCTCTTGAACTTGAAGTTTAAGGTCTTGTACCTGATCCTGAAGAGAGACTGAGGTGGCTTTCAATGTAGATTAGAGGTTCCGAATCTCACACTCCATGCCATATTGCTGAGCCTTTATCTCCACAAATAGCTCGAGCAGTCTTTTAAAGTCTGTAGTAGTGTTTGTTTGAGTACTAGCTTCAGCACGTTCAGTTTAAGGAGTGTTCATAGATGAGGGAACTTCAACTTGAACATCCAGACTTGGAGAGAATGCCTCAACATTAGCTTCATGAAAATGGGAGGGGAGGCATAGACATCCTCTGGATTGGCAGGAGATCTGCTAATATCATGACTGGTAAAAGCAGGAGAAGAAGTAGTATCTATATTCTCAACAGCTCCCCCTATTTTCGTGCCTACAGGTGGAGAATGGAAATCTTATTCTTGTTCTTTCTCAATATCAGTACCCAAATGATGTTTTTTTTTTCTTTTCCATCTCCTATAGTTCCACTCCTAGTCTTCTCAGAATCCTTTGCAAAAGTTGGTTCAATAGAGTCATCCTGATCCTCTTCCTCTTCTGCCTTTCTTCTTTCTTTTTCTTTTTCTTCTCTTCTTTCTCTTTCTCTTTCCTTTGCTCTTCTTCCTTCACTTCCTTCTCTTCTCTGCTCTGTTTCTCCTCGTCCTCTTTCCTCTCTGTCCTGCGGCTGCTCAAAACTAACAAAACTCTGAAGATTTTTCAAGGGAAATGCAGAGAGAGTGAGATCATCCTCATCCTCTTCGTCATGTAGGATAAGAGCTCTTCTCTTCTTGATAGGTGCACTCATAGACTCCATGCCTTTTCTTTCCTTTGTAGCAGAGTCTTGTTTTGTTTTGCTGGAGGACTTCTCCTTCAAGCGCTCTAAAGCTTTGTTCAGTTCCTTCAGTCTCATCTTTGATACCATCTTCAGTCCTATAACCATATGGGCAATGGTTTGAACACAGAGAGATTCTGGAAATTGAATTTGAAAGTGTCAAAACAACTTGGTGACTAGCGCTAAGTAAGAGAGTTGTCCTTTATCCTTCACAACAGTCCTGTACATGTGCATCAAGATTGTGTGTGGCAGTGAGAACTTCATCTCATTACTGATGGCGAACATCAATTTTGCTTTAGAACGAGAGACATCCGTCTTGGAGGTTGACTTGGGTCAGATGTAGTTGATCACAATCTTGTGCAGCGAAATGTTTGAAGCAGTCATTCTAGAATAGATAATGCCGCCCTCAGGAAGCCTGTCCTTCACAAGAAAACTTGTTGCATGACTTGTTGCATGACCAACAGTCACATTTATTGGTCGGAAACTCCCTCTTTCCACACCAATAACATCCGCCAATGTATCCACATCCACCACGAACTCTTTTTCCCTCACAGTAAAACGAAATCTATTCGCGTCAAGAAATGACAAATTCGAATAGAAATATGTAGTTAATTCAGGATAAGCGATAAAAGTCTCAGAGCAAAATTTTTCAAGTTGAAAGAGAGTTAACTTCTCCCTCTGTTTCACCTTCAAAGAATCCAAGAAATCAAAATCCATAGATCGAGGGTTCATCACCCCTCTTTTCAGCAAATTCGAATAAGTCTTTTTGTGGTCTTTAAAATGAAACAAATGTGTTCCCTCGCTACGTGCATCAGCAGCAACGCCCATCCTAGGCTAAAAATTCGCATGCATTTTCTTATCATCATCCTTTACCTCTAGCTGATTAAAAGAACTAAAACGCGGATCAACTGGGAAGTTAGCAAACGTCCTATCTGCCGTTCCTTCAGACGCCATGCCTAACCTTTCCATTTGTCGTAGAAACAGAGTCTCATTCTTGTAACCTCTTTCTTGCAGAAATTCGTCAATAAAAGTCATAGCAATACTACCCTGCTTCAACTAATTGTAGAGTTTAAAGAGAAACTGGGGTTTTAGCATTCTTATAGGTTCCACATCTTCCATGATTTCTTCTTCCATTTGTTGATGTTGTTGTGGAGAATCTCCTTCGTCGGTCAAGTCAAAGTGAGTAGGACCCTCTGGCATGTTCTATGGTCCCCTGTTTGCGATCTGAGACAATTTCCTCTGGAAAGACATCTTCATAGTCAAGGAAGATTTCTCGAACTTGTTTTTGAAAAAGGTGAAAACTTGTAGAGCAAATTTGAGTGTAAAAGGGAGAGAGTAGGAATTCTGTATTCTAGGGTTTGTGAAAACGTAAATGGAGAAGAAGGACTTCAACGGTATATAAAGCAAGTGAAACGGGGTATACAAACAGTCACAAAGGAAAAAATAAACTGCCTTTTTCAAAAATAAAAACTGCCAAAATTTCAAAAATTCGAAAAAGATAATTTCTAAAAATAAAATAGGCAAGTAATGATTCAAATAACAATCATACATGTTCAAAAATTTTATGCTAAAAATTAAATTACCTGCATTGAAGAAATATTGACTTACAAATGTAATTTCTGGATATTCTGTGTCCGATCACCTTCGGACTTTAACCGAGTAGAAGATATAATATTCAGTTTGGTGCTAATAGACTCAAATAGACTTTTCTCCAATGGCTTTGTAAATATGTCTGCCAACTGATTTTTCGAGTCAATGAACTGAATTATAATTTCTCCATTTTGAACATGATCTCTTATAAAATGGTGTCGAATCTCTATATGCTTTGCCATTGAATGAAGAATTGGATTCTTCGTGAGATTATTTGCACTAGTGTTGTCACATTTGATCTCGGTGCATGATTCTTCAATTCCAAAGTCTCTTAGTTGTTGCCTTATCCACAAAATTTGAGAACAACAGCTTCCAAGAGTCACATACTCTGCTTATGCTATTGATAGAGCTACAGTACTCTGCTTCATTGAAAACCAAGACACCAGCTTGTTGCCCAGCAATTGACAAGTACCAGAAGTACTCTTTCTATCAACTTTACAACCTGTTAAATTTGCGTATGAATATCCAAAGAGAGTAAAGTCACCTTCTTTGGAATATCACAGACCTAGCTTTAGAGTAGATGCAACGTATTTGATGATGCGTTTTGCAGCACTTAAATGAGATTCTTTGGGATCTGATTGGAATTTAGCACAGATGCAAACATTAAACAAAATATCAGGTCTAGATGCAGTAAGGTAAAGAAGCGAACCAATAATGCTCCTGTAAAGCTTTTGGTCTACATTCTTTCCTCCTTCATCTCTGTCTTCTTGCAATTCTCCAATCCGAATTTCTTGATAAGATCTTTTGTATACTTTTCTTGATGAATAAAGATACATTTCTTTGATTGTTTAACTTGCAATCCCAGAAAGAAATTTAATTCACCCATCATACTCATCTAGAATTCAGCATGCATAAATCTAGAGAATTTCTTGCATAGATTTTTATTAGGAGATCCAAAATAATATCATCAACATAAATTTGAACCAGTAGAAAATCATTACCCTCTCTTTTTATGAACAATGTAGTATTTGCCTTTCCTTTAGCAAAACCATTTTAGGTTAGGAAATTATTTTACCTTTCATACCAGGCTCGAGGTGCTTGCTTCAGTCCATATAAGGCATTTTTTTTTTCAGTCTGTAGACTGAGTCTAGCTTTCTTGGATCTTCAAACCTAGGTGGTTGTTCCACATAGACTTTCTCTTGAATGAATCCATTTAGGAAAGCACTCTTTACATCCATTTGGAATAACCTGAAATTTTTATAGCAAGTAAAAACAAGTAACAATCTAATTGCTTCTAACCTCACTACTAGTGCATAGGTCTCATCATAGTCTATCCATTCTTCTTGCGTATATCCTTTGGCCACGAGTCTTACTTTGTTCCTGACCACTTTTCCTTTCTTGTTCACCTTATTCCTGAAAACCCATTTAGTTTCGATAATAGACTTACCTTTAGGTTTAGGAGTTAGTTCCCAAACATCATTGATGTTGAATTGTCTGAGCTCTTCTTACATAACTTCGATCCAGCTTTCATCAGACAGGGTTTCTTCTACAGTTTTGGGTTCTATCTTAGAAATAAGTGCTAAAGCACTAGACTCTTCTCGCCTTTTGGATCTTGTGCGAATTTCTTCATCAATGTTGCCAATGATGAGTTCCTTGGGATGACTTGACTTATGCTTCCAGTTGCTGGTTGGTTTGAGAGTTTTTTGATCCCTACGCTTGAGATGATTCTTCTAGTTCTGCTTGTTGCTGATCTCCAAAAGTCTAAACCACTTAAGAGGAAGTAGACTTTGTAAAGTCTGGAGTAGGTTCAGATTCTTCAAGTTGAGTCTGATCTAGTTGATTCTGCATAGAGTCTTGAAATTTGACATTCATAGATTCTTCCACAGATTGAGTTTTCTTGTTGAATACTCTGTATGATTTGCTTGAGGTTGAGTAGCCAAGGAAAATTCCTTCATCTGATCTTTCTTCAAACTTCCCGGTTCGATCATTTACATTTTTCAAGACATAACACTTACAGCCAAACACATGGAAGTAAGAAACATTTGGCTTCTTCCCTTTAAACACTTCATAAGGAGTTTTCTCTGAAATAGGCCTCAAGAACACTCTGTTGATGATGTAGCAAGCTGTAGAAACTGCTTCAACCCAAAATCGAGAGAAAATTTTGCTCTCAATTAAGAGGGTTCTTGCCATCTCTCGCAATGACCTATTCCTCCTTTCCACAACTCCATTTTGTTCTGGAGTGTATGGAGAAGAGAAAATATGCTGGAAACCAGATTCATCACAGAATTTCGTAAAGTCTTGATTTTTAAACTCACTTCTATGGTATGTTCGTATGCTTGAAATAACATATCCTTTTTCATTTTGAACCTTCTTGGCAAACTTTGAAAAGTGATAGAAGGCTTCAGACTTATTTGCTAGAAAATAAACCCAAGTAAAGTGAGAGTAATCATTCACAATTACTAGACAGTGTCTCTTTCCACCAATGCTTTGAATTCTGGTTGGTCCAAAAAGGTCCATATGCAGAAGCCGCAAAGCTCGATTAGTAGAAACTTGATTTACAGGTTTAAAGGAGCTTCTAACCTATTTTCCCAAAACACAAGGAGTACACAATTCAGATTTTTTATAAGCTAGGTTAGGAAGACCTCGAACAAGCTTCTTGGATGAAATCTTGGCAATTTGTTTCATGTTGACATGACCAAGCTTTTGATGCCAAAGATTTGCTTCATCTTGAATGGATATAAGACACTGAGAGCTTTCTAGTTTTACATCTAGAATGTATATGTTCCCATGTCTTCTCCCAGTGAAAGATTGAGAGAAATCTCTACTTGTTCTCGAACAGATGCCTTCTTAGAAATTAATTTTGAATCAAGTATTGCAAAGTTGACTTATGCTGAGTAGATCGTAATTCAGACCTTCCACCAAGGAGACATTGTTGATAGTTAGGCTTATAATCTTCACGGTTTCACATCCAACAATTCTTCCTTTGCTATTCCCACCAAAAGAAACTTTTCCACCATTCATTTGAACAAGTTTTATAAAGCAACTCGAATCTCCAGTCATGTGTCTCGAATAGCCACTATCCAAATACCATTTGATCTTTTTCTTGATAATGAACTGTGATCAAAAGAAGAACTCAAGCTTTCTTTAGTACCCATATTTTCTTAGGTCTAGGAGAGTTAGTGTTAAAGACAGTCTTTGCCCAATCCCTCTTAACAGGTCTCTAAACTTTGGAACATTCCTTCTCGAAATGTTCTGAGCTGTTACACTTTGAACATTTGAGAGCACTTCGGCCAACAGGTTTTACAAAAACCTTTTGAAAATGATCTTTGTAAAATGCCTTGGTAAGTCTTTGTTTAATTCGTTCTTTAACTTTGGGAAAATCAATTAAAGGAATAATTTCCGAAGTCATTCCAAACCAGATTTGTTAAAATAAGGTCTTTGTACGAAAGAATTTTCTCCAACTTTTCAGATCCTTTTGAAAATCTTTTTGTGATATTTGAAATATCTTCTTTCAAAAGGCATTGTCCTTTGAAAGAGACTCTGAATTTTCTTTCAAATCAACAAAACTTTTATCCAGATTTTCAAACTTTTCTTTTCAAAAGGTTTCC
This sequence comes from Eucalyptus marginata, assembly GCA_014182565.1. NCBI lineage: Eukaryota > Viridiplantae > Streptophyta > Magnoliopsida > Myrtales > Myrtaceae > Eucalyptus > Eucalyptus marginata. The sequence continues at coordinate 42,363,510 of CM024587.1, read as the reverse complement.
TGTTGCCTCAGTTTAGAATTTTCCTTCTTTAGCTCGAAAATCCTTTTAAAAGATGTTTTGAGGTTGAGACGAGTTCATCTATGTATTTCGAGACTTTAACGGGAATTTTTAAATTGCTAACCTCAACTTCTTTATCTGAGTCTGAATCAGAATTTGTTTCAAAGTCTGAGTCTGATTCTGAATTGGCCATCAAACATATGTTGGCATATTCTTCATCACTTTCCTCGCATTCGGTATCACTCCATGTTTTACGCTTTGAGAGCCTTTTTTGTATTTCTCGGTTCTTACTTTCTCTTTCTTCAACGAGAGGACGGTTAGGTTTAATGTACCCCTTTTTCTTGCATTCGAATATATCACATCTTTGTTGGCTTCATTGTCCTCAGTTGGTTTGTTCTGGAATCTTTGAGTGCTCTGCTTCTTCCAGTTGAATCTCCATCCCTTCCTATTCAATTTTCTGAACTTCTTGATCATAAGCAATAGCTCCTCATCGTCCATTTCATCTTCTAAGTCTGTATCATCATAATCATCGTTAGATTTTAAAGCTATTGACTTCTTACCTTTTTGATCTTCTTCCTCATTGATCTGCTCCACTTCATATGATTAAAGTGTGCCAACTAGTTCATCTATAAAAAGAGGCACGATCCTTTGGGTTTCTCTAATCTATGTTTTCACGTGATTCCAGTCTTTGAAGAGTCCACGCAGCAGTTTATTGACCTTCATTGGTCCTGAGATTGGTTGTCCTTGATATTCCAAGCCATTTACAATATTTGTGAAGCGACTGAACATGTCAGTGATGGATTCTCCAGGCTTCATCTTGAAGGCTTCATACTGTCCAAGTAGGATATTGATTTTCGTTTCCTTTACTCAATTAATTCCTTCATAAGTAACATGCAATTTGTCTCAAACTTCTTTAGCTGTTTCACAAGAAGAAATTCGGTTATACTCAGTAAGAGATAAGGCACAATATAAAGAGTAGATAACTTTAGCATCAAGAGCTTATCTCTTGGTTATTTCTTCTTGTGTTATTTCGCCAGCATCTGCAACTTCCTTTCCTCTTTCTGAGGTTGTTGTAGTTTTGGGATTGATCCCTTTTTTTTACCACATCCCTTTCCAGGGGATCTTTAGATCTCAGAAATGCCTTCATCTTGTTTTTCCACACATTGTATTCCTTCCCATCAAAGTAAGGAGGTCTGGTGCTGCTTTGGCCTTCTAACAAACCTAAAGCCAAAATACTAGCCATAGATCTTTAACTTAGAAGTAAAAACACTTCAATAAAATGAGCACATAAGCTCTGATACCAATTGAAAGGGCTAGTAAATACACCTAGAGGGAGGGGTGAATAGGTGTTAACAAAAATTTTCACAAAGTTTAATAGAAGTAATTTGCTTATAGAAAATCACAGACGAATCCAGACTTTAGTGATTAGATAAGCTTTAAACAAAATAAAGAAGTTTAAGCTTAAACAATTAATCAATGCTACGAATTGAAATAAAGGAGTTGAGGGAAGAGAATAAGAACACAAGGTTTATAGTGGTTCAGCTTAGATTAAGCCTATGTCCACTCTCCCGTGCTGACAGACTACCGGCTGGATTTCACTAAGAAACAAAAGAGATTTTACAGTCTTGCGATCTCGACTTCACAGTGAAGAGTCTCTACTGGTCTCTCACAAAGTCTCACTATGATTTTCTCTCTTTTGTATACAATTTTGAGCTCAGTGAATGAAATAGCATGGAACTAGGAAACTTCAGACTTTGAAATTTTTATTTCATGCACTCTTTCGAACAACTAGAGAGTCCGCCTTTAATACTCCTTCATGCATTCACGACCGTTGGCATTTTCCAAAGGAATTCTTCCAATCTACCCGTTGGACAAAATCAATCAAGGAGATCTCGAGTCATTTGAAGATTTGTGATGAAAGCCCGTCAATCCTATTCACCCATACAATCAGGATCTTAATTTCCATAAGTAGAACTTTCCAAGCTTACTTGCCTTCCAAAAGATTTGAATATCGGAAATGATTCCAATAAGAATAATCAATCATGTAGGTGCTAAATTCAGCCATAAGGTCATCCATAAACCATACGAATCGAATCTTGAAGAAATAAAGATAATCTCGCATCTGGATAAGTCTCCATTCTTCAGTCTGGAAACTGTTAGTGTGGGTAGACTTTGAACCTAAAGTCTAGCGGTCTTCAGACTTTGACACTTAACGTCTGGAAGTCTTCAGATTGGACTTTGGAAAGATTTTGTCAACTTCAAAACAGTTAATGAGTTTTCTCCAACAACTTCAATTCAAAGTCTAAACAATATGCATCCGTTAGAGGAATATGTGATAGGACTCACACAAGAACAAATCTATCGATCAGTAATTGAATCTATACCAATTTTTTCAAAGAAAAAAGTAATTCTTTTTCTCTCATGACATTGTCTGCATTCATCGATAGATCCCTAAGTTATCTGATGCATGCAGTTTGAATTTCAGGCCATATTAAGTTTGCTTTCATGATTAATATCTTGAATTAGCCATGTGAAAGCCTCCTTGGACTTTTAATTCATCATTGGAAACATTGCTTATCTAATGTTATGTGCAGCATCTCAAATCAAAAGTTCGGGAGAATCGCAATTGAGGCACTGTGGCTCGTTTCACTTTGCAATTGAAGCTCTTTTCTCGATGGAAGTTGATATGAAAACTCCCGAAATACTCGAGTTTCTATGGACTTCAGGCATTGTCCTTGACGCTGCATCTCATGGAATCACTGATATTGTCTTGTTATGTCTTGCTTTATTCAGAGTTGATGTGGAAGAAAAATTTCACAAAAGAACTAATAAAGGAAATTGTGCATGGACGGCATGTTGACCTGTTTAGACTGGTGAACGCATTCAAAACAATTCCATATTTGACTGATGATACATCCACGAGACGCTTGATGGAAGCTTTAGTAGAAACGCAACCAGGATGTGTACCGAAAGACGTTTCCGGAGCAGCTTTCCTTATGCAGAGGCAACTTCAGTGGTTGAAAGTCGGTTCACCTTATTTATCTGCCACCCTTTTCTACTCGTTAATTTACATTTACATTGATAGGCGTTCTTCATTTATTTATTTATTTTTGTGAAGGTACTAGAAGATAGGACCAATCCTTCACTTAAAAGTCTGGAATTTAAGGTCGGTTCAAGTTATATGTGTTCCACCTTTTTGTGCTCTTTATTTTTCATTTGCATTAATAGGTCGTCTTTTATTTTTCTGAAGGTGGTGAAAGATAGAAGCGGTCCTAGAAAAATGTCTGAAATAGGTAGAAACAAATGAAAGGAGAGGGAAAACATTTTGGGAACTTTTTGTAGAAGAACGCTGAGATTTGCCCAAAGAGGTAGGGCAATGGATGAAAGAAACATCAACATCTTGTAGACTTGTCGCGACTCCCATCTAGCTTTCGCTGCAACTTTTACGTACCTGGAGGCAATGACAGTAGTACGGGACTCCTAATCTTTCAGAAAAGGGCTCATTCATGATATTTGTAGTTGCAAACGCTCTTGCTCTCTTCTCCTCTTGTCACAGCCACCTTAATGTTCTTGGCTATTCTGACTTCAAGCTACGCAAGCGAAGATTTTCTCCATTCACTACCAAGAAAAATGATATTGGGCCTTACTTTTCTCTTCCTCTCTTTGGCCTTTATGCCGGTGGGTTTCGGCTCTGCTCTTACAATCATCCTGAGCAAACAATTCAAGTGGATTTATATCCCAATTATTTTGCTGGCTGCCTTCCCTGTCGCATTGTTCGCAATCCTACAACTTCCCTTGTATGTTGAAATGGTCAAATCCACTTATCAGCCTCGTCTCTACTATCCTCTGAAGATGTGGAAATGATATATGCCATTATTGGACATTTACATATGCGATATGATCTTTATCTGCACTTGTTACTATGAAGGAAATGCAAATATCATGGTGTTTACTCATCTTTTAAGATTTTTTAATTGTGACATCAGCCATACTTATATTAAAGTTTAAGTTTTGCGCTCAAGACATTGAGGAGTTACTTCATTGTTCTCTGTCGTATTAAGGGGAACCCAATTTTTCAAAGAATTGACAAAATGGCCATCAATATTCAATAGGTTTCATCAATACAGAAAAAAGCCATGGAGCCACATATTCTCTATATAACACAAGATGGCCACCCAACTTGTTAAATAATGTCTCGATTTTGAGCTTGTTTACAAAACCTAATCCGGTTAGAGGATGTAAATCGGTTTTCTTACCGTAGGAAAGATATCTAAAGAATCTCTTGAAGGGAAAATAGAAAAATATGTTGAGATTTGTTTGGTTGTTTGCCTCCAACGCATAGCTGCACAAGAATCTCTCAAGGAAAGTCACTACAGGACAAAGAAATGGGCTCACATATTCTATAATTTAAATTTATTTATCAAGTGACGCTGTGTTGACGTCCCCGGTGCATGCTCATTACCTATGAAGCACGGACACGTCGCCGGAGCTTCCGTGTCGTGTCTGACACGTGTCGGACACATCGACTCGCTCGGACACGCGTTGACCGCGTGTCAGATTTTTCAACACGTGATCAACTTTTCTTGACACGTTTCGACGTGCGTGTCCGAGGGAGAGGAAGACGATGGAGGGTGGAGGCGAGACCGGGGAGCGGAGGCAACGCCGTGACGGCGAGGGAGGGCCAGAGGAAGAGCAGGCGATCCAGAGGGCCGCGATTGCGACGCTATGATGGAGGGCTGATGGCAAGGTTGCAGCTGAGGCCCTTCGACGAGTGACTACAATGAGGCGAGAGCTGAGAGGATCGTGCGATGAGGAGGAAGAAGAGGCCGTGGTTAGGGCTTAGCAAGAAGAGAGCGAGGGTGGTGGGGGACGACGGAAAGAAACCGGAGCCGGAGAGGAGGGTGGATGGGGTGGTGTGGGGGTAGGGGAAGAGATAAACCAAGTGGGGGATGACAGAAAGAAACCGGAGCTAGAGAGGAGGGTGGATGGGGGTGGCGTGGGGTGGGGGAGAGAGAAACCGAGGGGGAGGGGTGGGGGAAGAAATCGAGGGAGCGGGTGGGGGTGATTGATGGGGGCGGGGGAAGGTGGTGGCGTGGGTTGGGAATGATTGATGGGGGCGGGGTGCATGTGGTGTCATGGGGGGGGGAGAGAGAGAGAGTAGGGAAGAAACCAAAAGGGGGAGAAAATATTGGAGAAAATATTAGGTGCCCGGATTTTGGGGATGGCGTGGGGGACAGGGGGGGAGAGAGAAATGGGGGAGGGCAAATGATTTTGGGGATGAGCGTATAGAGGTAAAAAAGAGGGAAATAATTTTTGAGACGTTTTGAGAGGGAATAACTTTTGAGCGGCAAAATTATTTTGTTATAAAAATAAATAAATGAGTTAAAAAATGATTTCAAAAAATAAAAATATTGAATGTTAAATAATGATAAATTTTGATGATTATAAAAGATCATAGATTTATTTAAATAAAGTTGATTATATTTTTTTGTTAGTCATTAGTTTTATCCATATTTTTTTGTTAAAGTTAAAAATATGTTCTCAAATATGGTTAAGCATTAATTATGAATATGTCTTTCAAATTTTCTATGAATATATTTATTAATATTATTAGTGAAAATTCATTGTAAGCTCTTGTTATTTATTTATTTATTTGTGAATTTGAATCAAATTAATTAAAAATAAAAATATGTATTGATAATAATGTGTCAATGTGTCGAAATTTTCTATTTTTCAGAAATGACATGTCGGCGTGTCATGTCGTGTCGTGTCGCATGTCCGTGTCGCGTGTCCGTGCTACCTAGCTCATTACTGCTTTTGATAATCGGCCGTCGGTTACCCTCCTGCGATGTCGATGTGACTGCAGCGACAGTGGGTCCTTGAAGGCAATGCTTTGTTGGTCCGATTTCCTTATTTACAGTTTGCTTTATGGATTACTATGTTCTGTCATTAAGCCTTTATGCAGGCCCTTCCAGTTTTCTGGGTAAGGATTGTATTGCTGCCTCTTTGAGCTCTTCTGCCTTACTTGAGTAATGAATACAATACTTCTTCTTCAACCAAAGAAGAAAAAACTATATTGACATGGTTTATCGATGAATTTGTGAGGCATTCTATTGATTAGGCTTTAGGGTTTAAGCTACGTTTGGTTGTCTAGATTTTTTATTTGGATATGACTGGATAGAAAATGATATGAAATATATGGATTTTGCTATATCCTATACACTGTTTGGTGATTGTAATAATAAAGTTCGATATATTCACATTATATCATGTACATTATTTAATATAAATGGCATATTAATATAAATAAATCAAAAATTTTACAAATGAAGATATTAAAAATCTCTCGAGACACTGTTGCCAACTCTATTTTTAATTTCCTTTTTATTTTATTTTCCTCTCTTTTTTATTAATTAATTTATTTTTATTTCTTTCTTCCCACTTCCATCGTTCTCTAATAAAATTTTATTAAATAGTAAGCTATACTAATATACCTAAAATACTAAAATACCTAAAATATGTAATAAATATACCTAAAATATGTGATATATATAAATATATTTATGTTTATATATTGAATTTATATTATAAAATAGTATTAAATTCAAATATATAAATAAATTAAGATTAAATTGAAATAAATAAATTATTATTTTTTGTTATTTTGAATTTCTTATATTAGAATTCAAATATTACTTATATTGAAATATTATTTTAATTTTGTTAATTTAAGAAGTTTGTTATTAGATAAAAATAATTTTTCTATTATAGATGTTAAAAATCATATCCACCTTCATCCCACCTCTCCCATGAGATAATTTTATCCAATCTATATCCCATTTATATCCAACTTTATCGTGTATTGAGTAAGTACCAAATGCAAGATATAATAAATTTTATCATATCCTGAATTTTATCCTTACTATCAAACGCAGCCTTAGTGTATTGTCAACACATGATTTTGGCTACTAGCGTCGGTGTAAAAGGCCTTTTGAAATCAGCACATAGAGTATTGTTCACACTCAGCACAAGTATAAACGAAAGACAATGGGTGAGTTTGGAAAGGCTTTTAGGAAAAGTCTTTAAGAAAATGCAAATGCTTTTAGTCTAAAGGTCTTGATGAAATGCAAAAACTATTTTGTAAATTATAATTGAAAAGTGCTTTAAGAAGCAACTTTAGGGGAATGTTGTTTGGTAAACACATGTTTGGGAAGTCCTTTGGCATGACCAATTTAAGCTTTTTTAATTTTTCTTTTTTAAAATTGAAAATAAAAACAATAACTTTTTTTTATATTTTTGCATTGAGGTGTAATGTAAAAAAGATATATTAATAAATTCATAAGTAAAAAATACATCAATGTTGACTTTTTCTCAATATAAAAAAAAATCATTATAATAAACATGGTTACATAGGCATCGAAGAAAGAAATAGGTTTTAATTGAAAATTACAAGCATCCTTAAGTGTTTACGAAACTCATTCTATTTGATCACGTAAACGCTCCATGTCTGAAAATAAATTATCATTTGAAGTACTAGCCCCCTCATTTGTACTATCAAGATCAACTAAATATCCATAATTGAGATACAAATCCGCTTTTGCAAAATGTCTATCATTGACAGCCTTTCGACGTATATAATTATATAAAGTCGTCGCTGCTACAACAGTTTTTACTTGCTTTTCAAATGGAAAACTTGGCATATATTTTAAAATCTTCCACTTCTTCTTCAATACACCAAAGGCTCGCTCAATTTCCGATCGTAGTGAGGAACGAGCACGATTGTATACCTCTCGATAACCTATAGGGGCAGGACCTTGTTGAAATTTTAGCAAATAATATCTAACTTCTTTGTATGGTCCCAAATAATCTGTCGGATTTCGATATATGGCATCTACTAAATAAAATTTACCTAGACAAAAATAATGTAAATTTAATTAACATAGACCATATTAATACAAAGTAATATACAAAAACCATTAATTAACAAACCTAGAGGAAGATGAGGAAATTGCACATCACGTCTCCCTAGGTCTTCATAGAAAATACAAGTATCATGGGCTTGTCCCTCCCAACTAGCCCAAACATAAATAAATTTCATTTTAAAATTACACACCGCCAAGACATTTTGAGTCGGTATACCTTTTCCACCAATAAAATAAATATGATTTTTTGTAGGTATCACCGCTTGAATATGTATGCTATCAATAACTTTAATGCAATCTTGAAACAAAAACTTAAATATTATTATATAATCAAAATTTATATTTAGTTCTTTCTTCCTATTGTATAATCGAAACATACCTTAAAATATGGATAAAATCTTCGATTATTCTTGATATTCTCTAGAACATCTTAAATTGCCAATCAGCTGGTTGGATCAAAGATTTTCCCATTGCACATACTTTATTTAATACTAAGCTAAAGTACCTGCTTATGATTTTTCTAGAGCGTTGAAAGCGCTCGTGTTAATAGGTCAATATTCATCATCCTTTTTTTTTCATGGATTTCTCTTTCAGGAGAATCATCAATATCTGTTTGAAGTAATAAAACAGTAAGAAAAGTGACGAATAATCATCCATCAATGGAATTTATGCAAATTCCACCTAATCAAAATAACACAAACTAAAAACATATGTCTCACATTAGAACATAATTAGAAAAAGTGTTCACAAGTAGTGCAAATAACCAATCGAAAATAGGTATCACATTACAACATAAATTAATATGAAAGAGCTCAAACAAGTAACTAGCATCCTAGTGACGACTATTATGCTCTTCCAACTTATACGTTAGTCACTCAACTTTAACTTCATCGTCATTCAAGTTCATAAAAAATTTGCCCATTGTCTTTCTTTTCAGCAAAATGTGAGAGTGCAAAGAAGAACTTTTTGTCTTGCTTAATCTCAGGTATGGCTTTCAATGTTTGCACAATTTCTTTGTAAGGATCAAACTCCCCTGCAACCAATGTTGCATTGCTCCTACTTACAATAGCTGAACAAAGTCTGTCAATTTGCGATGCGAACTTATCAGGTCCAGTTAATTTTTTTCATCTCTTTCCTTGAGCTTGCTTCGTTGAACTTTCTATTGCTCTTTTATGGCTTTTACTTTGGCTTAGTTGGACATTTGTTTCACCTACGTCACACTTTAAAGTATCATCAGTAGATCTTGCACAACCACCACTATCGGCTTGTGTGGCCTCAACATTCTCATTATTGCATAAATCTTATACAAGATTCCAGGTAACACTTCTAGTAACAACTGTACCCTGGAACATTTAATCCAACAAAACTTCAACATCCGGATGTATGCCTTTTGTTCGAAAGATTTTAAATTTAGGATTGACCTATTATAATAAAATATTTTCAGGAGTTGTATCATAAAAGATGAACTTACAAAAAAAAAAGTAACAAAAGAAGAGATAAACACCTGACTTTTTTTTTTTCCCTCACCATTCATCGCTTGCATCAATGGTTTTCTTCCTTGGATCCCATCCTAGTCCTATTTCCTTTTGAACCAATTGCTTCCATTTTTTCCATTCTTCCTTTAAATTATTTCACTTACTCTTCATTTGATTTTTATCATACTTTTTTCCTCTCAGCTCCTCAAACTTGCTAATTATAACTGTCCATCCATCCTTTTTGTTTCTTGTAGGACGCTTACCTTTTCATTTTGTTCAATGCACAATCGACAAAAATTTTCTACATTTTTAGGGCTCCAATATGCCTTTTCCTTTGATGAACTTGTCATCTTCCAACAAAATGAACACAAACATATTTGAAAAATGAAAACAAATGATGTTAACTATGATCCAATTCCATAAACATGGATGAACAACACATAAGTATGTAGATTTTGACATAATATTAAGATAGACATGAGGCCACTTAATTTTTATAAAAGTCTTCACTAAGTATACATTTTTCCTTAAAGACAGTCCTCTGAAATTTACTAAGCAAGGGGCACTGCAAATAAATTAAAATCCAATTCACATGAACCCATGAAAGAGCACACTAAGCCGGACATGTAAGTGGGGAAAAAGAATAGAAACAAAAGGAATAGAAGTGAAAGAACCTGGATTCGAGGTGGGACGACCAACGCCTTCTAAGTAAAGAGAGAGGTGAGCACTTCGGTTGTGAGCAAAGAGAGAGTTAAGCGCTTGGATTCTAAGTGAAGAGAGAAGCGAAGAGGCGAATCAAGCAAAGAAATCACATGACTATAATTCTCACAATATTGGCATGAGATTCACAATCATTGTTTAGTTAATTCATAACTTTTTCATTTGTTAGACATCTTTGAAGCACACTATTAACAACTCGATCGGCATCATTTCTTGGCCATTATTACATCGTTAAACTAAATCATTTCTTATCCCATTGAGAAATGCAGCACCCATCTTTTTATATATAGATATTAGATATTTTTAACAAAATAATATTAGTGCAAAATAAGTTATGAACATAATAGATCAACAATCTACTAACGAATGGAATTTTCAGTCAAGAATTGAATGCAAATACACCTACTTGAGTGAAAATTTTCCACCTTCACCCACCACCATTAGTGCACAAAATTAGAGTTAGGCTTCTTCTAAATGATGTGGCTATATGGAAAGTAGAGTGCTTGATCAAACTAAGGGAATGAACTTACTCAATCTTCAAAAACTCCAGTAAGAGTCGAAAAGGAAAAGAGATAACAAAAAAAAATTTTAGAAAGTGATCCAACAATTTAACATAACGACTCTCTAGAGGTCAAGAACTATTGAATCTTATCTTATATTACCAAAATCGAGTCAATACAAATGTTGCAAAAAAACTCATCGATTTGAACCCCCATTTAGTCATAGTTCCGGACCAAAGAAAAAGAAACTAAAGCAATAGTCATAACACATGATACACAATGTATTTCAAAACAGAATTTACTCAGGGGTACACTCAAAGGGACCTTTTCAATTCGTTCTTGATGTCTACTTATTGCTACTTGATTACAAGAACACTCCTACTAAAATGGGCAGTTCTATGATTTCTAAATAAAAGGCAACCATGTGCCCAGCCTCTAATTGGAAATGCGAGGTGGGTGGGGTCAATGGGCACAACAATAACTTAGCAGAAAAAACTCTGCATAGCTCGACTAAAACTACCATAGAAACCAATTTTCTATTTGATGATGATGAAACGTGCGCAATGAACCAAAAGTACCGTGAATTCATTCAAAAAGAAGACCACCATAACCAAGATTTCTCTTAGTTTTGATGATGGTGATGACCATCTTCTTCCTAACAACAGAATATGTGACAAAGTCGTTCGAGAAAAGCACTCAATTTTTCATCCTCTTTTGAACGACGCAATGAAAAGGTTGAATGAAGGTTGAACAAAGGCAAATTTGAAAAGAAACTCACGACACCACCTTCATGACATCAATGCATGATCAAATACATATAGCAAATCTGAAGAAGGAAAAGATGAAGGACGATGAACTTAATTTTGGAGGTTTCAGGAAAAAGTCTTAACCTTTTTAGGAATTTTCTCTTTCAGACAGTAAAGGGAAGAGAAAAGGAAGGACCAAGAGAAGCAGTCGTCTTCATTGCAAATCTGTCTTAGACTGACAAACACTCAACAAATCTCAACGCTTAACACAAGCGCCCAAATCCCTAATATAAGCCCAGAAAACGTCCTCTCAATTTTCCAGCATTATAGAACTTCTTTGCCGGGGGCAAAACCGTTGAAATTAAAAGAAACCCGCAACTAAACAAAAAGAGACGCTACCAAAGAGAGGCAAGTTTTGGCGACTGGAGAGGCGAGCTTCAACAGGCGACCAAAGAGGCGAGCTTCAGCAGGCGATCGGAGAGATGAGCTTCGACGATCAGTGTAATATCCTGAAATTTGACCCCTTTTGAAATATATGAAATCGTTATTTCATCAATGCACCGATAGTTAATTTACTCTGAACTAATCACTTATGAGTTAACTAATCTATTGGGTGATGCCGTAAAGGGTTAAAATGCGAACAACCAGAGAATTCAATCAAGGATAGATTGCTCAACCATAAGGATCAACAAGGGACAATACTACTCTGTTAAAGTTAATTAGCAACCACTGGGGGTTCGCCCTAGTGGCCACCCTTCCATCTTGGAAGGGGGAGGTTGGGGGTTCAAATCCCCATCTTCTCCCGGGGGATTGGGGTAGGGACGATTTCATTTCAAGAGTGGGTTTCGACTCCCACGCCTGCAAGGAGGCGGGGCAAAAAAGTCCGAGAGTGAGTGTTAGAGTAGAATTAGCGTAGGACCGACCAAAAAAAAAAAAAAAAAGAAGTTAATTAGCGAACAGACATAAATTGATTTGACATAAGTACGTAGTTGGTTGGCAGGAGGTTCGGCACGATTATGATACTTGCATCGAACGACAGTAAACCGATTTCTTATTGATCTTGTACTCAGGGTTAGTAATTGAATCCTCGCGATTACATGACAACCGAGGGTCGTCCATGATTTGAAGAGACACAAACGTGGATCGAAAATTATTGACCACGGGAGAAACACACAAAAACCCCTAAAAGCCACCTAATAGTTTAGGTCATACTAAAGTCGTATATGATCTATTTTAATCATGAAATTTAATTCGATTTCGTGTATCGAACTTTCAAGGATTCCAAGATCAACCTATTGGACGTCGCCTCATTTATCTGTCAATTTATCGGTAAGCCTTAATCTTTGGACAAGGATTAGTAGGTCAAGAATTAGAAGTTGGAAAGGGAGCCGGGCCAAGCGAAGGCCCAATGGGCTTCACACCCAAATTGGATAAGTTAAGCCCAAGTCCAAGTTTGTCAAGCCCAAACTCAAGCCCTAATGAATAGTGTGCGTAAATAGTAACTCGCGTGAATAGTAACCTAGCCTCTATAGCTTAATTTTAGGCTTACCTTCAAAGTCTTGATTCGTTAATGCCCTCTAGAAGTCATGATTACAAGAGACAAAGACTTTAGTCTTGTAAGAAGACTTGCCACCTTTGGTTTCTTAAATTCTACTTTGATTCCAGTTTTCAAAATTCCTAGACCCTCACTATTTTCTGATTTTATAGAGCTTTTTGTGATTTGAATTTAGTGAAACTTTCTTCATGAAATTTTTTCCAAAAATCTTGATATATAACATACTTTTAATTTTAGAATTTTCTGAGATGAATAATTGGTACGAGAGCCTAATCTTTTACCGTGTGAAAACTGTCCAATGCAGTAAAAACAGTGACCAGTTGTCTTCTCAAATTTTTATAAAATATTTCTTTTGGAATCTAAACATTCTTCCTTCACAAAAATTATAAAGGACAACATATTAAAAATTCAAAGTGTTTTATGAAGATTTGGATTTCGAAATAGGTTTTCTTCTCCGGTCGTTGAATCTGTCGATGGATGAAATGTTAGGTTGTATTTAGTGATTTTCTGCTCTTTATACCAAATGATCTAGGTTTGGCTTTCTTCATAAAATATATTATTTGAGATCTTTTCTACAATATATTAAATTTTTATAATTTTTCGAATCCGTTTGATAAGGTAATGACATTTATTTGAAAAGTTGCTCGAAATTATTCTTTACATTGGAGGGAAAGGCCACATGCCCAAGCTTGGAGGACAAGCCTAGCCAATTGTGCAATTGAGATTTACCTTTGCTCCCCAAGTTGAAATGGAGGGCCAAGTTATGTTCTTGCTCTCCAAGTTAGGACTTTAAGTCAAGGGGTATTAAATGACCAACTTCTTCCCTAAGTTTTCCTTTTTTTTTTCTTATTTCTCTCACTTTCTCTCTGTACCCCTCCCTTTGGACGAATTTTCCTTCATCCCTCTCTCTCATTTCATAACCATTCCTCTCTCCTTCTCTCTCGGTTTGTTGTCCTATGTCGTCGTACCGTGCCACCTTGCCGTTCACCGTCCCTCAAGCCATGAGCCTCCATCACCGCCGGACCACCACCAAGCCACCAAGCTTCCTTAGCCGTGAGCTCAAGCTACTGCCGCCACTGCGTTGCCATCGTCGCCGTTAGCTCGCCATCGCCATAAAACTGTGAGTTAACTTCCTAATCTTTTATTCAGGTGTTGATTTCATTTAGGGGTAGTTTAGATTAAGGCTAATGGTAGTTAGACCTAATTAATGATAGTTTAGTTGATAGTTTATCGGGATAGGTGATAAGTGAACTTGATAGGTTAACGCAATAAGTGATAAGTAGACTTGATAGGTTATCACGATAGGTGATAAGTGAACTTGATAGGTTATCACAATAGGTGATAAGTGGACTTGATAGGTTATCAAGAATAGGTGATAAGCTATCGAGAAATTGGTGCTAAGCTATCACCAAATGGGTGATAAGCTATTGGAAAATAAGTGATAAGCTATCGGTTTAGGGTTGATAAGCTATCGCAATAATGCGATAAGGGGTGACTTTTATGTGTTTTATACTTGATTTACGGGATGAATTTATGCATGTTTTATGTTATTTTAAGCTTGTGATGTCATGAAAATTTATTGCCCAAGTTAGAAACCTTTTATAGTATTTTTAAAGAAGGTTTTACTTACAAGAAAATGGCAAATTTGAGGTGTCGTGTTTGGACACCGTGTTTTATGTGTTAAATGGGGCAATTGGGGCTTTAAAATGAAAGTATGCAAAATTTGGCGGTTTGATTTTAAGTACATGACCACATGTGATTATTTTACCGGAATTTTAAGTGTAAAGATATTCCGAGATTTATTATTTGAGCACAAACTCTTTTACACTAGGCTAATTGACGGCAAATAAAATTGGCTTGAGTGTTGGCATGCTTGAGTGGTCACTTAATTGAACTCGTCACCCAACGGGAGTTTGGGGATGATGCCCGATATTTATCGGATGCCCGGTAGAGGTCTGGATGCTAAGTTGCGGTTGAGGCCGAACCGATACCCCTTTATGGAATGCCGTCTAGGTGAGGGTTCTAGACGTTGTCATGCCTGATGGGGCAAGACGATGCCCGGTCATGCCGGAAGACCGTTAACCCTTGAGGTGGCCATGGCCTAAGGGGTCGTAATAATATGGAATCATGGTCTCGAGAATAGTATGATAGTGTGAGATGCCATGATATTCTTGAGACGCCACGTGTGCAAAATGCATGAGTGCTAATGCATGGTTTGAGAGTGATGTTATGACTTGCACTTGTATGGCATGAAGATGGATGAGTTGCATGAGACACGTGCGTAAATGAAATGTCATATTAGTGGTTTATATTGCATGTGCATGCTCAGTTAACCATGCTTATGAAATTAGGAAATAAGTGGATTTGTATGCTTGTGTTAGGTCTCGAGGATAGCATGGTAGTATGGGATGCCATGATATTCTTGAGACGACAACGTGTGCAAAGTGCATGAATGCTGAATACATAATATGAGAGTGATGTATGGCTTATACATGTATGGCATGGGTATATATATATATATGAGTTGCATGAGGCTTATGTGAATTGTTATAAGTAGGGATGTGCTAAGGCGAGGTAAGGATGCCTGCGAGTTATTTGACAGCTTTAATATTTGTGTTTGGGGTCGATTGCTAGACTATGTTTATAGTTAAGGCAAAGTAACGGTTACTTTGCTATTGATCTGCTATCAATATAATGTTGCATGTTTAGGTTGTCTTCGAGACGAATTAGCGTCCTAGTTGAGGCTTAAGCCGTTAACTCGCTAAGATATTTATATCTCACCCCGTTGTTGTTTAATATTTTTCAGGCCCGTAATATGGAGAACCGTCATGCTCGGTTTGAGGTCCATTTGGAGACGAGAGATTGGTTTGGCATTAGTAAAGTTTAGGTTAATCCTAACCCACTATTGGTGGGTTGGAAGTTGCCGGTGTAAGGCCTTGTAATCACTAAACTTCCTAGGGTTAATAGTAAATTTGTAATTGAAGTGTTTGATTTGAAGTTGTGGTGTTTTCCGTGTTATCCATGTTATCTTTGGTTTGTTGGGAGTTGTTATGCACGTTCCCCTTGCATTTAATCAAAAGATAAAAAGAATGGGTCAATGACGCGTCCTGGGACGTCGCAAATTTATCAACCGTTGTGGGATGTTTGTGCGCTCGGGGGTTCGGGGTGTGACAATCGGAGGGTGGGCTTTGAAAAGTGGTAAGAGCGAGATCTCGAGGAGAGTCAAGAAGAGCAGAGGGGAAGAGAACAGCAGCGTTTTCCTGGAAAAGAATCTCAGATGATTAGGGTTTGTATTTGCAAATGATAAATTTGGAATTGTCATAAAATTTTGAGGGCAACAAAGGAAAAATAAGATTGTTTTTTTTTTAAGGCACCGTGGCTTGCCGAGAATGCTAGAAAGCCAAGGTAGCCCCCTTGCTACCTTGGGCTTTCAGCCTTGTAAAAGCCTAGCATTTGCATAATGGGGCTTAAAAGAAATTTTCCTAACACCACAATTTTGCCCGAAGGGCCTTTGAACTCCCAAGACCTTTGTAAATGTCATTCCCAAATGTAGCCTAAGTCTTCACCCTAGTTAAGCTGAGACAAGGCAAAATAGGGCACGACGAGCGTTTGAACATGGGGTCCTTACTCGACTCAACAACAGCGAATGGGGGCGAGCTCGACGAATCAAACTACGGTCGCCTCGCACGCCTCCAAGCCAGGATCCTCGGCAAATCGACCCCAAATTGGAAAGATCAAGAAGAAACCGAACCGAGACCTATCGTGGCTTTGGCATGAGAAAAGGGACGTGGCGGCGGGTCATTGGCCCTGGTTTAGACGTGGTGGTCATTGGAGGCTCTATCCCTCACTCTCCACCCTCGCTCTCGGCTCTCACTCAATCTCTCTCTCCGTTTCTACCCCTATCTCTCGATTCTCCCTTTTTGCCTTTTAAGGGCCATCGGTAGGCGCGCATGGCTTCTGCCACTGCCAGCCTACCGTGGCCTACCTAATCCCAACCCACAATTCACGCCGCGGCCCTTCTCCTCCTGCTCAGCCTCTATCGCTGATCTTTTTGCAGAGAGCGTGAGCAACGTGAAGGGGAAGAAAACTAGCGCATGGGCCGAGCCGGAGAAAAGGGAAAATGGGCCAGCCCGCATGGAGGAAAGAAAAGAGAGGAAGCTGTTGGGCCGGGCCCAACCGGAAAAAGGAATTGGGGGCCAGAAGAAAAGAGAGGAAACGGGTTGGGCCAGGCCAGTCGGGAAAAGAAATAGGGGGCCGGGTTGACTTGGCCCCTGCCCGGCCTGTTTACCCCCCTTTTCTTTTTCTTTTTTTTAAAAATTAATAATTAACAATTTTTAATTTTTAATTTTTTTAAATAAATTCTATTGCTATTAATGCAAATGCTCATAATATCTATTTGTTATGCAATTCAGTGAAAATGACTTTTGTTTAGGGGTTAAAAGTGATTGCCCAAAAGCTTGGAGACCTATTCAAAGAGGGATTTTAAGAATGGCAAAAAATTCTAACCCAAAAGGACCCAAATAAATATAGGGAGTTTATGTGCTAAGATCCTCTGGATGAAATAACAACTAAAGGATTTTGATATTAAAGAATCCAATGTTGAAATCAAATGTGATAACATCGGTGCCATTAACTTGACCAAAAATCCAATACTCTACTCGGAGCTAAGCCATTGAGATCTAGCATCATTTTATTGGTTGAAGAACACCTCAAATGCCAAAACTTGATATGGGTAGATACATAAGTGCAAAAACTTTTAAAATGTACACTTAAGTGCTAACGAAAATTTCTGGTCAAACTTGTTTCTGGAACAGAAAAATAGTTTTACAATAAAAATAGAATGGTTTTCATGCGCATCCTTAATAACCAAATTTAGATCGCATATATTCACATTTAATGGCTATATAAAATTGACCCAAGATTTAGATATCCCATTCTAATGATTTCAAAACAAAAGTAATTCACTCATTCATCATCGAGGCCCGGTGATGGTGGAAAAAGTAAAAAAATGAAAAATGAAAAAATCAGAAAATTTTAAAAAATTACAAATCATCAAAAATTTAGAATTAAATTATCATAATTGGAAAATTTTAAATTAAAAAGGTCACCATATACTATGTTTGGGACTTTTTTTTTTTTTGACAAATTTCCCGTACAAAGATGGCCAACACATTTCACTCAAGACCCAACTCTTTTAGAATCGCGAAATCGACACTCGTCTCTAGTCCGACACTTCTGCAGAGATAACACAGTCCATAGGGGGTCAGTTTTTGGGCGCCTTGACATGAACGAAGCTGCCCTGCATCTGTCAAATTAACCTCACGTCACATCAAAACAAGTGATCAAGTGATCAAGAGTCGAAAGCATCCTACGAAACTGGAAAAACCGGACTCTTTCGGCGCCTATCGAACTGTTTTCGAATGACGAAGGTGGTGGTGCCCGGGCATTTGTGTTTTGCGTTGGTTGGATTAGATCTACGAGTATGAACGGGTTTCACCGAAGAAAAGGAAAGTTGCTTGGTCGGCCAAAAAAATGGTTCTTTTTGCATGTCTACGTTGCGAGTACTTATGATTTTCGAGGCCTACTTCTCAAAATAAGTATTAACTTTTGTTCAAATTTTAATTTTGGCTCAAATTTTTTTATCTCATAAAAGTAGTATTTTTAGCTCAGATTTCAAATCTGGCCCTTACCGTTTTTTTTTTCCTCATAACAATCACAAATTTTAGTTCCGGTCCTAATTTTTACCCAAATAAAATTTCCATCCAACGATGCTATCAAAGATGTAACATAAGTTGGATGTCACTGCCCTGCCAGAAGCCCTATTTGGTACGTTGCTGCCCTACACGATCATTGCGGGCCTCATTTTGGCTGGTCATTTGGGTAGCACGAGTGTGATCCATATAAATTCGAAGCATATGGGAATTTGACTTCTCCAAAAACAAGGTAGATGCCTCCTATCCTGGCTCAAGTTTCACATGGTAGGACATGTGAAAGTGGGATCTAAACTTTAATCTTCATGTGATCGAAGCCAAACTTTATCTATTTTACAAGCCACCATATGTACTCTACGCGGTGCACAGGTTACGAAACTCTGCTCCATCATTTACGTGCCCCACTCTTGTCTTCTATGAAGATAGGGAATCGAATTCTCGACATCTCATTTCCTTAGTAAGAAGAATGGTCACTGGAACAATCCTTGTGGTCATGCTTGACTCTATTTGGAACACAATTATTAGCACAAACTCATTATTAGTCAGTTGGTCCCACGAACTTTACATTCATGGACATTGTTCTTATTTCGGAGTGTAACCACAAAACAGGAAACCCCGTCAATCTACCAATAATTTTCGCTTGATCCTCAATCTTTGACGGTCTTGCTTGGTCGGAGATAATCCCACGGACAGCTTTCCTCTTTAGGCATGTCACTTTATTTCCTCCTTTTCCTGCAGAATTTTCACCACTTCTTGAGCACGCATACTTGGTACTACTGTTATAATATGTAATATATTTTATTATTCTGAATATGATCCCAATATTGTATTCCCAATTGTATTCCGATTTATTGCCCAATTTATTACCCACGTGTATTACGTGATATTTGCCCGTTAATACATTACCATAATGGTCTTAGTGGAAGATATCGGTAATGTAATAGACGGAATAAAAACGTCAGGTCGTCTAGTTCAAACCCTAATCACTACAAAACCACACTATCGGGTTTGAGGGTATTGACTAGTAGAAGCGGGACGTACAGTGTTCCCCATATTGCATCAATCGCGCTACGTGGATCCTTGAAGTTTTTTGGGTCTTCAACTTTTGCAAATTTCATCAATGGCGGAGGTATGTTGATCTTTACGTTTCCATTCGGTCCCCAAGTGTATGAATTTATCTATTATTGATAAATCGGGATCGCTAGGAGTTTTAAGTTTATATTCGTCTAACAGTTGGTATCGAGCATGTTTATCTCTCGCCTTGGTGAAACCTTTTGGAATTTATTTTTTCATTGAATTATGTATTGGGGTAAATTCGGATTTTTATTGTTTGGTACGGAATTTTAAAATTCCGGTCAAATTCGGGCGACCCACCACGTGATAATGAATCTACATGATCACATCGTCATTAGGAAGAAAAACCCTTAAATTTTTCGGCATATTATTGATCGTCGGAGGTTAATCGAGCGGTGAAATTTTGGTGGTTAGGGTTTTTTTTTTTTTTTATTTAGGGCAGATTGTTTTTTGGCTTAATTCTGGTTCATACATTGGTCGTTTTTGCCGGATCTTGAATTTATTCGTGTGTCCCAACGTTCTCTTCAAAACCAATCAACCAATTTGGTCGGACATGGGCTGTGGGAGGAGACCCAGACGGCGGAATAATGCTGGTTGCGGCGGAACAATGGCGGAAGAAAAGGGCCAAAAAGAAGCCTCGGGCGCGTGCGGCGCACGCGTCCGAGGATCTGCAGTGGGCGCGTGCGTCGCACGCGCTCGAAGGGCTGCAGCGGGCGCGTGCAACACACGCGCCCCAAGGGCTGAAGTGGGCGCGTGCAACGAGCACGCGCGCCTATGGTTTCTAGATTCTGCCCCTCCGCATTTCGGAAAATTGCGTTTCTGCCCTTGCCTAAATAAAATTCCGATTTTGCCCCCTGGGGCGTGGAAATTTACAATTTTGCCCTTTGGGTGTAAAATTCCTGTTTTACCCCTTATAAGTAAAATTCCAATTCTGGCCTTGCATGCAAAATTCCAATTTTACCCCTTTTGCATGTAATTTTACTGTTCTACCGTAAGGTGCAATTTTATGAATATTTTTTCATAAAATTAAATGTCTAGTGATTCGTATATATTTAATTAATTAAGGATTAGCCACAACATCTTTGATTATATTAAATTATATACATTAAGAGCCTTTGGATCACATATAGTCAAAGACAATAATTGTAATTATTCACATTAATATTATGAATTTTATCCTACGAGAATTTTCAATATATTAATGTGATTAATTAGGATGAAATATTATTTTATCTTTCTTAATTTACCCACAGGGATTAAGGAAGGGAATATAATTTGATAGTTTCATCATGAAGTAATTATGAATCAATTTAAATTAGAAACTTTGCCCACAGGCAGTTTTTGATGTTATGTGATTCATATTTTATAACATGTTTTACATTGGTAAAATATTATTTAAGTTTATTAACCTCAAATATATTAATATATAAGTTTTCTTTGATTATGATGCAGTCTTACCACCTACGATTAGTTCTGGTATAATTGTTCCTGAGCTTAATGGAAATAACTTTAAAGAATGGAGAGAATTAGTTCTTCTTCAATTGGGGTGCATAAATCTTGATTATGCTCTAAGGATAGATGAACCACCTGAACCTACTGAGAATAGTACTCATGTTGAACATACTCGTTATGCTCAATAGGAGCGGTCCAACCGTCTCAGTGTGATGTACATAAAGACAAAACTCTCTGCTAGCATTCGTGGTTCGGTCATTCAACATAAAAATGTCAAGGAATTCTTTGGAGGCTATTGATGCACAATTTGAGTCTTAGAGAGAAGGCACATGCCATGACCCTAATTATGAAGTTCTCATCATTGAAGCTTACCGAGTGTAAGAGGCGTGCGTGAGCACATCATGAAGATGAGGGACATTGCGGCTCAGTGAAGAATCTTGAGGTTGGGATATCGAATCCTTTCTTGTATACTATATCCTAAATACTCTCCCACAAGAGTATGCCCCTTTCAAGATCTCTTACAACACACATAATACTAAATGGTCAATCAATGAACTCATGACCATGTGTGTTCAAGAGGAAGAGAGGCTACTTATGGATAAAGGAGAAAGTGCTCATATGGCAACACAGGATAAGTATAAAGGTCAAGGCAAGCAAAAGGGAAAAGGTAAGATGCCTCTACCTCCCAAGCTGGCATTAAGAAGGAATCCAAGTGCTTCTTCTGTAAAAAGAAGGGGCACATGAAGAAGGATTGCGCCAAATTTAAGGCCTGGTTCAAAAGAAAGGTAACCAACTTGCATGTGTTTGTTATGAAACTAATATGGTTGATGTGAGTCACAACACTTGGTGGATTGATTCTGGTTCTACAATCCACATTTCGAATTCCCTTGCGGTGGTTTTCAGAACCAACGGAAACCAGGTGGGAAATGAACAAGGCATCTATTCGGGAAACAAGATGTGCTCACATATGGAAGCTATTGGGACATGCAGATTAGTGCTCAATAGTGGTTTTGTTTTAATTTTAGAAATGACCTTTTATATTCCTAGTTTCTCTAGGAATTTAATTTCAGTTTCAAGACTTGTACCTTTGGGATACTCCTTTGAATTTTCAGGTTCAACATTAAGTTTATCGTATAAATCTGAAATTGTTGGGAGTGGTATTTTATCTTACGGTCTCTTTCAAATTAATTTACAAGACAATACCATTTATAATGCGATGCACATTCACGATAATACTGATATAAAGCGATGTGTTGTAAATGAAAATTCCTCTATGTTGTGGCACCGGAGATTAGGATATATCTCTATGGATAGAATTAAGAGACTAGTAAATGATGGAGTACTTAATACTCTAGATTTTATCTGATTATGACACTTGTGTGGACCGTATAAAGGGAAAACAGACCAACAAGTCAAAGAAATGTGCTAAGAGGAGTACAAAAATATTAGAAATCATACATACAGATATTTGTAGTCCAGATATGGACTCAAATGGTCAGAGATACTTCATTTCTTTCATAGACGATTATTCGCGATTCATGTATCTCTACTTGCTTCGAAATAAGCACGAAGCACTAGATGCCTTTAAGGTATTTAAAACCGAAGTAGAGAAACAATGCGACAAGCAAATTAAGATCGTGAGGTCAGATAGAGGTGGAGAATACTATGGTAGATACACTGAAGATAGACAAGCACCTGGTCCATTTGCGAAGTTTCTTGAAGAGCATGAGATTATTGCCCAATACACTATGCCTGGTTCACCGAACCAAAATGGTGTCGCAGAAAGAAGAAACCGAACATTATTGGACATGGTGCGGAGTATGCTCAGCAACTCCAAACTTCCTAAGTTTTTGTGGACTGAGGCTCTTAAAACGGTGTGTACATATTAAACCGAGTTCCAACCAAGGCTGTTCCAAGGACACCTTTTGAGTTATTCAAAGGTTGGAAACCGAGTTTGCGACATGTACGTGTTTGGGGATGCCCATCGAAGTAAGAGTCTACAATCCACAGGAAAAGAAGTTAGATCCAAGGACTATAAGTGGGTATTTCGTTGGATATGTCGAAAAGTCCAAAGGATATAGATTTTATTGTCCATCTCACACCACTAGGTTTGTGGAATCAAGAAATGCTAAATTTCTTGAGAATGATCTCGATTAGTGGGAGCGATCAATTCAGGGACTTCGTTCCTGAAGAAGAAGATCATTCAGATACTCAACCTTCCATCTCAAATACTGGATTGGTTGTTGCTTACAACGCCCCTTCAGTTCAACCGGTCGTTGAGCAACTAATCATTGAAGATCCACAACCTGCTGATATTGATCCGGTAGACCCAATTGTTCAACAATTACCATATACTGTTGAGCTTCCAGTTGAACAACAAACTCCTCAGGAGGATGTTGATGCAACATTAAGAAGGTCTATTAGAATGAAAAAATCAGCAATTCCTAATGACTATATTGTGTATCTACAAGAATCGACTATAATGTTGGAGCTGAAAGTGATCCGAGACGTTTCACAAGCCATGAGTTGTGATAAATCCAATTTATGGTACAATGCTATGAAGGAAGAGATGAATTCTATGGCATCAAATGAAGTCTGGGATTTAGTTGAATTGCCTAATGGTGAGAAGGCCATTGGTTGTAAATGGATCTTCAAAACTAAGAAGGATTCATTAGGCAATATTGAGAGATACAAAGCCAGACTCGTTGCCAAGGGATTTACTCAAAAGGAGGTAATCGATTACACGGAGACGTTTTCTCTTGTATCCAAGAAAGATTCTCTTCGTACTATTTTGGCATTGGTTGCTCATTTTGATATGGAATTACATCAAATGGATGTGAAAACGGCATTCCTCAATGGAAAATTGGAAGAAGTGGTTTACATGAAACAACCGAAGGATTCTTCTCTAGTGCTGGTGAGCATTTGGTATGCAAGCTTAAAAGGTCTCTATATGGCTTGAAACAAGCACCCCGCCAATGGTACTTAAGATTCCATGAGGTCATCTCTTCATTCGGTTTTATAGAGAATGTCATGGATCAATGTATATACCAGAAGGTTAGTGGGAGCAAAATTTGTTTCCTTGTCCTATATGTAGATGACATTTTACTTGCAACCAATGACAAGGGTTGTTATATGAAGTGAAACAATTTCTCTCTAAGAGTTTTGATATGAAGGATATGGGTGAAGCGTCTTATGTCATTGGCATTAAGATCCATAGAGATAGACCTCGAGGTATATTAGGACTATCTCAAGAAACCTATATCAATAAGGTCTTAGAGAGATTTCGGATGAAAGATTGTTCACCAAGTATAGCACCCATTGTGAAGGGTGATAGGTTTAATTTAAACCAATGCCCGAAGAACGATTTTGAAAGGGAACAAATGAAGAACATCCCATATGCTTCTGCTGTCGGAAGCTTGATGTATGCTCGGGTTTGCACTCGACCCGACATAGCTTTTTTGCTGTGGGAATGTTGGGAAGATACCGAGTAATCCAGGTATGGACCACTGGAGAGCTGCAAAGAAGGTGATGAGGTACCTTCAAGGAACAAAGGGACACATGCTTATGTATAGACGGACGGACAACTTGGAAGTAGTTGGTTACTCGGACTCAGACTTTGCTGGCTGCATTGATTCCCGTAAATCAACATCGGGATATGTTTTTATGTTTGCTAGTGGAGCTGTATCCTGGAGGAGTGCAAAACAGACCTTGGTTGCCACTTCCACTATGGAAGCAGAGTTCGTTTCCTGTTTTGAGGCTACCTCACATGGTGTATGGTTGAAAAGTTTCATATCGGGGCTTAGAGTTATGGATTCCATTGCTAGGCCATTAAGAATATTTTGCGACAATTCAGCTGTAGTTTTTATGGCTAAGAACCACAAAAGTGGTAGTCGAAGCAAGCACATCGACATCAAGTATTTAGCCATCAGAGAACGTGTTAAAGAGAAGAAAGTGGTCATAGAACACATATGCACTGAATTGATGATAGCTGATTCTTTAACTAAAGGCATGCCGCCAATGAGTTATAAGGATCATGTATCTAGAATGGGCATTGGTCCAATCATGTAAATTTTTTCTTTATATAGAAGAATTTGTGAGACTTTTATTCATTTATAATGTTTTTCTCAATACAGTTGTATACATTCAGTTATTATGAGAAAAATAATTATGTTTGACCTGGAGTAAACATAAGGTTTATTCATTAAGTTATTTGATCACATATGGACTGATGAAATACATTGTGATACATGGAAGATAATACTCGCTCTAAGAGGACTCATCGCCGTGATTCATGTGTTTTATTTCAGTATGAAGTTTATGTGGGTTTGGGTTAATAACTCATTTGATGGAATATTGGGATCAAGTGGGAGAATGTTATAATATGTAATATATTTTATTATTCTGAATATGATCCCAATATTGTATTCCCAATTGTATTCCGATTTATTGCCCAATTTATTACCCACGTGTATTATGTGATATTTGCCCGTTAATACATTACCATAATGGTCTTAATGGAAGATATCGGTAATGTAATAAACGGAATAAAAACGTCAGGTCGTCTAGTTCAAACCCTAATCACTACAGAAAATCACACCATCAGGTTTGAGGGGTATTGACTAGTAAAACAGGACGTACAGATCTGGTGTTCCCCATATTGCAGATCAATCGTGCTACGTGGATCCTTGAAGTTTTTTGGGTCTTCTACTTTTGCAAATTTCATCAATGGCCGGAGGTATGTTGATCTTTACGTTTCCGCAATTCGATCCCGAATTCTGTATGAATTTATCTATTATTGATAAATCGGGATCGCTAGGTTTTAAGTTTATATTTAGTCTAACAACTACAGGAGATGGAATTCAAAGCCAGTTCAAGCACTACGGGGAGCTCTAACTTCTCCCGGCAATTACAGGAGATGAAATTCAAAGCAAAAAGCGAACCTTGACGCTCCCAGCTCTTTTGAGAACTAGAAACCTCCAAAGGTCGGATCTTTACAGATCAACATTGATGGATCCTTCATCGAAAGCTCTATCGAAGGACCAATCGCCTGCATTATTCGAAACTCGGAGGGGACGCTTTTGGATGGCTTTGCAAAACAGATCCATGTCTCCTACGCCTCTCAAGCGGAATATGTGGCTCTCTCTGAAACCTTAAAGTTCTTACTTCCTCGAAGACACGATCCCCTCGAGTTGGAGTCAGACAATCTAACTTTAGTTGAACCTATGGAAAATCCAGACCTTATTCCATGGGATGCACACGCTATTATCTCCCAATGCCTTGGTCTGTCATCCAGCTTCTCACAGTTGCGTGTCATTTTTTGTCATCTTGAAGCCAATTCCATTGCGGACTGGGCCACAAAAGCTCAGCGCCAAAAAACTTTGCCGAGGATTGGATTTCTTCCCCTCCCCAAATCTTTCTGGATTTACTTTGTAAGGAAGCCAGTTTATGGGCCCTACGTTTTCAAATTAAATTGAAGTCAATTAGTTTATGACCAAAAACAAAAAATGCTTGATACTGGAGAATTCGGGATGAAGAAAGAAAAGCACAAACTGGAATTAGCGATTTTGTTCGTGAATAGATACTATTGTTTAAAGTGTTTAATTTCACCACCCACGGTCTCAAACTCATAATCGATTATATCACTTCAGGTTTATTTTTTAGAATTAAAATATATGCAAATAAAAATGAGAAAAAAATAAAATTTTCCTTTCGGAATTTTAATTTCTCGAAATAAAAATTACAAATGAACTCGAAAAATAAATTCATTCCTATCGTCTCTATTTCCAAAATACACCCAAGAATAGGTAGAAGCACAAAAATAATCATAAACCTTTTGCATTGGTACCAATTCAATCCTAAATTTTTTTATTGGATCAATTTAGTCCTAAGCATTTTCACATTAGTACCAATTCAGTCCATCCAGCTAATTTAAGCTAGAAATTGCTGACATGGCAGCCGGCGGTCTTATGTGGCATCACGTGGACAAATTTTATAATTTTTTATAAATTTTTTCGGATTTTTAAATTTTCTTTTTCTTTTTTTTTCCCTTTCTCCTTACCCTTTCGCTGGCGAGTTTGCTAGCCAACCATCACCGGCCACAGGTTGGTCGGGACGAGGGATGCCGTGCCATTGCCACCCACAGGCTGGTCGGGGTGAGGTATGCCGCGCCCAGATCCAGGCGAGGGCCGAAACCCCCACCCGTTGGCCGACGAAGGTCTCTGTGCCCTTGTCGGCCACAAGAGAGGGCGAGACGGCCCTTGCGGGCCAAGGGTGAGGGCCTCCACGTCCTCGACGAGGGTCGCTGCGTCCTCGTCAACCACGGTGAGGGCGCAAAGGCCCACGCTCGTGGCGGAGGAGAGACGCGACGCCACAAGCGAGGCCGCGTGGCCCTCACCTGGATTTGGGCGAGGGCCCAATGCCCTCGCTCGTGGCGGGCGAGGGCTGCTACACCCTCGCCAACCACAAGTGAGGACCGCCGCACCCTTGCCTGGATCTAGGTGGGGGCCAACACCCTCACTCGGATCTAGGCGGGGACCGACGCCCTCGCTTGTGGTCGGCGAGGGCGCAAGGCCCTCGCCTCGATCAGCCCGTGACCGATGATGGTCACCGGCGACCTCGCCGCTCAAGGGGTAAGGAGAAAGGAAAAAAAAAAAGAGAAAAATGAAAAAAATATTAAAAAATATTAAAAAATATAGAAAATTATAAAAATTTCCACGTGGTGTCACATAAGACCGCCGGCAACAAAGTCAACAATTTCAGGCTTAAATTAGCTGGATGGATTGAATTGGTACCAATGTGAAAAAGTTTAGGACTAAATTGATCCAATTGAAAAGTTTAAGAGTGAATTGGTATCAATACAAAATGATTAGGACTTTTTTGGTACTTTTTGCCCAAGAATAGATTCCTTCTTGGAATTTGTACTTCCAAAATAATCTCTTCCTGGAACTTGCAAGGCACCTGCCTTCCGCACTACGCACATGTAACCGCCTGTGCATGCGCTCTCTTGAGTGT
This sequence comes from Eucalyptus marginata, assembly GCA_014182565.1. Taxonomy (NCBI): domain Eukaryota; kingdom Viridiplantae; phylum Streptophyta; class Magnoliopsida; order Myrtales; family Myrtaceae; genus Eucalyptus; species Eucalyptus marginata. The sequence continues at coordinate 42,335,347 of CM024587.1, read as the reverse complement.
AGAGGTGTGCAACCGGACGGGGTATACCCGATTCTCGGATTGACCCACCGGGAAAATAGGGTCGAGAATTGGTTTATGTTGAAACCAGTCCGAGAACTGGTTCCCAAAATTCGGAACCGGTTTAAACGGGTTCGGGAACAAGTTCCGCGTGATTACCCACCCAGAAACCGGTTCCCTAACCAGTTTTGTAAGTATAGGTCCAAAACTCTTTTTTTTTTTCCTCCCAATTTCTATTCTTACTCTCGCAATCACATGACATTTTTCCTCTTGGCTCTCTCAAACACGCACGACACTCCTCCTTTGTCATTCCTCTTCCTCACTTGCTTCCCTCCCTCACCAGCTCCCTCTCACACTGTCTGATGGACGGTTGATGTTCGTTGTCGCCAAATTCTTGTGTATCACATGTTGGGAAAATACTGCTTCGAATTGGGTAGAACAATGAAGTCGGATCTTTAGAGTACTCAAGTCGGACTTTGAGGCGTGATATCACTTTCTTTAAGGATTTATTTGCCCCACAAAGTTGCTAATGGTCACTAGCAAATTTCCTCCAGGATACAACAAAGTCTCAAATGAGAATACTAGATAGCAATTCTAGTACTTCTCCAGGGTCTCTCATGGGAAACAATTGGAAACAATGGCTGTAGTTTCTCTCCAAAGAAAAATGAAAAGATGGAAGAAGATATGTGTTTGATCTCAAAACAAACATACTTATCTTTGTCTTTCGAATAGAGACAACTCTTCAAAAGATTGCAAAAAGAACAAAGGCAACCTTTCGTGAACAAGTACGTCTCAAAGGTTACGTTGAAAAGAAATAAAGAATTCGGAATTAAATAAATAATAAATAATAAATAACCGTAACTTTTCGTGAACAATCAAGACTGTTTCAACAAGACTTTATAATTAATTTTTATAGAAATAAATCCGAATTTTCAATAAATAAAATAATGATCATCGGTTAGTGCCAAATCTCGTCCACGTGCGCACTCACATCTTTTCGATGTGGGACAAGGCACCTCTTCATTTGTTTTATAAACAAATTACCAACATCACATGGATTGGCTCACTTAATTTCTCTTTTGTAAGAGGAGTTATGCTTGCATAAATGAGTAGTTGTGGGAATAAAACTAATATTAGACCCATGTTTGTTGCTAATTCTTTGCCTTGTGATTTTATTTATTATAATTAGCCCTGTGGATCCTTAATTTTTCGTGTAGTCAAAACGTTCATGTATTTATTTATTACAAGTGCTTAATGTTTCAATACAAATTAGGAGGATTACGTTAGTTTCTCGCGTATTAATATAAAATTCAAAGTCGTATAGGATATCAGGAGATTGCAAAACAGGTTCTAGTGAAAACAGGATTAACCTTGGAACCGGATTGGAAAAATAGGGTGGGTCAGGTACAGGGTCTAATACAAATAGGGTCGGGTATAGGGTCTAGAAAATGGGAACCGGTTATAATAGGGTTGGGTATAGGGTCCAGGTCTAGACCCTACCCACCTTGGACCCGATCACCCCTACTTGAGTGCCTGATGTAGCTAGCCGGAGAAGGGTCCGGCAACCCTCAGCATTGGCTGGTTGATGGGGCCGCCCTTCTATTTTTCTTTTTTTCATCGCCAAAACCCTTTGATCTTTTGACAAAAAAATCAGATTTCTTGAGGTTTTAGTAGCGACATGGGGTGTCAACTTGACATATAGTGATAACTTGATTACCGCTTCAGCATTCGCACAGGAAATATAAAACTACCATGAACAGGAAAAACATATCATTCACAAATCCAATCAATAAAAAGAGTTTAAGGACGAGGTCAAATGATTGGTAAAAAATCAGAGCCTTTGATTTTCATTATCTAATTAATGAAAAAAAAAGGTAAATAATAGAGGAATCCATTTGATTAAAAAAATGATTATGGACAATAGATAATTCGGAAAAATTTAGCACTTTTGATTTCATTAACCCGATTACAATATCTTATACTTTATTTAAATTATGATGCTATATACGAGATAATTGATAGTTTCTTTGGTCTTTCGAAAATAGAGAAATTGTCTGAATTCATTATAGTTGTTCCTTCGAGCCCGCCGTTCACCACTACCAATGTTTCCACCGGCGCCTGGTCGGTAACGATTTTGCTGCGATGGAACCACAGTAGAGACGCCAGTGGATGCAGCGAGCCAAGCGCCAGCGATGACAAGGTGGAGTAATGTGATAGTGCTGCAGCCTGTTTGAACAAGTAGAAAGAAAGGAAGAAAGAGCGGGTGGGCTGATTTTGGTTTTCTCTGTTCCCTTTCTTTATTTTTCGTTATATTTTAGAGTTGTGTACGGGTAACGTTCAAGCATGTAACACCCACATGAACTGATAGGAGGAAATTTTTTTCTGACCAACGATGAGGAAAACATGTCCTTAGTAAAAATTATATTGCCAAATGTAGGCAGGAGAACTAGTAAAGTTGGATTTCTAGGTTGTGCAGGTTGATCTAAATTGTTTTTCAGATATTCAAGCATAATTTCTAAAGACGGGCAAGGCTTTCTCTCATTTGTCAAATGAAATTTCTCCTTATCCGAAACTATCAACACCTCACTCTTTTGGCAGTGCACCATCTCCACATTATAAAGTAATGCAATACCATTCTCGACCGCGGCCCAATATTTCGAAAAATATCCATAACTGAAAATTAGTGAACAATAACCATGTAATTAAACAGTGGTCAAAATTGTTATCTACAAAAATCCACAAATTTATGATTTTACAAAAATCTCTACCATAGATTTATATATTCGAATTGCTTTTCCAACCTGCGATAATTTAAATTAATTTCTATGCTAAGTAAAGTCAGTCTTCTTCTTCCTTCGTTAATATATTCCTTTGTCCTACTTTTGCGCCTTTTCCTTTGTCACCGCTAACCACAGAACACTTTCTTTCTTTTTTTGGCTTTTGCTGGCTGGCAGCCACAGATCACGCCAGACATGAAAGGAAAAGGACTACATGGTCCGAATTCGGTGGACCGAAAATGATATGACTCTTTCTCACCCAAAAAACCACCCTCGAAGTTCATAAGTTTTACCGGGGTGCCATTCTTAGGGAGTAGACATGTTTTCACTGTATTGTCAGTCCATGCAAAGCAAGATGCCCACACCAAAGCCCCTCTCTCTCTCCCTCTCTCTGATCTCTTCCATGCCGATGCCTTGCCTCTTATCTAAAACCCGTTTGTCGGAACAAAATTTTGCACCGTCATTGTACAGAATAAGAGCCCGTCAAAACAAGATTTATTTATATTCTTTCGGGATGGAAACAAAAACCTGTTTATGGAGTAAATCTACATGCTAAAAATAAAAAAGTTGTATAAACTGCTTATGTAAAGAAATTTTTACTTCGCTAGTGCATTGAATAAATTTCCATTGGAATGCGTTATATGCGAAGTAGGGGCTGGTGGAAGAAAAGGAAAACACAATTACGTGACACTTGCATCTTCTTTTCGTAAAATTTTTAAATTTACACTTCTATAAATAAAAGGAATTTCCATTAATTTGTTGGTTTCATAAAATTTTGAGAATGAGCATGTTCGTTTCGCGAAAATGAGTAATTTGGAAAATCATTTTCTGAAAAGTGATTACTTATATCATTTAGAAAAATTAGTTAACAAAAAATTGTTTCATCATCGATAATAATCTATGCCCAACTATTTTCATGAGCAATGAAAAAATTTTCCATTCATTTATTTTTGTAAGCAATTACTTTTTTGAAAATATTTTTTAAATCACTCATTTTCGGCGAAAAGAATGCATCCTAAAATAATCATTTAGGAAAAGAGAATGGGTGTTGTTCCTTGCGTAATATGTGAACAATTCAAAAAGAGAAAGTAGTCAACAGAAGAAAGTGTTGTTCCCCCAATGCGCATGAAAGACGTACCATCCTCATTTTTTAAATATGACATCTACAGCTGGAACTCTGGCTCCATCCGCAACTCGATGTATAAAAAGAGAAGATCCATGAGAACAGAAAACAACTTCGGCCTCGACCAGGTAAGAATACTTCCCTGCTTTAGATTTTTGCCTGCTTGTGTGACAGCACAGCAAAGGATCCGTACGAAAAAGAGATGGAAACAACTTCGATTTCATTGCCCCCATTGCATCCACCGCCCGGTATGTTCCATTCTTTCCTTTTTTGTTCTGATTTGATCTCATAAGGCGATGGAAAAATTGTAAAAGTTTCGTTTTTTCTGTGTTAATTTCGAAGTAATATAACAGTATCATGAACAATATCAAGACTGATAATGCACTGAAAGTTGCACGCTTCTTTATTTATTGCTTAACAAGTGTACAGACACTTTTTACAAAATCCTTATTAAAAAATAAAGGAGAGACAGTGATAGATGATAATTAGCGCGAAACCTCAGGGCATACTTGGTGAGGAAATTTTCCAATTTCTTATTTCCCTTTCCAAAATTCTCAATGAGGGTCCATTGATAGAAATTTTGGTTGCTGTGTTTTGAAAATTTGAACTTTAAAACTGAAAATGACCAAACTTGACATTATTTTGCACAAGGGTTGCTTTTAAAAAACTACACCATCATAAAATGACTTCTTAATAATTTGGAAAGTCTTATTAAAAAATTAGAAATTAAAATTATTTTTTGAAAAGAAAATTGCTTTGAAATTATTCGGGGAAAGACGACTTTTTGTTCTTGTAATTGACAATGTGACATAAATTGTCACCACAAAACAGTATAAGGACTGGAATTGTAACCAAACAAAGTACAAGGATTACAGTGAGAGTTCCCATCTTGCGGGACCCAAAAAAAATTAATTTCTCTGGGGCCCATGCGTTTGATTATTCCTTTCAAGTAAACAGTAAACACACAAAATGTATTACTCAAAGTCAAATCTCCTAATTTGGTATGGCTTGGCACCACAAGTTACCTTATAGTTGTGGATGGTGATACAATTGCTTTTTGTCAATCCTGGTTCATTACTTACAAGCATTCAATGACCAGTTTGTTAATCAATCACAAAATATTTCCTCCTACCACAGATTTTTGTCTAAACAATTACCTCGTGAGGGCTAATTATTTTCTATGTTTACTTGATATGAAAATTGAATTTGCAGCTGATTGTTCTTCTAAGCAATTTCATCAAGAGTATAGGGCAATACAAAATAGTTAAACTTATCATGTAAGGTTGTTCTGAGCCAAAAATAACTTGTCAATATAAATGGTTGTCATTATTATGACAAAGTGCAAAGATAATATTAGAGAAGAAAATTCACTCACAAACACATTGTCCAAGATCATGGTTCTCAATATAAATAGTGGAATGTTCTTGCCACAAAAACAAGAAAAAATAATAAGGAGTTTGTAAGAAAAATGAGATCATTTTTCCTCAAATTGTTAAGTCTATTGATAAAGTATAATCAATATACTTTATTTAAGAAAAAAAATTGTGTGATAGATTGGTATGATATAGTCATGATGGTATCAACTTGTATCCTATATCAATTGTAACTTATAAATTAAATGCATTAGTTGATAAAATCGATATGCCTAATTCAATCATTTTCATTTATAAAAGTTATGTTATGATTATTGCATAAAATTGTGAAGATAGATAAAATTTTGTGTATACTTAATAAATGAATGATATTGCAGATAAGATCAATGACAATGAGAAATAAAAACTTATCAAAGCACACAATATCCAAGACGAAATGTAGAATGTCCTACAAAACTAATTCACGATACAATACCTATCTCGGGAAGAGCTCATGACCTCCGTTATATTTAATGTTAATTTTTTTGTTTAAAATTTCACCATCTAAGTTTAATTCAGAAAATTCCATGAAATAAATACCCTGATATATTCATGTATGGATGATCTAAAGCATACATACCGCAATTAATTTTTCTAAGGTAATTTATGTTCATTTGTCTTTTTGATAACAAAGAGGTTCACATAGACTTGACCTCAAAACGCATAGCAACAACTGATAAAGCTTCCCAAGACGGTTATGGAATAATTGAAGGTTTGTCACTTTGAACTTTGAACTTTCATTTTTCACAAGTCTTGTGTTTCATTTATTTTGACTTCTTTTAATCTGAAACATTTCAAATCTTATAGCATGCAAATTCTGAATCAAATATAATCTTTTCATAATTATTGTGTGAAATTGTGGAGATTGACAAAATTCCGCCTAGACCTAATTTTTGAGTAGTATCACGGATAAGATCAATGACAATGACAAATAAAAACTCACTAAAAAACACATTGTCCAAGATGTTAAAGTTAGAAGGTCCCACAAAACTACTTTATGATAAAGTACCTTTCTCAGAGAAAAAAAAATCATGATCTTTGTTAAGTTTAACGGTGATTTTGGTGATTTTTTCTTAAAAGACCAACACAGAAAACTCCATGCAATGAATGAGCCTGGTACTAGTCATGTATAGATGATCTAAAGCATACGAATTAATTTTTCGAAGGTTATTTATGTTTGTTTCTCTTTTTGGTAACAAAGAGGTTGACCAAGAATGGATCGAAGAAGGGAGAGAAGAAGGGAGCGAAGAAGACACCTCAACTGATTCAGAAGGTTTGTGTCTTTCAACTTTTTTTTTTTGTAAAGACGTGAGTATCATTAATCAGATGGAGCACGGAAGCTTAGGGGCATCCCCACCATCACAAATAGAATTAATTAAGCGAAAAAGATAGAGATTGGAATTCTTCACATAATAGCCACAAAGCATTTGCCTGGGAAAGTCTAAAATTTTGGTGGAGTAAAGTCCTGCCAAGCACAATCTTACATAACTTAGCCAAAAGAATAGGGAATTCATTTGACTTGTTTTGAATACATTTGCTATTGCGCTACATCCAAATGCAATATATAGTACCCAGGATCTCATTTCGTTTTTCATAAATCTGGTAGTTCATGCATTTTGACTATTTCTTGATTCAAAATATTTAAAATTTCATAGTATACAATTTTCTACATATAATTTCAAGTATAATATTTTCACAATTTTTTTAAGTCTGGACAATATCTTAAATTATAGTTGAGAAAGCCCGCACCCCCCCAAAAAAAACTTTTTTTTTTTTTTTTTTTTGCTTCCAAAGGGTAAACTAACATGCTCAAAAAAAAAAATTATATTGAGTAAACGACCGCTCGTTCGTTTGCATCCGCGTTTCATCACATTTTGAGCAAGTGCAATGGTTACATCTGACCTACAAAGTAAGAACTAAGAAAGCCTGAGGACTTTTAATGTGCGATTTTTGCAGACGGACCAAAAGTAGTGGTCAATGAAATGTATCGACAATTGTTTAAAGCAGCATTGAAAGGTGATTGGAAAACTGCCGAGAGAATCCTCAAGGAAGATCCCCAAGCAATGATTTCCAATGTTCTAACCATGCAATCTCAATCCGTTACTGTGCTGGAAGTTGCGGTTGTGGCCGCACAAGAGCAATTCGTCAAGAACCTGCTTAAGCACCTCCCTCAAGGATACGATTGTTGGGCCTGGAGCTTCACGATGGCCCTCCGGAATGCTGCGCTGAGAGGAGGAATGAAGATGGTAAAGGAATTAATGGACACAGTTAATCCTGAATCCGATTATGTAGACTTTGCCCTGTGGATTGTTATTGAACATGCTCCAACACAAAAGGAAGTTATCTGGTACCTGGCTAGGCGTACGTCATCAGACCTAGATAATCGTACCCTGAGATACCTTATTATGGCGGGCCATTTGGGTAAAACCCCACACTCATTCATCTCATCTCATTTCATTTCCTTCACTGTTTACTTGAATTGACTTTTTTGTTTCTGTATCTGGAAAGACATAGTCTTCTATTTAGTTCACAAATGCCTCAACTCACGGCCATTACCATCTACCAAAATCCATGGGATGATGGGGAGCCTGTTAGGAAACCTGGTCACAATGAAGTCTCACTTCCGTAGTGGAGCTAAACTCAAATTTTGGGAAAATATTATTTACAACTGTAAGTATTTCTTATGCTTCTTTTGTTAGAAATGTACAATTAGAGCAACTATATCCTCAGGGTGTTTACTCTCATCTATTCCCAATGTTAGGTATCCCTCTATGCTTGGCTGACACATCATTTGACAACTTCAAAGACACGAAGATGGCTCGAAGTATTTCTGGTAATATGCTTAATGGGTGGACTAACATGACAAAAAGCAAATCAGTCAATTGACTAAAAAAGAGGGAGAAGGACTACATCTATGTATTCAAATCAAAATTTAAACCATGATATATCACAAACTAATATCTACTATCACATTTGTAAGATTAGTCGAGAGGTCTTAGTCAATGTCACATTGCCAAGTAGAATTATTGAGAATTGTGGATTTTGATTTTAAGTTATAGAGATTAATTGATCCAAAGTGTTCTCTTACATATTCAAGCATTATGAAATTTAATTGCATGTGCAATTTTCATTTTATGGGTGTGATACGTACTTTTTTGTTTCGTCATGAATTGCTACTTTGGTAACGTGATTTTCCCCTCCTCTTTATGATGGTAGCACTCGAGCGGTTCAAGACATCACTACAGAATCTTTCCACAAAACTAGGTACGCAAAACCACCATGATATCTAAAAAAAAAGGACCTATTTTATCCATGGGTGGAGATCTCTAAATTTAAAGTGTAAATTGATACTTTCAATATAACGCTTTGAGATCATAGTCATTGATGTGGACAGGCTCTGGATTCGTATATCACGATATGATTTCATTCAATTTGATTCAAAGTCTAAACACTCGGTATCCATTAGACGAACTGATGTGGCAGTCTAATTGGCATCAGCTATCTTACATGGCATAGCTGACATCTAACATGAAGGATTTATCATGAAGTTGTTTTCTATTGGCACCGATTGTCTATAAACCTACAAATGTAAAAAATAAAAATAAAAATCTTTTTTTTCCTCATGACAGTGTGTTCATCAATAGAATAGATTCGATCTATTCTCTTATGCATGCATTTTGATTTTCAACTAATAGGAAGTTTGCTTTCTCGGTTATATCTTAAATCCATTATTTTTCTCTATACTACTATATATAGATATCCATAAGAACACGGTGCAAATGTAAAAGTCTCTTTAACCTTTTGATTCTTCATCATTGGGAAAATTGCTTATCTAATGTTACGTGCAGCACTTCTGATCAAAAGGATTGGGGAATTGAAGTTAAGGCACAAATACTCACTTGAGTTTGCAAATCGAGCTCTCGCTGAGATGAAGACTAGTACAGAAACTCCCGAAATACTCAAATTGACTTCAGGCATTGCCCTAGAGGCTGCATCTCGTGGAATCTCTGAAATTGTCAAGTTATGTCTTGAGCATTTTCCGGAATTGACGTGGGATCAAAATTTCACAAAAAAATTGATTAAAGAAGTTGTGATCGGACGTCATGTTGAGTTGTACAGACTAGTGAACGCACACAACACATTTCCATATTTGACTGACAATAGCTCTACGAAACATGGCCTCATGGAAGCAGTAGTAGGATGGTCGCCAGGATGTGCACCGACAGATGTTTCTGGAGCAGCTTTTGTTATGCAGAGAGAACTTCAATGGTTCAAGGTTGGTTGACATTATTTGTTTGCCACCCTTTCGTGCTCTTTGATTTAATTTGTATTTATAGCCTTCCTTTATTTTTCTAAAGGTACTAGAAGATAGGAGCGATCCTACTTTTAAAATTCAAGAATTCCAGGTTGGTTCACTTTCTTTGCTTGCCACTCTTTTGTGCTCTTTAATTTACATTTTACAATGATATGCGTCACTTATTTTTTTTTAAGGTTCAGGAAGATACAAGTGATCCTTCTTTTAAAAATGTGAAATTGGTACGGACAAAAGAAAGGAGAGGGAAAACATACAGAGAAGTTTTTGTAGAACAACGCCAAGATTTGCTTAAAGAGGCAGGGCAATGGATGAAGGACACATCATCATCTTGCAGCGTTGTCGCGACTCTCGTCCTTACAATGGCTTTCGCTGCGGCTTTTACAGCACCAGGCGGCAACAACGGTGATACAGGGATCCCAATTTTTCTAAAAAAAGGCTCATTCTTGGTATTCACGATTGCAGACGCTCTCGCTCTCTTCTCCTCTGTCACGGCCACCTTGATCTTCTTGGTGATCCTAACTTCACGCTACAAAATCGAAGATTTCCTCCTCTCACTACCAAGAAAAATGATATTGGGTCTCACTTTTCTCTTCCTCTCCTTGGCCTTTATGTTAGTGGCATTTGGCTCTGCTCTTACAATCGTGCTGATCGAATGGTTGAAGTGGATTTACATACCAATTACTTTGCTAGCTGCCTTCCCTGTCGTATTGTTCACAATTCTACAACTTCCCTTATATGTGGAAATGGTTGAATCCACCTGTTGGCCTCGCCTCTACCGTCCCGTGAAGATTTTGGAAAAATCTCTGCTATAATTGAACAAGGACATTGTTGATGTGATCTTTGTTTGCACTTGTTACCACATGAGAAATGTGAATATTATGGTGTTAACTCATATTTTGAGACTTTTGAAGTGTGACACAAACCATATTTATACTAAATTTAATGCATGTCATCAAGTGCACACCTTGTCTCAATGTGTCATTTGTATACATAATTTATTATTGTTGTATTAAGGTGAACCCAATTTTTGAAAGAATTGGTAACATGGCCATAAATTCTGAGTATAGTTCATCGATTCAAATAAAGTTCTCCGCAAATTCTCCACACTACACAAGAAGGCCACCCGACTAATGGCCAAACACCAGGAACTTTTGATGTAGCAAGCCGAGCACACAAAAATTTCAATTCAATGGAAGCTCAGCCTTCGATATCATTCCTCACTTACAGCCCATTATTGCATCCATCATCTCATCTAACTCTTTGGCTTCAACCATCGCGATTGATTCCCCGCACTTAGTCGATCCTCATTCTCCGCTTTTTCTCCATCGTGTCCCTCTATGCGCCCCACCATTCTTGCTCTCTGACCAGTGTTGTGACCTTCCTAGAGGAGAACCACCATAAGAAAGTTAATGGATTACTAAGTGGTTGCAATCGATTATTCATTAAAGAGATGGTACTGTCACATAGCACGGACTCTTCCAAGCCCATATCAATCACAACTTGGAATTTTAATTAAACCATTTTAAACATGTAATTCGATTTATTTTGAAGCCACCATTAATTAAGACGCCCAAGGAAAATGCAGGAGTACATTTTACTTATACGAACAAGAGATTTATGGATTCAAGGACTTGACTATGTTGGGTTAACAATTACACCTAGAGGGGGTTGTATAGGTTAAATGAGAACTATGAAGAACTTTTGTGGAATATAATAAGTTAAACTTCAGTAGCAATAAAAACAAATTAACGTAATCAGGTGTGGTATGATGAATAGACATTGATAATAATTAGTAAGTAATGCTTATGTTGAAGAGATAGAAGATAGCACACTAAGATTTATAGTGATTTAGTTTTATCTCCAAGCCTATGTTTACTCTCCGCACTTACAGACACAATAAGGCCAGAATTCACCAGAATCTTCAAAGCAAGTTACAACAAACAAGTTTCACTCCCATCAACTGATAACTCACACTATCAAGACACAACCACTGCTCTTACTATCACGATTACAACTCAATAGCACCTCATAGAGATATAATCAGCAACACACAATTACTATCAACAAAATAGAGTAAAGAAGAAAACTCAAAACAATAAACTAGATTTGTTCATTTCCACCTAACCCCATTTCTTCTCTTGAATTGAATACATAGTCATCCAACTTTAGATGACCGTTTGCAATTCAACTCCTTCAAGTAGCTGTTGGTTCTACCATCATCATCAGCAAAACATCTCTTTGTCGCTCATCGGTGTCAGTATGGCTCTATGATAGTGGCAATTTCACCAAACCGGTCACACTACTCTTGTCAAAGTTTGTTTTCTCCTTAGCGTTGTCAAAACTACTTTTGATCAGTTCCGGTTCTCCTAATACAAATTCCAAGCCTTTGTAATGGTTAGTTTCATCTTAATCAATGTTCCAATCGGATGAGCAAGTGACCAACACCTTCCACGACCTGATATCAACACGTCCCTTGGTTATAATCATAAGTGCAGATTATCATTAATCAATTAATGCTGTCCATTGACAAACAGTGTGGAATGACATGCAATCAATCTTCCAATGATCCTTTTGGCTTTATTAGCACCCAAAAACTTCCAAGGACATCCGCATCCCCATTGATCCCTCATCTTCGATGATTGACTAAGTCAACATTCAAAAACTTCCAAGGACATCAGCATCCCCCTCATTCTTCATTTTCACTAAACTTACCAAGATGATCGGTATTATCACAGCCTTCCCATCTCATCTGAAAGGAACCACTACTTCCAGCAATCTACTACCATGATAATCAATACCACTGCTCGTGATAGCAATAAGATATTCTGGTCCTTCCAAGCTTATTGGCAATTGTGACTCTACATTTGTTCATCTGCATGGTCCTTCCAAGCTCTACTGGACATCCCTATTCTAGACTTGTTTGGCATCACCAAGGTATATCCAACTGTTCATCTTATCTTGGTCCTACCAAGCCACACAAACATCCTTGTTCTTCTAGACTTGCTCACTCTTGATAAATGTTCTAGCTTGCTCACCTTTATAGAGATCCCTCCAGCTTGTAGACATCCCCATTCCTAATACCTTGTTCACCTCAGGTATCAGTAGTGATCCTTTGATATCAATAGAGCATTTCCAATAGTGGTAGAGCACTCTTCATATTGGGATCACACGTGATAGGATACCATATGCATATTGGCTCGTGCAAATATCACCTAATACTACTCGACCAATATGTCGTGACCCTCTTTTCCCAATGCAACCGTCAGGAAAGGAGGGGGTTTAAGAGATAATGCCTTAAGAAGGGCCAACGACCCTCGATTAGGTGTGGACTCTCCCAAAGCCTTACCTCATTCAATGTTTGGATTTCATTTTGAGTTCGGATTAGCCTAAGGATTTCTAAGTGAGGCAAGAGTAGCCACTAGACTTTTGGAATCAGCTAGGAACCCAGCGAGACACGGGAGTTTATCTTGCTTCCTACGCAACCAGAGATTAACTAGGTTCGGGAACCCAATTACTCTAATAACTTGATTAGCGCCCTTTCTATACCTTTAACTTGATGGGATTGTTCATCTAAGCAATTAAACAATATTTTTATCCATTATGATCCTAAAGGTCATTTGATGTTGCCAAGTGTTCACACAATATTCTTTTTGGATTTATTATGATCTTAACGGTTGTCATGATCATTCTAGAAAGGATAAGAACAACCAATTTATTGGAAAAGCATTAATGAAACACCCAAGAATTCTTTACCAAAAAAAAAAAACCCCAAGAATTGAAAAGCTTGAAATAAAGGTACGGAAATAAAAAAACCCAATACTTGTCGGGCAAAAATATTATATCGCCTCATTCTAAGTCTCGAGACATGAACCCCAATAAGCTTGACCCGATACTAAGTCGGGCAAAGAATATACATTTCCTTATTATAAGCCTTCGGATATGATATGAATATATATATATAGGGGCAAACAAGGACACTCAGATGGTTGGAGCTTGATGAGCTTGCTATTGATGATGACAAACTCTCGTCTCTTGATTTATCTACTAAATTTCCAGTTGGTGTTAATTACAACAATCCTTTGAATCAATGATATTTGGAAAGTTGCAACATTTGAGAATTACTAGACGCGCTACATTCAGGCATGATTATGTGTATTTTGCACTATATGATCTTCCATAATTACGACATAAAAACTCTATCATGTATTATTTATTAAATTAACTAAAAATTAATGTCACCGAGTTTCGTGGACTATATGTGTTGCGAAAAGCGAGCGATCGAACAATAATATAGATAGAAGAAGAAAATAAATCGGACACCGGATTTACGTAATTTAGTCGTAAAGACCTACGTCCACGAGGAGAGCAGCAACGAATTTTACTATAGATCAAGTGATACAAAGAGATTACACACTCGAGTCACTCAAACACTCTCTCAGTATTTCCCAAGCCCCAATTACACCTCAAGATTTAATCGGCTACAAACACTAATTCTTCGGATGTAATTGCACTAACAAAAAAACAACAAGGCCTCTTTCAAGCACTCGATATTTAATGCTTCAAGATTGCTTGCATCAACAACGGCGGAACACCAAGCACTCACGCGGCGCTTCAAGACAATTTATGATCCACCAAAGCATCCCACGAGAACGTGCGTATATTTATATATGCACTTAGAATTCAAGCCGATATTTATTTCCTTTTATTCTTTGTTGTTTGACCAAGTTCCAGAAGCCCACACCTACTAGGATAGCCTTGATTTTATTTCTTTTTCTGAAACAGAGTCGGACTTCTTGAACTTGGATTCCAACGAAGCTTTGTTTCCATAATCTACAAATTCATGGCTTGGTCTCTACAAATCAGCAACTTAAAGTTCAAATATCCACTTTCCTTTAATTTATCTTGGGTTCGGTTTCGTTCACGGACTCAAACTCGAGACATATTATAACAATATGCACGAGTAAACATCATCTATTTACAACATACTTGCTCTGGAGATTATCTCCAGTAACATTTTTAGAAGCTTTGTGTGATGTGATGAATTTGTGGTTAACTTGCTCATTTTTTCTTACGCTAGGATTCACTAGCTCTTAACGTGTGTGGAAACAGGCTCCAGAGTGCAGGTATCATTTTTCAGGAAGTTATCAAATTTAAGCATCTAAAAGCTCTCTGGCTCACCAATAATCTAGTTCTAGAAAAATGGTATGTGCATTCATGCCCAAGTAACGTAGAGCAGGCTTTTAGAGGAGGGAAAGCTTAATGATTTTACCTTTAGTGATGGCTCTGGCAGATAAAATTCTTCAGGCCTATCCTCTGCTTGAAATCGTTACTTAATCTTTTACCTGTAATTTTGGAGAGTGGCCATTGGGATTTTGTGTAGAAGCTGTGGGAAGGATAACTCAGGCCAGCATTATGGAAGTGACCATTAGTTGCATGAAGTTACATCTCTAACAGGGCATTCATAGTCTTGTCAATAAGGTTCGTGCCTCAATTAGCTTATTGTTCTTGGTGACTCATTTATATTATTCTTTTTCATACGTTTTACCATTTCTGCATGCATTTTCACCTGCTATGATGCCATCTCTTTCATATCTGAACCTCCGGGGAAATCCATTTCGAGAGAATTCAGCCAGTGAGTTGTTGGAAGTCTTGAAACTGTTTCCTTCCTTAAATGCTCTTGAGGTGATTAATTTCCCTTTGCTGATTAAGTCTTCTCAAAACTAACCACAACGGAGCCTCGCTGAAAATGCAGTTTGAAAGTATTAATTCTTCATAGAGGCTAATTATTTACATTAGTGGATATTCCTCGCTCCCCTCAGCAAAAGTGCAGTAGTGATTTTGGCGTCGCTTGGGAATCTTTCCTTACTTAATGGTGCTTGTGCAACCAAAATATTAGAAGCAGGGAAACATGTCATTGATTCTATACTTTGAAACACGTCTTCTGGAATGGAAACCAGAAGAACCCCTCGCAGATTGAGTTATGAACTTTGCCTTTTTGGCATCATTCTGCCGGACAACCTTGTCTTCTATCTAGGAATGCAATATTTGATTCATTTTTGGGGCCAATGAATGTAGCGTTTGATATATTCTCATATTCTGTTCATGGTTTCACAAGTCACAGAACTCATGTTTATTTTTTTTCCTCCAGCTAAACAAACTCATGTCTTTAATCACCAATCAATTGTACTAGGGCTTGTCCAATCTTTACATTGTCCGTTTAGATGCCCATTCTTATTTTTCATCAAGTGAAGCGGTGGCGGAGTCATCTTAATAATGGATCTGCTCTATTTTTCCTGTTGTTCTTGCTTTGGCAATCCAAAATGTTCAGTATGGTGATAAGTGTACCCGTGCTTTCCTTAATAGGATCAGAGAGGACAAACAGCGATCCACCAGACTTACTGATTGGTTTCATACAACTGAAAATTACTTCATTAAAGTAAAAGAATCTACTTATTGAATAACAATGTTCCATTGCTGCTTGTAGATTTATCGTTAATTTTTGTTTGTTCATCCAGGGATATGAGAAACTCTGTAAGGAATTGGAATCCAGGAGCCTTAACTCCCCTGAATCACATAAACCAAACCATGCACATTGAACCGAACAATTTCATTGGCGGATGGAACAGTCTGAACTTTTAATCACTCCCCTATTATGTGGTGTAAAATCATTTGCTATGTGAAGTCGTAGCTAACTTGACCAACTAAAGAGTGCCGAGACTAAGGTATCTGCTGCTCTGTAGCATATGCAGCCCAACAAAAGCAATGCACTCAGCAAAATGATTCCGGCAAATGAACTGCATAAGCCCACTAAATCCAAGTACAGTGGCCTTTGAAAGCTCTTAACAATGACAAGAGCGCCAAGTTCATACTAGTATCCAATCCCAGGTTCACAATGGTACCTTCAACTGGTCCATTTGCACTGAAGTTACAAAATACTGTTGATATAAAATCCTGATCAAATTACAGACAACCGGCAAGATTTTAGATGCACCAAAGATGTAGGAAAAGCACAGAGCTGACAAAATTGAATAATGCAAAATTTAATCCATCTCTT
This sequence comes from Eucalyptus marginata, assembly GCA_014182565.1. Classification (NCBI taxonomy): domain Eukaryota; kingdom Viridiplantae; phylum Streptophyta; class Magnoliopsida; order Myrtales; family Myrtaceae; genus Eucalyptus; species Eucalyptus marginata. Next base: position 42,318,669 of record CM024587.1, on the reverse strand, counting down.
CCGATGAGCATGAGAGATAAAGAACCACAAGAAACGCAATTTTGGGGAGTTTTAAGATACTGGCCATGCAGCAAAAGATCCTCACGGGAACCTTGACGAGGCAAAAAGGCACTAAAACTTTTGTAAGGGCATGACCAAAGAGCAAGAAAAACGCCATAGAAGGAGTCGAAACCTGGAATCGGAAAAACACTAGACGGTACAAACAACCACCGTTTGGAACAAATTTGAACTCGTAGTCACTCGCTTAAGTTGAATGAAAGCTCAATTTGGATTAGTCTTGGTCAAACAGTCATGGATTTGGCGAGGAACCAAGAGAGATAAACACTATAGTGGTCCACGTAAGCCATCCAAACAACTGTCTTTTTTAATTACTCAAGCCACACGGATGCCATATCAACTATATTTGCCTTTCCTTGTCTACATAAGCAGCCTTGTAGGATTTTTAACGGTGGTATTTGATGAAAACATGATAGAGGTAGATGTGTCACGGGTAAAAATTTAGGGATTTTCATTATGCAAAAAAGTTTAAAGTAAACGCTTCTAGTTTAGAATTTTTTGTGACTTTTCTTAAAAGAAAAAGAAAAAGAGGATAAATTATTGAGATGGAAGGAGTAAGGATTAAGCAAACAACGATATATGGTCTCTATTAAAGGCTGAGCCAATGTCACATAGCATTTATCTATTGAAGAGAACAAGACGATGAAATAACCCAATTACATGCACATCCCAACTAATTTGTTGAGCAGAAGTCAACATCATCCTGAGGCAGAAGTGCAGTTACATCCCAACCACTTTGGTAGTTGTCTTCCCCATCGCCCAAATAAGACATTGACTTGGGCGTTGAAATGGTCGAAGGCAACATGGGCCAGGAGGAACGTTTGTGATGAGGATCATCAAAGATTCAAATCCATCATACTCTTAGGACACTTATTTTCTGTGATGTACTCTGAAACGTGATTCTCGTGGTGGTTAACCATTTATGAGAATTCGAGTATCAAACTCGAATTATGGTTATTTATTGGTTGCCAGTGTACCCCTCGCGTCAAGTTGTTATTTGATGTTTATTGTTGCATCATGGTGAGATAATTATGGGTGTGGCCCCGAATCTATCAACACCCGATATGTGGCAAGAGACTTCTCTACCGGCTGCAAAAGAAGATGATGATAGGCATGACTTTTCTATTTTTCTCCCCGTTTTCACGTTGGCAAGGACGAGTTCAGGCTCCAATCAAGGAAAAATTTGAAAAATATCTCGTAGTCGGTAGATTTCTATAACCATTGGTAAATTTTTAACAGTGTTGATGAAAAAGGTCTGACCTTAAGTTGACTGTCAAATAACTCGTTAATAACTTACGAACATTATTAAGAATTTTTTAACTTCCAAATAAATTAATGCATTATCAACTCTTTTGAAAAATTACTAGCACCATAAGTTAATTACCAACACTATCATTTAAACAATTTATTGGCTTCTTTAAATTGTGACCCTCACTCGTTAGGATAAAAAATTAAAGCTGGCTCGAGTTTTTTTCTTTTCTGTTTTTGCGGATGAAATCATATTAAGTGACATTGGGGTTTCTACTTCGGATAGACCAATAGATTCATCATTACCATGACCATATGGTGAATGCGAGTCTTCCTGGATATAACTGAAGGAAGGGCGGTGCTGTGATTTTGGCACTTTGAGTAGCCATTTTTGCTGAAACTTTAAGTCGGATTTTTGACAACACGCATTAATGAAATGGCTGATATGAAAACGCTTGAATCGGCAGGATTGAATCTATATATGTGTTATCTTTGTCGGTCGCTTCTTTATACAATTTTTGTAGGAACCAAAATGATTTGGAATCAATTGTAGGGTATGCGACCCTTTGCTACTCAATTTAATTGTAGAGTGTGCAGCTTATAAAATATGCGGAAGCATTAAAATACTCAAATTAAACTAATTGGTACAAGTACACACTCAAAGAAATTAATACAAGCATACACTCAGCTATTCTATCTTTCTTCCCTTCTCGATCACGGAGGGATACTGAGGCTGTAGTGCCTCTCTCTTGAAGTTCACCGTTGCACCTGGTGACTTCCTATTCCGAAGCTCTCACTGCTGGAGGCTTTCCTTGAAGCTCGCATACGTGTGGCTTCCTTGATGGCCTGAAGTTCTCCGCCTGCATGTGGCGTGAGGCCCTCTCCCTGGCCTTGTTGACATGAGGCTGCGGTGCCTCTATGTGAGGCCTTTCAGCCTGAACTCAAATGCTTCTCGAACTGCCATATTTATAGACATCTTCCACCGCCTCACGTTGCCGACTTTAGTGTGAATTGAGAACAGCCGCAACTTTTTCTTCACGTCCAGGTACTGCCCACTTGAACTTTGCTTCCTGCTCCTTGAAGGCTCTCAAACTACTATAATATTATTATAATGTGTGCCCCTCACGTCTAGACTTCATGCACGTTGAACTTTCATTTTCTTCTTGGCTAAGAGTCAACAATTGTGGGCTGTCTTCAAGAACTCTCTTCTTTGGCGGTTTACGAAGTGACGCTGCAGCACACTTCTCTTTGGCTTCTTATTATTATATTAGGTGTTGTACTCCAACAATTTTCTCCTGGTCCCAAGAGTAGAGTTAAGGTTAAAAAAGAAATGAGGAAGACCAAAAAAAGGAGTACCTCCCTTCAAAATCTAAGAAGAGAAGTAAATAAAAAATTAACGGGCAACTAATGAAAATTGCATAATTGAGATAAGAAGTTATCATATGCAAAAATTCCTTGCTTGAATCCGAGTCCAATAAATCGAATGCATTACATCGGTTGATTTTGTGAAATCCATTCACATAGAGAAAGAGAGCCAATTCCGTTGAGGACGTCATCTCTCGCGCGTGCTCTCCCATTCCAGCTTTGCTTCGCTCTGCCTGCCTCTAATCTTCCGCGCGCACCGACGATGTCTCAAGCTTGAGCGAAAAAAGGAGAAGAAAATGAGAGAGGAGAAGAAAGAGGAGAAGGCCGAGCTTGGGACTCTACATGGGCCACTCCAATCTTGGGCTCAGATGAGTTGTCTTCTTATTAGGTGCTGTGGGCCGATTTCCATTGATGAGCCCAATTGAACCCAACTCGGAGAAATATCTGGAATCTCGATTTGGACAAATCTTTGGTCAAACAATCACGGATTTGGCGTGGAACCGAGAGAGAGAGATAAACACGAAAGAAGACCCCAAAAGTTGCCCAAATCGACTGATGAGACGAAGCAAAACGGCAGCATTGTGATCCACATAAACCATCCAAATGATATTTTTTTATCACTTAAAACCGCGTGAATGTCACATCAACACAGTTTGACTTTTCTTATCCGTGTAATTAGTCACGTAGAATTTTAAAGTGCAGCAATCGACGAAATTGTAATGGAAGGCAAATATATCATGTGTAAATAAATTTAGAATTTTTGGTGATACATAAAAAGATGCAACAAAGTTGACATGATTTGGGATTTTTGTTATTCTTTTCTCAAAAACTAAAAAGAGAAACTATTGAGATAAGGGAAGTCGAGATTAGCAAACAACAGGATCATGGTCTTCCTAGAAAGCTGGGCAAAAGTGTCACGTGGCATTTCTCTATTGAAAAGAGCAAGACACTGAAATAACACGGACACATTTAACATCCGAACTAATCTGCCGAGCAAAAGTCACGATCTTCATAGGCGAGTGGTTGAAGGGTCGGTAGCTACCTTCCCCATCGTTTAGTTGAGGCATTTACTTGGACGTCGAAATGGTCGAGACCAACTATTGGGTAGGTAGGAGTACAGTTGTGATGTGGATCCTCAAATGCATCATGCTCTTAGAACACTTGGGCCTGTTTGGTAACCGATCAATGCTTAACTATTTTTATTCTTTTCTTCTCTAGAATAAAAAAAAAAAAATCGATTTGACAACGTTAGCTAATTTTTCTATTCGCGGAAACAAATCAATAGCTAAGGAATAGATTCAAAACAGAATTTAGCGGTAGAAAAAGTTATTTTTTTATTTTAGGGAACAATTCTAAAATCAAACAATTTTATCTTTATCTTTTTCCTTTCTTTTATTCTTTCTCTTTCCTATTTCTTCCTCTTCTAGCCGATCACCAGGCTAGGCGATGGCCAACGATCGGCTGTAGAGATGAGGTCCATCGACCTCGCCACGGCTAGGCGAGACTAGCCTCACAACGAGCCTCACCAATGCTAGATGAGGTTGAAACTCGCTGTAGCCGGGTGAGGGTTGACCTCATTAGGGGCCGGAAGATGCTCCCTTGAGGTCGACAAGGTCGCTAGCTCTCATCTCTAGCTAGTCACTAGCCGTTGCCAAGGGTTGGTGACCAGCTATAGGATGAAGAAGAAAAGAAGGGAAAAAAAAAAGAAAAAAAAAAGAACAAGTGAAAAATCTTAGAAAATTGTTAAAAAATTAAAGAAAATTCTATTTCATAAAAAATTTTGAGGGTCATATCAAATGTATTCATATTCTTTTTTTATTCTAGGAATATAAATTTTGTACATTAATAAATGCGTTCGAATGCTCAAAAATCGTTCGGGAATATAATAAAAAAAACTATTTCTAAGTAAAAGTTATTTTTAGAGAACAAAATTGTCACCAAACTCACCCTTATTTTCTGTGGTGTAGTGTGAAACGTGATTCCCATGGTGGTTAACCATTTATGAGTATTCAAGTGTAGCTACTCCGCCGTCCTTTGGTTATGGGTTTCACATGCTGTAAGTGTACCTCATATCAAACTTGAATTATGGCTATTTGTTGGTTGCAAGTGTACCTCGTGTCACAGTGTTATTTGATGTTTATTGTTGTATCGTGGTGATATAATTATGGGTATGGCCCTGAATCTATCGGCACCCGAAGCGTGGCATGAGATTTCTCTGCTCGCTGCCAAAGAAGATGATGATAGGCATGGCTTCTCTATATTTCTCCCAATTTCTCATGTTCGCAAGGACGAGTTCAGGGTCCAGTCAAGGGAAAATTTGAAAAATTTCTCCTTTTTGGTTGATTTCTATAATCGTTAGTAAATTTCAAACTAGTACATTATTGAAATGTTGATATATTTATTATAACTGCAATATATAAACATTATTACAAAAGTGTACTAATTTATCAACTTCTACGGAAGATAAAGTGCTCAATTATTTCACATTTTGAGACCTGTCCGTGTCCCATGATGTATTTGAAAAACGTTCCATTTATTTTATTTTATTTAAATTATGAGCTAATATCATTAATTAACTTTCCATCTAAATTTGTATCTTCCCCATTTTCCTTGCTTTTTCAAAGACAACATAAATACCATATTCAGTTAATTATTTTTTCTTATTAAAAATTGCAATATTAACTTTTTGAGAATACTCATGTTAAGCTAAATGTATATAAAAAAAATTAATTGTCAATGACGATGTTCTCATTTTACGAGACAAAGTTAAAAATGTCAATAATCTCTATAACGAGAAGGAAACGTAAGCGTGATCCAAATTCGTATTATGTTTGGAAGATTATTTGAGTTGACGCTGAGAGGTGAAAAAAAGAAAGAGGTGAAGGGAAAGATTTTCCCAATTTTGCTAAGGTAGAATGGATCTTACAGTGGTAAATAAAAAAAAGATTATGGATATATATACCTACATCATCATCATAAAAGCTTTTTCTTATACAAATAGTGTTAGAATGGAAATATAAGCTTGTTTATAGAATAAAGTTACATGATGTTAGAATAATTTAAATAATAAATCACATATTCATCTAATAGCTTAAGGTTTTTGAACAGCTTTCGATAGTCAACAAAATCTCATGAGGTATTGGAACTGGAGATCCTGGGTTCAAATATTTCCAGACCCCATTTGCCTCCTAAATTAAACATGTCCACGCTTAATCTGAATTAAATATGTCCACACTTAATATTAGGCAAAAAGATTAGACTAATTGTGAGAGAAAGTGTTAGAATAATTTTCATATTGCCATAGTATAGGATAAAAGCCCTTAGAAGTAGGATATATGTGTTACATACACTATTAGTATAAAAGTCTTTTTGCTCGAGCAATCTTAGAATGGGAACGTAAACCCGTTTATGAAATAAATCTACATGCTAAAAATGAAAATTGTATATCTAATATTATGTATAGAAATTTTTACCTTGTTAGTGCACTGAATAAAAATCCGTTGAAAATATGTCGTTTGCAAAGAGTGGGATGGCGAATAGCATTACATGGAGCAACTGTAAATCACTTATCTACCGGGCATCTGCTGTCCGAGAAAGATCTGATGATCTGCAATTGTTATTGGACAAACACATGTGATCAGGTAGCTCGGTCAAAGTTGACAAAACACAACAAACTATTAAGAAGTTCACCCGATCATTGTATTCAACCTATGCAAAAGTGATTTCCTTATCTTTACATTTTTTTTCCTCTCTGGTCCATTCCAATGAAGGATAAGAGAGAGTCTGGCATAATTTATGTTGTCTTGTTTTGGAAGTGTGCATCCTCTAACTGTACATTTGGTCCCTTGAATGGTGATTTGGGAGGACTTTTTCGGTGGTGGAAAAAGGCTTGAGACGGGACCGGCTTATTTGGTCGCGGTGGTTTAGAATTCTTTACTAGAATTCTTGCTAGATCTGTTGGAGGGAAGAGGTTATATCCACATCGTTGCGGCCCAAAGTTAAAGCTCACCAAAGTTTTTCTTGCGGATAAAATCCGGAAATCCAGTGATGGTAATGTTTCTATTTTGAATGAAAAATGGTGAATGTGTCATTATCTAAAAACCTACTTGTGTGAAAAAAATTCACACCATCGGCGCGTTGGGTAAAATTCCGTTGAAAAATGTTATTCTCGAGGAAGGGGTTGATGGAAGAAAATAAAAAAATAATAAAAATGTGAAATAGCACTTAGATAATTTTTTCTTTAGTAATCTTTCCAAATTTGCACCTTTGTAAATGAAAGAAGTTTTATAAAGTTGTGATGTCATTAAATTTGGAAATGAAGTCGTCATTCAGGAACAGAGGATGATACGTCACCTACTGCTGGAACTTTGGCTCCATTCCCAAGTTGATGTATAAAAAGAGAAGATCCAAGACAGAAAATAACTTCGGCTTCAACCACCTAAGATTACTTCTCTGCTTTTATTTTTATATGCTCGCGAGACGGCACGGCAAAGAACCCTCCATGGATGCCCAACGCAGTTCGACATCGCCAGGTATTTCCGTTCTTTCCTTCTGTGTTCGGATTTGATCCCAGGTATGCGTTGCCACCAAATACCACTCATTGATTCAATGACCACTTCAATAAAATTAATTACCAGAAACTTTCCTCTCGTCAGAGATTTTTGTCCAAAATCACCTTGTGATAACTAATTATTTGCTATTTCAACGTAGTATGCAAATGGAATTTGCGGCTGATTGTCCTACGAAGTAATTTCAACTTAGTATGCAAATGGAATTTGCGGCAAAACAAATGGTTTCTGAATAGTCAATTATTTATTATTACGAGACTACACGAGACTGATTCTTTGATTCTTTCAACACATGATCCTCGAGCTAGTCAGATTACTATAGTCATCTCCGAAAAAGAAATCACATAATGTTGTTCCGAGCCATAAATAACTTGTCAATGGATATGGTCGTCATATTATACAAAGGGTGAAGATAACATTAGAGAAGAAAATTCACCATCAAACTCAGTGTCCAAGATACATGGGTGGCTTAATGCTTTTGCCACCAAGAAAAGAAAAATATGGATGTTGTATGAAAAATTAGATGAGTTCGTTCTTGCAACTTTTAAGTCTATCAATAAGTTTAATCGATATACTTTATATGAGAAAAAAATTCCATGAAAATAAATCGGTATGAGTAATGTGATTAAGCTTGTATTCTATATGAATTGTAACTTACAAATAAATTTTATTGATTGATGAAATCGATATCATTAAGTTGATTCATTCATTCTAATAATTCTAAGTACGAGGCCACATGCACACCACGTCGCTATTTCTGATAGAATATATGGATTTCAAAACCAATTGCGTCAAGCCACATGACATACTATCCAGTATAATCTAGGTAGCATTGGGTGCCAATAGTGAATTTGTTCACTTTTTTTTTTTTTTTTTGGCCTCAAATCGCTGGACGATGCATGGCACCAAATGACGAAACTACTCTAGTTTATACTCACGCTATGCACCAACTTCCTTCAATTATTATTATCTTTAATTCGCAGAACGACAAGACAGACGGCACGGCAAGGAATCATCCATGGATACCCAAGACAGCTTGGTTTTGGAACCATCGGCTGGTACGTTCCATCCTTGCCTTTGCTGTTTCTGATTTGATCCCTTAGGTTGGAGAATTTGGAGAAGTTTTGTTTTCGTGTGTTAATTTCGAAATAATATGAGCCATACCATGACCAATACTATGGACAAATAGAATTGAAAGTTGGGCATTGCTTTATTTATCGCTTAACTAGTGTCCGGACACTTTCTACAAAATCCTCATAGAAAAAGGGGAGAGAGTGATAACAGAATAACTTGTGCAGAATATGACGGCATGTTTGTTAGAAGAAAATTTTCCAATTTCCTATTTTTCTTTCCAAAATTCCCATTGAAAATATGTTTTCTAGATATTCTGGTTGTCGTCTTTTAAAAATTTGAACCTTAAAACTGAAAATTGACCAAAATTGAAAACTAAATAATTTGCAAAGTCCAGTTAAATCATCAGAAATTAAAATTATTCTTGTTGAAAAAAACTTGCTTCAAAGTTATTCAGGCAAGTAACACTTTTTCATCCCCATATTTTTGATAAAGTGACTTAATTGTCACTACATAACTATGAAATTTTGTAAGATCACCACCGATTTATTTTAAGAACTTGAAATGTTAGATGAATACATGATTTAATATTTAAATATTCTATCATTCCCTCATGCGCTAAGTCTGATATTTTTTTTTTCCCTAATACTAAGCATGTACATATTTAATTGGGGAGATAAATGAGGCTTAGAAAAATTTGAAGCTCTAATATCATGTGAGATTTTAGTAGAACTACTACCAACTATTTATAAATTATAAGCTATTAGATGAATGCGTGATTTAATATTTATCAATAACACTATAAGGATTGGAATTATGATCAAGCAAAATATAGAGATTAAAGAGAGATTTCCAAATCTATAGGGACTGAAAATTTTAATTTCCCCAAACTAAAAATGCAAAAGCAATGTGTGGCCACCAAATACAGCTAATTGATTCATTTTCAAGTAAACGGTAAACACGCAAAATGAATTACTCATAGTCAAATCTCCAAATTTGGTACGAATTGGCTCCACAAGGTACCCTTATAGTTATTGATGATGATACAACTACTTTTGTCGGTCCCAATATCATTACGAACAAGCACTAATGACCAGTTCATTAAAGTTAACTACCATAAAATTTCCTCTTATTAGAGAGTTTTGTCCAAACAGTCACCTCGTGTAGACTAATCATTTTCTATGTTTACTTAATATGCAATTTAATCTGCAGCTGATTGTCCTACAAAGCAATTTCATCAAGAGCAAAGGACAAAATAAATGGGTTGTAAATAGTTACTTACTTATTATTAGAGACTACATAAGACTAATACTTTAGTAACACATGATCTTCGAACTAGTCAATTCACTATAGTCATCTCCAAAAAGGAAATCGTGAAATGTTATTCAGAGCCCCATAGAATAACTTGTCTATAGAAATGGCTATCACTATTATGACAAAGTGTAAAGATAATATTAAAGAAGAAAATTCACCAACAAACACATTCTCAAGATACATGGATGGTGGAATGTTCTTGCCACAAAAGAAAAGAAAAAGATATAGATTTTGTAAGAAACATCCGATGAATTCTGCTTCCCGACCGGTCAGACAATCAATAAAGTTGAATCTATACACTTTATTTAACAAAAAAAATCCATGCAATGCATGTATCTGGTAGCATCAATAAATGTCATAAACTTTTTTTTTTTTGGTCAGTTCTACGCTAATCCTACTCTAACACTCATAAATGTCGAAATGAAATCTTCCCCACCCCAATCCCCCCGAGAATGTGATTTGAACCCCCAACCTCCCCCTTCCAAGATATGAAGGGCGGGCCAGTGGTTAATGTCATAAACTTGTGTCCTATATGATTTCTAACTCATAAATTAATCATATTAATTGATGAAATCGATATGATTAAGTTAATTTATTTATATATATTTATGTTTGGTTTTGTTATAATTTTTACATGAAATTGTGGAGATAGATAAAGTTGTGTATAGAGCTACTCAGTAATTATTCTGTTAATTTAATGTTAATTTTTTTTGTTCGAAATTTACCATCTAAGTTCATTACAGAAAATTCCATGAACGAAAGAGCCTCATACTAGTCATGTATAGATGATCTAAAGCATAAAAAAGTGTGATTAATTTTTCTAATTTTTTATGTTCTTTTTTCTTTTTCTTTTTATAACAAAGAGGTTCGCTTAGACGTGAGGTTGGAAGGCCACATGAGGATCACGGATCAATCAAAAACTCAAGGTTTGTCGCTTACTTTTGATTTACGCTTTTCATAAATCATTGTATTCCATGCATTTTGACTCTCTCTTTTCTTTTCTTTTTTTCCGTCCGAAACATTTTAAGATGGTTATTTATGTTTTTCTCCTTTCGGTAACAAAGACATTCACGTGGAAGTATGCTTAGAAGGCACGGCAATCGATAAAACTTATCAAGATGGTCGCAGACCTACTTAGATTGAAGTGTGCACATCACGAATCAATTAAAAACTAAAGGTTAACATTAATTTTTTTTAAAGAGTTTCCCATCTAATTTTAATACAAAAAATGCCATAAAATGAATGATCACGATACTAGTCATGTATAGATTATCTAAAGCATACAGAGTGTAATTGATTTTTCTAAGGTTGCATATGTTCATTTCTGTTTTTGGTAACGAAGAGGTTCGTGAAAACATGAGTTCCGAAGGCAAAGCATCTAGTAAGGCTTCCCAAGACGACCGCACACCAACTGAAGGTTTGTCCCTGTTAATTTTCAATTTTCATTTTTTCATAGCGTTCCATGCATTTTGATATTTTTTAATTTGAAATACTTTGAAATTCACAGCATACAAATGCTGGCATATAAATTCAAATATAATTTTTTTGTAATTTTTAAAATCTGAATAATCTCTTTAATCATAATTAAGAAAGCCCAAAAAAGTAGTTTTTACTTCCAAAGAGTAAACGAAGGCACTTATAGAAGAAGGTATGATGAGCAAACGACACCCGTTTGCTTGCATCCGTGTTTCATCGAATCTTGAGCAGGTGTAGTGGTTACACTTGACCTAAAGAACAAAAAGTGCAGAAGTCTAAGGACTTTTAATGTATAATTTTTGCAGCCATGCCAAAAGTGGAGGTCATTGAAATGAATCGACCATTGCTTCAAGCCGCAATGAGAGGTGATTGGAAAGATCACAAAGATATCCTCAAGAAAGATCCCAAAGAAATGACGGACAATGTCATGACTATTGGAAATATGTCTGTTACTGAGCTCGAATTTGCGGTTATGGCTGCAGAAGATCAATATTCATCGGTCTTGAACCTGGTGAAGAGTTCGGTTCCAATATATCAAGAATCTATTTTCAGAAGTGCCCTCTACGATGCTGCCCGGAGAGGAAGCATAATAATGGTAAAGGGATTGCTAAAGGGATTAGAAAAGGATTTAGTAAAAGAAGTTTTCGCTCCTAACATGGTACCCGATGCCCTGTCATATGCTGTTTCAAATGCTCCTATGCAAAAGAAGGTTATCTGGCACCTTGCCCGACAAATAAAATCCGCCCCGGATTTTAAAATCATGAGCTGCCTTATCCTAGCCGGCCATATGGGTAGGATTTCACACTCACTTATCTTAAGATAAACTATCTAATCAATCCTAATTCTATTATATGAATACTAATTCAATCTCAAACTTTTCAATTTTCCCAATTTAGTCATAAATTTTGATGCGAAATTCCAATGTGTCTTTTCGTCCAATTTTCGCTTATTGCTGAAATGGCGATGTGGCAATTAAGATGACCGGCAATAATTGAACTGCAACATTAGTTTTTTTTTTTTTTTTGTAAAAATTGACCGGAATGACTATTTTGGAATCTCATGTAAAAGTTTGGACTAATTGGTAAAATTGAAAAGTTTATGATTGAATTGACATTCGTGTAATAGATTTATGACTCAATGGGTAATATTTCCCTCATCTTATCTCACTTGCTTGACCGTTTAATCAAATTAACTTTTTTGTTCTTGTGTCACAAAAGATGTAGCCTTGTTTTTAGCTGGCACATATCCCAAAGGAGTGACAATTAAAGATAACAGCAAGCGCAGCTTGTTGGGAGACTTGGCGAAGATGAAGTCTTACTTCCGTAGTGGAGATAGACTCAACTTTTTAGAAAAACTTATCTACGAATGTAGGTACTTCTTGCGCAGTTAGATATGTACAATTCGAGCATTTCTATCCATACGGTATTCACTTTGTTTGTTCCCATTTTTAGGTATCCCTCTATGTTTAATCGAAACATCATTTGACAACCCGACTCCAGGTATTTCCGTTAATATGTGTAATATCTGCATTAAGAGACAATGACTACATCTATGTATACAAATTAATATCTAAACCATGATGTATGCCACAAACTAATATCTAATATAACATTTGTAGAGTTAGTGGAGAAGTCTTACTTAATGTCAAATTGCCAAGTAGAATTATCGACAATTGTAGATTTGGATTTCAATTCCTAATTTGCCAATATTATTCTTCTCTCCTCTTCTAATTGTCCGACCAGCACTTAAGCAGTTCAAGACATCCCTCTGGAATCTTGCCACAAAATTAGGTATACAACCTGCCTTAGTATCTATATAAAAGCACCTTATTTTATCCATGGGTCGAGATCTCTAAAATTAAATTATAAATTGACATTTTCAGAATATTCATTTGAGATCATAATTTTATTAATATGGACCAGCTCTTGATTCGCATATTACAATACGACTTAATTTAATTGAATTCAATTCAAAGTCCAAACAATATGTATTTGTTAGGCGAATCTGTAAAAATTATTAAGTGAAAACAGAATTATCGATCGGTCACTGAATTTACCCATGTTTCATAAAGAAAGAAAGAAAAAATTTATCTTTCTCTCGTGTCATTGTGCGCGTTCATCAATAGGTCCAATTGTTCCCCAATGCATGCAATTTGATTTTTAAGCCACATGAAGTTTGCTTTCTCGAACCAATCTTTTTCTTCTCAACTGCTTCTTCTCAACTGCTATATATATACATAAGAACTCGGCAGAAATGCGACAGCTTCTTTAACCTTTCGACTCTTCCTTGTGGGAAAATTGCTTATCTGATCTTACGTGCAGCACCTTATATCAAAAGGATTGGAGAATCGAAGTCGAGGCACAAATGCTCACTTGAGTTTGCAAATTTAGCTCTTACTGAGAAGAAGAAATATATGAAATCCCCAGAAATACTCGAGCTTTTATTGACTTCAGGCATTGTCCTTGACTCTGCATCTCAAGGAACCCATGAAATTGTCGAGTTATGTCTTAACCATTTTCCAGAGTTGATGTGGTATGAAAGTTTTCCAAAAGATCTGATGAAAGAAATTGTGAATGGACGACAAGTTGAGCTATTTAGACTAGTGAATGGATACAACAGAATTCCGAAATTGAGTGACGACATTTTTACAAACCACGAACTAATGGAGGCAGTAGTAAGATGGTCACCAGGATGTGTACCGGCAGATGTTCCTGGAGCAGCTTTTCTTTTGCAGAGGGAACTTCATTGGTTCAAGGTCGGTTCCCCTTATTTGTTTTGTCACCCTTTTTTGCTCTTTTATTTATAATTACATTGATAGGTCTCGGTTATTTTTCTCAAGGTACTGGAAGATAGGAGTGATCCTACTTTTAAAACTATGAAATTTAAGGTCAGTTCACCTAATTTAGTTGCTCAGTGCACCTTATTTAGTTGCCATACTTTTGTGCTCTTTAATTTACATTTACATTGACAAGCATCCTTTATTATTCTAAAGGTACCGAGAGATTGGGGTAATCCTTCTTTTAAAAGTCTGAAATTGGAAGAAACAAAAGAAAGGGGTGGGAAAACATATCGGGAAGTTTTCGTAGAACAACACGAAGATTTGCTCAAAGAGGCAGGGCAATGGATGAAGGATACATCATCATCTTGTAGCCTCATTGCGACTCTCATTATTACAGTAGCTTTCACTGCAGCTTTTACAATTCCTGGGGGAAATGACAACAATACGGGGAACCGGATCTTTCTAAAGAACGACTCATTCATGGTATTCGCATTTGCAGATGCTCTTGCTCTCTTCTCCTCGGTCACTGCTACTGTGATGTTCTTGGCTATTGTAACTCCATGCTACACAATCGAAGATATTCTCCACTCACTACCAAGAAAAATGATAATGGGCATCACTTGTCTCTTCCTCTCTTTGGGCTTTATGTTGGTGGCGTTCACCTTTGCTTTTAGAATCGTCCTAAACAAACGATCCAAGTGGATTTGCATCCCAATTTATTTGCTGGCTACCGTCCCTGTCTTTTTTTTCTTATTCATACAGTTTCCCTTGTATGTTAAAATGGTCAACTCCATCTATCGGCCTCGCCTCTACCATCCTTGGAAGCTTAGATCAAATCCATGGAAATATGATCAAAAGCAAAAAAAGTGTAATTGATTTTTCCAAGTTTATTTATGTTCATTTTTCTTTTTGATAATAAAGAGGTTTGCATAGACATGAGGTCGGAAGGCACGTCAACTGATGAAGCTTCCCGATGTGGTCACAAATCAGTTTCAGTTCAAGACGACATGAGGATCACGAATCAATCAAAAACTGAAGTTTTGTATAGGTTCAAAGATGGATTACTAACATAATAGAATTAAATAATCCAATTCAAATTATTAATTTGAAAAATATTTCATTTCGAATATATTATATATATATATATATAATGATACGTAATTAACTTTTTTTGCATGTAACTATATATTATAAATAGGTTTGTATGCACCATGACATCATTTATATAATTTTATTTTTTTTTGGCAACAACGTGTGTGTGTGTCTATATATATCCGTAACATTTTTATTCATTGCCTTAGATCAGTATTTTCTAAGTAGCAAAGTAAAATCTTTCTCTTCACCTCTCTCTTCTTCGGTTCTCATCATCAATCAATACATCTTCTTAACATAATTTGAATCTAAATTGCATTGGTGTGCCCTTCACGTTAAAAAGGATACATTGAAATTTTTAATTTTACCTAATTAAATTAGAACATCGGCATCCACAATCAATAAAATGTTTACTTACATTTAGTTTGACGTGGGTAAAAGCTTAACATCAAACATTTTTTTCTAAGAAAAGATAAGTGACGAATATGAAATTTATGTTATCTCTGAAAAGGTTAGGAAAATAGGGAGGATAAAAATTTAGATTGAAAGTTTATAAATGAAATCGGCTCATATTTAAAAAAACAAATACGGAACGTACACTCACGGACATGTCCGAAAATATGCAATTAAAACATTCACATTGGTCCTAGGCAGGCATCGAAATGTATGAAATTATTGAGTAAAGGACGTCCTTTGTAGAACGCCGTTTTGGCCTCGCATCGGGCGACTTAAAGATGTCATTGAAGTCAAGGGATGCTGCCAAAGTTCCTCCCCCATAGTGATGTGACATTCTTGCGTCTTCTCAAAAGTTCGTATGACGTCATTGCTTACATCCTCAAGAGGAAAGTCTGGGTCGCGTCCTGACATGGGTTCTGAGTCTTCTGACGCTCGCTAGTCGTCTCGCATTGGAAGATGGAAGGGATAGGGACAAGGCATCTGCACGGACCAACAATGGCACCCCAGTAATAGTGTTAAACCTTTCGTAGTCCAAAAAAAAAAAAAAAAAAAAAACCTTTCGACTAGCCCAACAATGGCACCCCAGTAATTGTTTATGGACCTCGAGCGTTGTTTTTCTGTATGTGAGAGAGCGAGAGAGAGAGTCGGCTCATTTGCGGTCCATCAAATTCGGACATCAAAAGTGAGATATGGTTTATGTGGCCTTGGTAAACCCTTGAGAAATTTTTTTGTTTTATCAAAAATTAAACTGGATGTGCATTGAAAATTTTGGTTTACACCCTTTTCTTTGTTCATACCCTTGCTTCAAGTTTTACCTGGTATCAAAGGAAGGCTCAAATGCCTCAAGGTCATGTTAATGGTGATTTTTTGGTCGATTCGAAGTGGGAATGCTACTATCACAGAACATTCTAAAGCTTGCGGCAACATGAGGGTAGCACTTCAAAGAAGTTCAAAAATTAATAAATTACTAAAATGTTGACATATATACTATAGCGATGATTATCTACCTACAATGCTTGCAAAAATTTTTGTAAAGATTCGCGTTTTGACTCCTCATCCGGGAGGATAGAGGTTCGAAACTCTTCTAAAGAAAAAGGGGAGAAAGGGCCGGGCTGGGGGAGAATGAAAAGATGGGCCAGCCCGTGCCGGTGGAAAGAGGATAGAAGAAAAGATAAAGGGGTCGGGCTAAGAAATTATCTTAAAGAAATCTCTAATTATCTCTAACAATGCAAATGAATATCCCTATTCGCAACAATAAGTCGAATTCCGTCTCCTAACTTCCAAATCTCAGCTACAAAAGCATTCCTTCTACCTGTGTTTCGACAGGAAACCAGCTATCCAGTTTCGCTGGTGGTCTCTCGAGAGGCCTCTAGTTCCTGTTTCTCCGTTCTCTACGGACATTAATTGCTTTTTCTGATTTAAGCTTAATCGACCCTTATTCAAGTTTCCTCCATCTGGCCCCTGCCTCAATGAAAAGAGGAGTTATTTTCCCCTTCCTAAAAGCATGGGCAGATGCAGTATAAAGGAGCAGACGCATGCCAACATATAACATAAAGACACTAATGAGGTTGTGTTGGTCGTGCTATGTGTACGCAAGAAAAGAACAAACACAGACCGCTCATGTGAATGTGTGTGAGGTTGACCGAAAGGAATGCAAAGGAAGTTATGTCCCAAGAATTTATTTGGTAGTGAGTACATTCTAAATAGTATTTATGGTAAGTTATTCACGAAATAAAGTTATTCGCGAAATATGGGATAATTAAGTTACTGACCATACTTTTTCCACCAAGACCATTTGAAATTTGCTAACAGTTATAGAAATTATCCAACTTCGAAAATTTTCCAAATTTTCCCTTGAACTTGTCCTTGGCAAAGTGAAACACGAGGGGGGCTGACCAGTTCATGGGCCACATCCGTAATTATCTCACGTGCAATATTTATAGCAAAAGCAGATCAGATACAATTCAATACGACTGCAAAAATAAACGTCAAATAACACAATGAAACGTGGCCCACTTGCAACCACCGAATCGCCAATAATTTAAGTTGGATAGAAGGTACATTTACAGCATGTGATACCCCAAAACAAAAGTACAGCGGGGTAGCTACACTTCAATTGTCATAAATTGTCCTAACAGAATGTAGTTGAGGATCCACATCATAAATATTCCCCATGGCCAGTAGGTGGTTTCGACCATTTCGACGTACAAATTAATGTATTAATTAAGCGATAGAAAGGTAGCTGCCAAGGGTACTTAAGATATAAATCCACTTCAACCGTTCACCTAGGAGGATCATAACTTTTGCTCAGTAAAGTAGTTGGGACGTAGATTTATTTGCTCATTTCTTAGTTATGTCCTTTAGAAAAGATCGATTGATATGACTTTTTCCTAGCCTTTTGCCGAAGATCCATTGACACCAAAAAGACGTCCAAGTATTTTTTATCGTCAACTTGGAATCGATGAGACCAAGCAAGACGCTAGATAGGCAAAATCTGTTAAGTGTTGACGGTTTCGAGTCAGCAAACTCAATTGATTGACGAGGAAACTAGTTGAGAAATATGAGCGAAAATAAGTGAGTCTCAAAGCAAAGGCGTAGATTACGAGGATCGATCAGGTCGACAAAAGGCTACAATCAAAATAATCTTTAAGGGGATGAAAATGAAGTGTTGGAGCCGACGATTTCGGGTACAACCATCAGAGAGACAACCATGAAGGATGAAATCGATGCCATCGCCAATAAGTAGAGCCAAAAATCCATAAGGGGATTAAAATGACATAATGGTTAGAAAGTGGAACCATGAATTTAGGAAGCAACTGACAATAGTAATCATGAAAGAGCGGAGAAACAATCTTCGGGTGATGCCATCTTTTATTGCTTAACGATCATTTGGTAATAGAAATCACTAAATTGCAGGAGTTACATAGGATGTGTTTGATTTCTCTGTAACGCCTGAAACAAGACCATGTATTGTCGTTTGCTTAGCCTTCACTTCTCTTAATTCTCTAGGGGCATGTCTAGATAGACTCTTACGTTTTTCCTTTTACTCAATTTAAATCTTGTGGCGACGCACTTTGGCTTTTTTAGCTTGTAACGCCTGGAATATAGTCAACATGTAGACGTCGACGGTTAGATTCATATCAAAATTTTCATTACCTTTTAAAAGTTGGAAAATATTTAACTTTTGGCCGACAATCACGGGTTCTTTTTTACACTCTTTGAAGAACAAGAACAGACAGGCCCTTGAGAAGTTTGGGTCAATCTAGGTTATCGGGCTTCAAATGTCATTCGCCAGAGGTTTGCGAAGGAGTGATTCTAAAAAAATTAATTGTAAAGAAATAAAATGTAAAATTAGATAAATTCATTATTACATTGGCAATCTACTAGCTGTACTCGTGAAATTTAATGAAGTTGGTAATTTACTAATTTATTAGGAAGATAGTATATTCAGGCTTATATAATTTAAAAGAAGTCAGTGACTTATTATTAATTTATCACGATGTTGGTAAAATACTGGCATTTTACTAACCGCGCTCGTAAAATTTTAAAGAAGTTGGTAAGTTGTTAATTAAATAGATTGATGATAAACTTATTATAGTGTTGTTAAATCGCTAACCGTCCTCGTACAATTCTAGAGGAGTTGGTCATTTACCAATTCTTTTGGACGTTGCTAAAATCCTGAATTAAATTTTCTTACCAGCAGCATTTTAAATTACCAACATCTTCGGAAACCTATCCGCTGTTCAGGTTCCGTTGTTTATACAACTTGTTGGACTTCTGAGTTGGGCCGTTCCATCATTTTCAGAAAATCCTAAGGCGTGTTAAGAGGAGTTATTTTACTTTCGTAGTTGAAGTTCTGTCAAGTGCATCTTATACAAAATATCTTCGGTAACATCCGGAGAGCTAATGAACATGGTAAACTGCACATGCTTCTCTTTTTCCCAATCTATCGACAGCATCCACACATCCGTTTGCTTCTCAGTATATATGTTCAATTTGTTACACCGACGTTCTTTCCTATTTCTTGCACATTGACAAGGAGAGGTTCTCTACAAAGATCGTGAGACTGTTTGTTCTTAAGAGAAAATTATGGAATTTTCTATATATTTCAATGTATCTTGAAGAAAGATACAGGAGCCTATCTATAGGTTTTGTTAGATGACTATCTATAACATATTAATCAAAACATGCATAATCAAAGCGAGATATGCGCGCAATTTTGAGAGATACAAAGAATGAACAAAATTATCGAAATATCTCTGACACAAGAAAATATTCTCAAGAAATCCCTATACTATTCGCAACAATAAGTCTAGTTCCATCTTTTAACTCACAAATCTCAGCAATGAAAGCGTTTGTTTTCCCTGTGTTTCGAGAGAAACCAGCTAGCCAGTTTCCCTGGTGATCTCTCAAAAGACTACTCGTTCCTCCTTCTCTGTTCTCCACAAACATTAATTGCTCCGTCCGAGTTAAGCTTAATCCACCCTCATTAAGGCTTCCTCTGTTCGCCCCCTGGGCCCTTGCCTTGATGAGAAGAGGAGTTATTTTCCTCTTCCTAAAAGCATGGGCAAATGAAGTAAAAAGAAGCAGACGCATACCAACAAATAATATAAAGACACAAAGGAAGTTGTTTTCGTTGTGCCACGTGAACTCGCGAGGAAAGAATAAACACAAAGCGCTCGTGCAAATGTGTGCAAGGTTGACTGAGAGGAATACAAAGGAAGTTATCTCCGAAGTTTGTTTAGATGAAGGGCATATTGGCTGTCAGAATACGGATATTCGGATATTATTCCGAGTGCGTGATTTACACATTTGATTAGCACGAATGACACAGGCATTACATGAGCAATTGTTGTTGGCCAAACACTTACAGACCAGCATCTACTGTTCGAGATAGATCTGATGATGATCTGCTATTGTGGTCGGACAAACGCTTGTGGTCAGGTAGCCCAACTGAACTTGATAAACAACAACAAATTTCTAAGAAGTTCACTCGTCCAACATATGCAAAATCAATTTCCTTATCTTTACATGAATTTTCTCCTCACTAGCCTGGGACAATTCCTGTTTCTTGCAGAATTCAACAAAGAAATGCCAGTCTTCGCAAGAAAGACTCCTCAATGAAGACAAAGCTCGAAGTTGGCTTATATGGGAAACACGAACTCCTTGTATTAGTAATCAATCGGTTTAGCTCTTACTCTATCCATTGGAAATTTATAACTAATATGCTCTTTATACATTTCATTCAGTGAGCCATGCCTTCATGATCAATAAAGTCATCCAGCATACCATCAACAAAGTCTTATGCGTTAAACGTATTATCATAGCTTGGTTTTAGTCATTAGTTTCTTTAAGTTTGAGTTCAAATTTTGTGTCCGATGTCAATTAATTCAGTTAAAAGTCAGATTTATATCATCTAAAAGTCATTCTATATTTTTTTTTTTTTCATGTTGAGCCACCTAGTAATTGCGATAATATTTATGGTGGGACATGATTGAACTTTACTCCCTAAGGATGTAGGTGAGGACATTAAGAGAAGAACACTAGAAGTGTTAAAAGTTGTGTACAACGCTCATTTGAGTGTGAAAAGTTTTTTTTTTGATTACTTACGTGCTAACTTGAATCTGAGTCATCAAAAATTTGACGTGATCATATTTTATTAATTTCTTAGCCCTATGTGGCATATCGGCATGCCCAATCAACTTAGAACCTCTAAACAACGTTGTCTAAAAGTTGTAAATAGTAATTGCTTGAGTGTCAAATTTTGTTTAAAGTGATCACTTTAGTGTTAATCATTATTAAAAAGTGATTACTTCAGTGTTAAGCACATCGCATGGAAATGCCACATGGACTAAATTTTTTAAAAAATATGCCAAGCCATATAAAATTTTTAATTTTTAAAGCCACGTATTATTTTTTGCCAGAATTTGTCGCCGTTAGCATTTAAGTGATTGTTTTTTCTTCGATTTTGCATTTAAGTGATCCGGTAGAAACTTTTGACACTAAAGTAAACGTCGTACACAACTTTTGACACTTCTAATAGTCTCTGTCTATCATACAAACTTTTGACAAGAGACAGCATTCTTGATTTTAATGACATATGTTAGTTGATCATTGCTAGGCCAAGTGTTGTTATGTTGTTTGTGCTATCCTTTGTTCCAAAAGTTTAAGTTTGAATTTCTATAAGAGTAGCAAGGCATTAATATTAACACCTAAATTTTGGCTAAATATTTACGATAAAAAGGTAAATTGTGTGTAAATCCTTGTAAACAAGTGTTGGATTGTTATTTGCGCATTTTCTTTATTCCAGTTATGCCTTTATGATGTTTGGATTGTTATTTCCTCAACTTGGTTAGGAATTAAATCCTAGGAATTAAATCTTAGGACTTGTGATTGGAATAAAAAATTACATAAATATTTTACTTGATGTTTAATAAATATTAGGTACTAAAAGGATATTGGTTGATTAACTAGTATAATCAAGTCATCCATCCTAATTTCTTGATTGCACGGGGAGTAAAATATTTCTCTTAATATTTTACTTGGGTTCTTAATCAATTAATCTCAAATCGATTAATTGCGATTCCTAAATGAAATTTGACTTGTAGGTTAAAAAACTCGGAACATAAGTCAAGAATTGGTGGGTTTAGGAAAGCGTGGGCTAAGCCTAGGCTTAGCACCAGACATTAGCCTTTACGCTCTGCACACCCGTGGGAGGGCTCTCGGGGAGGTCACGACAATTTTTTTATTTTTTTATAAATATTCATAGCTCCCATTTTTAATTGGGATGAACAAATTACGTGAATTAAAAGGAATTTGGAATGAATTGGCAATCATGAATGGTAAATAAAATTTGAATTATCGTGTATGTTAACACCTTGAATTGGTATACAAGGTCTTCGTAATTAGAAATCTGATTATGGCGGCAAAGAGGGGAATCCCCTCTTCCTGATGATTTTGATATTAAAGATCCTACTTTTGCTAATTCCTTCTCCACATTGACCGAAAAAGGTAAAGAAGCCTTTTCCATTTCCAATGTCCATTTCCATTCATTCTTATTCCAAGTTACCAAACATCATAATGAATATGAATTAGGCATTTTGATTTTCCACTCTCTTAGTTCCTAGTAAACAAACTTGGCCAGTTCTTGACCCAAAAAAGAAAAAAAAAAAAAAAAAAAACACTCGGCCAGTAGATTAGACCACTTATTAACACAGAAAATTAGCAATTGTTTCCTGTATCAAAAGTAAAGGGATTTATTTTTCTCAAATAAGCTTGAGTAGGAAATGAAATTTTAGTCCCACTCATTCCTATTTCCATCTAAAATTTTTCCTAACCCATAATATTTTTTTTATGCACGTCATCAAGAAAAAGAACTATATCTCATCTTGTTTTCCTCCACCTTTGATTAAAGGAAAGATTTGAAGTGAAATTTTTTATTGATGGATTACAAATATGGATATCATCTCCCTTTATTTTTGATTAAGTTCAAATGTAGGTAATATTCGTACTTATGGCCTATCAATCTGCGACTTGGTTAGAGGAGAGCACGGTTCATCTTTTTGACTAAGACATATCATAGGACCAAAATCAAAAGGGTCATAGTAAGATCTTTTTATTGATGGGTTACAAATATTGACAGCATCCATATTACTTTTAGTTAAGCTAGCATGCAAGTGATATGCAAATCTGTACCAACCGGAGGAAGAAGGAAATCACAGCCTACCATATTTTCTTCATACCCGGTTGAAGGAAACATCCTTCAAGGCTTCGACCAGGCTTATTATTAGTGGATAAAAATAATAAGATCGCCTACCTATATTTTAGTTAATGTGTCACATGTGGATAATACTCAATATTTGTAACATATCAATCGGATCTCTGATCAGAGAAAAGGAAACACAGTTCAAAAGAAATTAACGAATCCATATGTAGCATTTTTGTATGAAGTGGAAATTCCCACTCTAGATTTTTACTTAATGTAAAATACAAAAAGAAGTGTAAATAACAAAATAGATGCCCTTATTTCATTCACCAATTCCACCAATTCAAGCATCCACAGCAAATCCTAGCCACTAAGCACGCAGTCGAGTGGTAAGGGAACTGTGGGGTGGGGACGCTACTAGCATACGTGTGAGGTTTTATAAAGAGACAGCAAAATTCTAATAGTAAGATGAGAGTTATAGATAGGATAGACAAAAATAAAAAAAACACACAAAAAACACCAAATACCAGCTCCCCTCATTCAAACTCTTAATACTGATCTAAATCTCTCAAGAACATACTTTTGTCATATGAGCGTCTTTTTCATTATTTTCTTGGTTAAGGAAAGGATAATTTGTGTATCCAACAATAGGTCATGAGTATAAAACGTCTCTTGGATGTACTTATTTAATAGTGCATTGATCTTGAACCCATGCACTAAATCGGGATCAGAAAGGAAAAGTCGACCGTACAATATCAAATCTGCATCATCGTCGGTCACGACTTTCATACCTGTCTCTCGAGTGAACCCACTGGCTGGCATAAATGTACCTTGATAAGCTCTTCTTAGAGTCCACATTATATTGGCTTCTTCATTTTCTGTACCAATTTCTTCAGGAGATGACATGAATTGCGGTTGAGTTATATGGAGACAAGCGAGTTTCGATACCATATCTCCTTGGAATGTATTGAGTTGTTCAATCACCGCGAGTCCTAGGTTGAGTGGACCAGAATCCGTGGCATCATTATAATCGATCATAGGCAAAATTCTAACTATAACTCCATCACTGCCAATAGCTGCAACTACCGCTCAAATGATCTCCATCAAGAACCTGTACCTATTTTCGATTGAACCACCATATGCATCTGTCCTATCATTGATTCCATCCTTCAAGAATTGATCGATGAGATAGCCATGTGCCGCATAGAGCTCGATCCCATCGAAACCTAACATTTGTCCAACATTGATGTCAAATGAACGCCATATTATCAACTTACGAAATGTTATAACATCATGATTTG
Source organism: Eucalyptus marginata (assembly GCA_014182565.1). NCBI lineage: Eukaryota > Viridiplantae > Streptophyta > Magnoliopsida > Myrtales > Myrtaceae > Eucalyptus > Eucalyptus marginata. The sequence goes on along the minus strand of CM024587.1, from coordinate 42,294,237 downwards.
CTCATATTCCTATAGGTCGTTAGGACGCAAAATACTTCTATAGATGGACTAGACAATGTCTAATAGGCATATAGTCACAATCGAGTTGGATGGGAGCTATGTGGATTAATCAATATGATCGTGATAATGTGTTGAGTGCACTGTGGCTTTAACTTCATACTAGTATCCAGTCCCAGGTTCACAGTGGTACCTTCAACTAGTCCATTTGCACTGAAGTTGCAAAATACTGTTGATATAAAATCCTGATCAAATTACGGACGACCGGCGAGATTTTAGATGCACCAAAGATGTAGGAAAAGTACAGAGCTGACAAAATTGAATAACGCAAAATGTAATCCATCTCTTCCGATGAGTATGAAAGATAAAGAACCACAAGAAACCAATTTTGGGGGGTTTTAAGATACTGGCCATGCAGCAAAAGATCCTCACGGGAACCTTGACGAGGCAAAAAGGCACTAAAACTTTTGTAAGGGCATGACCAAAGAGCAAGAAAACGCCATAGAAGGAGTCGAAACCTGGAATCGAAAAAATACTAGACAGTACAAACAACCACCGTTTGGAACAAATTTGAACTCGTAGTCACTCGCCTAAGTTGAATGAAAGCTCAACTTGGATTAGTCTTGGTCAAACAATCATGGATTTGGCGAGGACCAAGAGAGATAAACACTATAGTGGTCCACGTAAGCCATCCAAACAACTGTCTTTGTTTAATTACTCGAGCCACACGGATGCCATATCAACTACATTTGCCTTTCCTTGTCTACATAAGCAGCCTTGTAGGATTTTTAACGGTGGTATTTGATGAAAACATGACAGAGGTAGATGTGTCATAGGTAAAAATTTAGGGATTTTCATTATGCAAAAAATTTTAAGGTAAACACATCTAGTTTAGAATTTTTTGTGACTTTTCTTAGAAAAAGAAAAATAGGAGAAACTATTGAGATGAAAGGAGTGAGGATTAAGCAAACAACGATATATGGTCTCTATAAAAGGCTGAGCCAATGTCACATAGCATTTATCTATTGAAGAGAGCAAGACGATGAAATAACCCAATTACATTCACATCCCAACTAATTTGTTGAGCAAAAGTCAACATCGTCCTAAGGCAGAAGTGGAGTTACTGTTAGAACTAGTACGAGCACCTAGAGGGGGGTGAATAGGTGATTAAGATGATTTTATAAAACGTAACAGAATGTATAGACGATTTATTGGATGATGGACTAAGGAATTGAAAACAATAATCGATGTAAGTGAAAGCAATGTAAAGTAAAAGGATTAAGGATAGAGAATCAAGACTTCAAGTTTATAGTGGTTCGGCTTAGACCAAGCCTATGTCCACTCTCCCGCACGGATAGCCCACTGGCTGGATTTCACTAAGAATCAAAAAGAGAATTTATAGTCTCACGCCCTTGATTCCACAGTGTAGAGACTCTACTACACTTCCTCAAGGTCTCACCAAACTTCAGTCTCTCTTTTGATTACAAATATAACTCGAAGAATAAGATCACAAAATAACAAAGAGATTCAGACTTTGGAATTCTTCTATCTCGCACTCTTGAACAACTTGAGCGTCTCCCTTAAATACTTCTTCATGCCTTCATTACCGTTGGCACCTTCCAAAGAAATTCTTCCAATCAACTCGTTGGACAGAATCAATTTAGAGAGATCTCGAGCTCCTCAAGGAAAATGACGATAGCCCATCAATCCTGCTCGCCCATACAATCAGGATCTTGGTTTTCATAAGTAGAACCTTCCAAGTATAAATTGCGGATCTAAAGAATCTAGATTATTCGAATACAAATAGAAGATCTTGAAGTGCTAATTCCAGTTGTGAGATATTCCTTCACCGTTGGAGTCAAAACCACATTAGATATAATCAGAATAGAAGTTTAACTTTGTCGGTCTGGAAACTGTCCATGAGAGCAGACTTTGAAACTTGAATCTGGAGGTCTTCGACTTTGCCAATAGAGTACGCAAGTCTTCGACTAGACTAATAGAAATGTTTTGTCGACTTCAAAATACCTTAAGAGGATTTTTCTAACAATCTCCCCATTTTTTATGGTGACAAAACTTTCCCTGCAAATTTGGAAACTATTGCCCTGCAATACAACATTTAAGCTAGTAATGATATCTCATAAAAGATTAGGATAAAGATAATGAAAGTTGTCCTATACACAGATCTGCATCCACAGAAAACAAGTTAGTCCTGTACAGATATTTATCAGCTATCTTTATCTAACTTAATAGCTTAAAGTACTGCAATAATAAGCAAGCAATCCAAAGCTCAAAACCAAACAAAAGATAAAGTCAATCACAACCAAACAAAATATTGAATCCAAAGTATGTTCAAAAGTTGAAAGTTTGGAATAAAAATCTGCAAAAACTTCTCCCCCTTTTTGTTAGCATAAAAAGGTGAAAAAGTTAGGGTGCTCAAGGAATGCGAACAAGCTGAAAATCTCCCATTGACTTGACAATTTCCTCCAGCTTCTTCAAATCCTTCCGTAGTTGTGTGAGAGCTGTGCCTTTGGCAGTTGCCTGAATTTGAAAATGAATATTTTAAATTTGATCTTGCAAGGAGATGGACATGGCACGATTCTTATTCTGCAATGTTTGAAATTCGCATCCTAAAGCATAGACTTGGCCTTTGAGCTCCAAAAGAATTTCAAGCAGTCTTCCAAAGTCTCTTAAATGTTCAGTCTGCATGCTTGCTTCAGCATGGTCAGATTGTGGAGTAAAGCCAGTGGAGCGAATATCAGCAGGAATATCAACATTTGGAGATGTTGCCTCAAGATCTTCCTTAGGAAATTGAGAGGCATGGACATCATCTACACTAGCAGGAGAATGACTAACACTTGCACTGGTAAAGGTTAAAAGAGGAATACTTTCTCTTGGAACATCTCCCCCTGTTTCAATGCATTCTGGAGGAGAAAAGTATTCTTCTTGCTGCGATGTTTCTTTAGTGTCAAGATGTCTTTGATCCTCATTTTCTGCTGGAGAATCTTCACGACCTTCTTCTGCATGTTGTTCTTCTGGCTGTATCTGTGAGTCTGTTCTAGCTGTTTCTTCTTCTTCTTCTGTCTGCATGGATTCCTTCTCCTGATTCCCTTTCTCAGTTTCTTCTCCAACTTGATGTTCTTGTTCTGTTGACTCAGGAACAAGATGCAAAGAAACAAAAGCAGAGATAGGAATGCCATCCTCATCATCTTCATCTTGCAAAATGATCGCTCGCCTTCTCTTGGTAGGACCAGTCATAGGATCTTTTCCTTTTCTCTTTGCAGCAGATGAGTCTTGTCTGGCCTTGACAGGGGTTTTCTCTTTGAACCGCTCTAGCTTTTTGCTGAGTTCTTTCAGACGCATCTTTGTAATCATTTTCAGCCCAATTACCATTTGATCAATGGTTCTCACACACATAATGTTGGGAGGCTGAATATTCAAATGTCTGAATAAACGAATGATGAGAGCAGAATAAGGAAGTTTGCCCTTGTCCTTTGCCATGGACCAATACATGTGGAACATGATGGTATGAGGCAAGGAAAACTTATGGCTGATCTTGATAGCGTACATCAATTTTGCTTCAGAAATGGAGACATCTGTCTTCGATGTTGACTTGGGTCTGAGACAGTTGATCACAATTTTATGAAGCAGATTGTTTGATGCACTCATCCTCAGATAGGAGAGGCGTCCTTCTGCGATTCTATCTTTTGCAAGCTCCAAAGTTGCATGGCTAACGGACACAAAAATAGATTGAAAAGCTCATCTTTCCACACCAATAATGTCAGCAAGAGTATCTGTGTCAACCACATACTCCTTATCCCTCACACGAATGAAAAGTCTGTTTGCATCAATAAAACTAAGATTGGAGTAGCAATAGCGATCGTTCGTAATGAGCAATCTCACTCTCAGTACAGAATCGATCAAGTTGAAGTTTCTTCAACTTCTCTCTCAGATTGATGTTCAACAAATCGAGAAAAACAAAGTCCACAGTTCTTGGGTTCATAACCCCACGCTTCAGCAACTTAGCATAAACCTGCTTATGTTCCTCCGATCGAAACAATTTTTCCCTCTTTCCTCGAAGATTTGCAGCCACGCCCATTCTTGGCTTAAAATGCACAAACATTTTCTCATCATCATCTTTCCCTTCAGGCTGATTTACACTACCAAATCGTGGATCATTTGGAAAGTTAGCAAAAGTCTTTGCCGCTGTTCCAACAGGAACAACACCCGAACATTTCATGACAGTCAGAAAATGAGTCTCATTCTTATAGCCATTTTCTTTCAGAAACTCGTCAATAAACGTCATTGCAGAACCCCCTTCTTTCAAAGCAGAGTAAAGCCTATAAACAAATGCTGGTTTAAGAGATCTTACTGGTTCTACATCCTCAATGATGTTTTCCTCTGCAAGTTGAGGGTTACGATCATGTGATCTAGCAGAAGAAGTGCGCTGTTGAGAATGTTGATGCACCTGTCCACTTGGAGAGTCTCCTTCTTCGGTAAGATCAAAGTGCGTAGGCCCCTCACGCAAACCTTGTGGTCCCATGCTTGCTATTCTGGATGATTTTCTTTGATGCGACATTGTTACTATCTTTGGGAGAATTTTCACACTTGTATCGCAAGAAAGATGAGAACTTGGAGAGATGAACTTTCGAAAGAAAATCTCAGAGAGTGAAAATTTTTGCTCTATGGTTTTTAGGTAAAATGAGAAGAAGAAGAAGAAGAAGAATTGTATAAAAGGCAAATGATACGAGGTATATGAAACATCACAAAAAGGAAAAATAAAAATGCATTTTCAAAATAATTGCCTTTTTAAAACAAATTGGTAACCATCTTTTTCAAAAAAAAAAAAAAAATAACTGCCTTAATAATATCAATTAGAGATTAACAAGCGGTCTTACCTTTTCGAGATATCAGTTTAAACGAATAAATGTACTGTAATTGAAATAACTTACAATCGTAACGTTTGGTCTTCTAAGTCTGAACTTTTGAATCTGATGCTTTTCAGATTTAGTTTATGAGTCTGAGCTTCAACAGTCTTCAAGAGATAAAATGTTAAGTCTTGAACAAATAGACTTGTCGCGACCAATTTTTCGGGTGTGAACCACCTAGGGTTTGGCTAATGGATTGTTAAGCCTAAACTTAACTCGGGCTCTCCCAAGCCCATACCAATTCGCGACTTAGGTTTGAGTTCTTAACATGCAAATGATTTTCAATTAGGAAAGTGAAAACAAAAAAATTGAAATTGCGTGTTAATTAGGAATCATATCTAGGATTGTTGATGTGAATTCTTATTTAACATCGCAGATGCTTTCGTTGCTTTAAGGTATGTTTTTGCATTATTTAATTGTTTTCTTGATGTGTTAAATTGGTGGTATGCGCACATGTATGATCACCTCACATGTTAGGAAGCTCAATTAAAATCAAATCAAGCTGCCGCAAAACATTTTGAAAATTAAAAAGAAATGGTACCGAAAGGGCACTAGGATAGTCTAGTGTAACCAAGTCCCCGTACCCAAAATCTCTGGTTCGTAGAAGTAAGATAATCCTCCCGTTATTTTACTTAGGTGTCTAATCGACCTACCCTAAACCGATTAGTGGCGACTCCTAGATAATAAGCTTTGCATGTTAAAACCCTACGTCGTGATTTGGTATGGGCTTGGGAGAGCTCAAGCTAAGCTTAAAGGCTTAGTAGTCCATCAACCTAGTTTTAGGTAGCAAACCCGAAAAATTGGGTCGCGACAGCTTGGCGACTCCGCTGGGGACATCAGAGTTGAAACTCTTAGTGGACTTAGGCCAATTTTCTTTTTTGAAAAATGTTTTTGTTTGCGCAAGGATTCCAGTGTACGTCCTCTAACATTTAAGGTGTTAAATGTTTTTGCAGATTGGGAGGTATAAGGGGAAGTGTTTGCTAACCTTGTTTTGTAGGGAGGTGTAGGAATGAATGGTTTACTTGCACATATGAAGTGTTGCTTTATATAAATTGTTGTGCATGCCTTGCATCTTGCACTACACTTTTGTACACACAACCTGCCGCCGGACCTGGGCCGCATAGGATCATTTAGGATGGTGTTGAGATGGATACCACTCCGACCGCATGCTCGCGGTACGAGTCGCCCATCTCAATTCCGAAATTTCTTTCATGGTGTCAAGAGTACCCACCTCGGTCCGCATGCCCGCGACCCGGGTCGGCTCTTTGACCAAGCCGGAGTCATGAGGGCCCGACATAGTCCACAAGCCCGTGGCTAGTCCGATCATCCTTGTGGCTTCACCTTGCTAAGCCTTATAGATTAGAAATCGAACCACTTACCATGCGCATGTCTATGTGATTGCCCTTTATTGGTAAAGTAAGTTCTCTAAATTTTTGCCTTTGCAATTTACTTACGTTATTGCATTATTTTGTCGGTCCATGGCATTAGGATTGTCTTGAGTCTTGATCAATATACAATGGGGACGACATCGGACATTCGAATTATTCTCCCTCCAAAGGAAGAGCTTAGCACTTGGTGGGACAAGTTAGACCAAGGTGGCCGCCAATTTGTAGAGTCGTATATAGCTCGACTACTTCCACTGTTGCGTATCAACATCCATGGCGGTGTCATCCAAGCACTTGCTCACTGTTGGTGCCCCGAGACTTCCACCTTTATCTTTGGCGGTAAGCATGAGCTCACTCCCACTTTGGAAGAATATAGCATTGCCCTGGGAAAATATTTGAAAGCTGAATTGATTAGTCCACCTATTGGAATTGATCCCGTTGTGGCCTTATCTGATTTTTAAGAATCAAAGAGGACAACATAAGAAAAGTTTTGAAGGCTCACCGCCATACTTGCCCATTATCTTTTCTAAAAAATGTTTTGAAAATGGTACTTCATTTCAAATGCGTAGGGTTTTCCTTTTAGCATTCTTTGGGTTCATAATCTTTCCTTATTGCAAGAATGCTATTAACCCTTTGATGGCTCATTTACTTAAGCAAGTGTTGGAAAGGAAAAATTTTGTAAACACCATTCTAGCCGAAACCTTTCTTTCCCTCACTCGATTTAAAGGAGGCGGTGATAAGACTTTCCGTTGCTCTCCCGAGCTTTTGCAAATTTGGTTTCTTTCTCATATAAAGGGATTTGGTGGTTTAATGAATATACATGATATTAGTGATTCTAATCACCCTATTATAAAATTTGAGAACAACCAAAAACATGCACCGGATTACCATTATTCTAGGTGGCTAGCTTTCATGAAAAAACCAACTTCCAAGGGTTTCCTATGGCATGCTAAATGGTTCCAAGTTCGTGTGGCGAGGCTCACATGTGGAGGTATTGGCCCAATCCCTCTATTGGGATTCACTGGAGCATTGGAGTATTATCCGACTAGAGTGACTCGCCAGTATCAAGTAGTGCAAGAGCTTCCCCCGGCGTTACAAACGGATCCACTCAAGGTCAGCTTCGTTGATGGAAACCGAGACCATGAAGACTCTATTCTCACTATCAAATCAATGTGGGACATGTGCCATCCACGAAAACTCAAATGGCCCGAGGAAGAGCTGAAGGGTAAAGAAAGAAAGTACTATGCCTCGACTAAGTACATTCAACAACACAAGATTCAAGAGGAGCTGCTTCCAAAGATACCAGAGGTGCCGCTGAAGATCACCAATCGTGCTGAGAATAAACGCCTCAAAAGAGTTGCTGAAAAAGCTCAGGAGGAGAACAAGCGATTGCGCCGAATGGCGTCTCGAGTGTATATTGATCAAGCTAGATGAAGTGCTTGAGTCAATCTTGCTATTTCTAGATTAATGTTTAGGAAGTTGAGTCATTTATTTTCCTAGTTCATTTGTTTAGGATACTTCAAAGTTTTTACATTGTCAATTTCAGAAGGATCTCATTAATGAATAAAAATGTTAGACCTTTGTCATGGACCGGCGTACTTCATATGGGTTACTTACTTTTGTTCATTTCTTACTTAGGTTATAACGGATTCCTCACGTTCGCTCATAATCACGCGATTGAGAGCTAGAATGGCCGACCAAACTGAAATGCGTGATCGTATGTCCGCTGTGGAGGCTCAACTCCAACAAGTGGTTGCTTCCATATAGTTTATGACGGATCAATTTCAATCCCTCCGAGCGAATCCGGCTCCTCCACCTGCTCTCCCCGAGATAATAATTTCGAAGCCGTCAAACAAGGGCCAAATGATTGATGATGACATGCCTGAGCTGGAAGATGACCCACCGTTGATCACCGTCGAAAAGGCTAAGCTTGACAACGTCCCTAAGACGGAGCAAGATGAACGCGTTGCGAAACTCGAGGAGAAAGTGAAGCAATTGCAAGAGTTGCAAAGTTCACTGCCATTCGACTTGTCCGTGTATGAAAAGGTCAAGATGCCGAAGAAGTTCAAGATGCCGGAGTTCGAGAAGTACGATGGTACTTCCGCCCAAAAGCCCATTTGCAGATGTACCACGTACGCATGGCCCAATATGTCAAGAATGAGCCCCTCATGATTCAATCATTCCATGCGAGTTTAAATGGGCCGCACCGAGCTGGTACATAATGAAGAATGTAAACCTCCTTGACACTTGGAATGAGGTGACTGACGCATTCCTCAAGCAATATAAGTTCAACATGGACATTGCACCTTCCCGAGAGGATCTTGAGCGGATGGAGAAGAAGAAGAATGAGTCATTCAAGGAGTATGCTGTGAGGTGGCGAAATCTAGCCGCTCAAGTCACTCCGGAGCTGCCAACAAGGAGCCGATGAAATTGTTCGTTAGGACTCTCCCTTCGAGTTCCGTAACCGAATAGCTAGTACGTACGTCGAAAATTTCAATCAGCTTATTCCCGTAGGGAGAACAAATCGAGGTAGGGATAAGGGAAGGATGGTTTCGAATCATCTAGCAAGAGATTCACCGCCAAGAAGGAGAAGGAAGCGGCTGTAGATGTGAATTTGGCTTATGGCCAAGAAAATGTCAAACATGCTCCGGTTATCCAAATGAATCCGAGACAGCCACAAACCGCTGGCCGTCAACCATTTGTCCGAGCAAATAATAGGGAATTCTCTCCTCTCCCTGGGTCTCCATCCCAAGTGCTGATTATCCTCCGAAAGAACGGTTTGCTTACTAGCGAACCAAAGCGTCCTAATGTTGAAAGAAATCGCAGTTACGACCCGGCGAAGAAGTGCGACTACCATAGTGGTGAACCTGGGGCATTCAAGCGATGAATGTTTCACCCTCAAGCACAAGATCCAAAACCTCTTAGACACGAAAGTCTTTTCATTTCAAACTGCTCGGCCGAATGTCCAAAAGAATCCGCTACCCGAGCATGAAAGCACGGTGAATGCTATCTTGGAATATGAAGTTGGCCGAATCAAGGACTCGAAGGTGCACGTGGCAGATGCTTACAGTGGATTGGTGAGAGCTGGATATTATCCGGGTCAAGAAAATGTTCCCTTGTCGCGATGAAAGAAAGAATTGCCCAAATGGTGGATGACGGCATTATTGTATATGCCGACCGTAATCGCATAGTTTCCACTATTTCCCATATCATCATCGATTGGGAGCAGGAGCAAGCTGCGCTTAATGCTAGTAAGGAAGAAGTTGATCCTTCGCTCGCAGACATGCCTCCACTAGAAAGATGCATCTGATGAAGAGATAGTGATTGAAATACCTCAGCCATACGAGTATGTTAATGATAAGGCAGTGCCTTGGTCTTATGACTTAAATGTTGACCTTGTTACAAGATCTGGTTGCACCTATGGTCAAGCCAATACTCAACCTGCAAAGCCAGTCACCGATGAAGAGGCTAAGGAATTTCTGGCTGTGATTAAAGCAAGTGAGTATAATGTGGTCGATCAATTGCGAAAGATGCCTGCTCAGATTTCTCTACTCGAGCTTCTCCAAACATCCTCGTGTGCATCAAAAGTCACTAATGAAGGTGTTGAGTGAAATTCATGTGCCGAAAGCAGTTGAGGCGGACAAGTTGGAAGAATTTGTGGGATCGGTCCATTCTCAAAGATTTGATTGCCTTTTCGATGAAGAATTCCCTCTGAAGGTCGGGGACATAACAAAGCACTCTACATCTCGTTAAACACAAATCTTCTCATGTGTCTCGAGTGCTCCTTGATAATGGGTCCGCTCTGAACATATGTCCATTAGCCACTCTGCGCCGCCTCAAAGTAGATTTGTCTAAGATACATGCTGCGATGACCTCGGTACGAGCTTTTGATGGCACAAAGAAGGAAGTGCTCGGAGAAATCTATCTCGACGTACAGATAGGGCCAGTCTTCTTCAACATTCCCTTTCAAGTGATGGACATCCCTACCGCATTCAATTTCCCTTGGGTCGTCCCTCGGATACACACTTTGGAGCGGTGCCTTCAAGTCTACATCAAGCTGTGAAATTTGTGATCAAAATGAAGCTGGTCACCGTGTATGGTGAGGAAGACCACCGGATCCATCATGAGACATCTATCCCCTATATAGAGCCGGATTCTGAGATCGAATCAAGTTACCATTCATTTGAGTTGGTATCCACCATACATGCTTCTCGAGGTTCATCACCGTCCATTCCTGAAGTTTTAGATGCTGCCCTTATGGTGGGAAGGGTAATGGTTGGAAACGGTTTCGTTCCTGGCAATGGTCTCGGTAGAAATGGTCGGGGCATTCGAAACCCCATTGAAGCCCCTCGAGGTCCCGTCTTTGCTGGTTTAGGGTACCATGGAAGAGGTGGGGAAGTTCAAGAGGACAGACACGGGGCGAGGTAGGCAAAACCCGCTACCTCCGAGTATTCATGAGACATTCCCCGGTCCTCCCATAATGATGCAGGATGAAGCAGATACCCTAGGGCAGCCTAGTGGCAAATTTGATTACCTGGTGAAGTATTCGGCCCCTCCGGCCTATTGCGTTGATCCTTGTGAGATAATCCCGAGATGGATGGAATAGCATGGATGATCCAACACCCCTGAAGACCGAAAACCCTGATGATGAGCTGGAAGGAGTTGTAGGCTTATTCAACAATCTCATCATAGGAGTCATTGATGAAGGATCTCCTGAAGAGATGGGCCCTGGCCCACAAGAGTAACTTTTTACTGCTTTCGCACATTCCCCTGCGTGGGAATTTTTATTGCTTTCTAGGGATTGTTTTCAGTTTCTTCTTTTTCATTTTCTTCTTAGGACTTGAATTGCATTTTCCCTTCAATAAATTGTAATTGCTTGATGAATTTCAATGAAATTACAACCTTTATTTTGAGAGCATGATGAGGCACACCAAACCAGCTCGGTGATGATATCCAGCCGATAAAAGAAAAGAAAAATCCAAGGAGAATTCTGAGACATGGGTTTCATCATGCTTTCTCGTGTCAAAAAGTTTTTAAAAAAATGATTTTTTGTCAAATGATTTTTATCATTTTTTATTATATTTTATTTATTTATTTTTTTATTTTTTATTTATTTATTTAAAAAAAAAAAAACAAAACAAAAACAACAAACAAAGAAAATCTAGGTTACCCCTGTTTGTCTTTCTAATTCATCTACTTTTTGTTTCGGGGACGATATTCGACTTGCAAAGAACGTGAGAATGGTCCAATGTAATACAGCAAGTGTTGATGATGATCCTGAAGATCCAATCGAAGACTCCAATGAGGTTCAACGTAGCTGGGAACAACATGAAAGGGCTAGAGCTCCCACATCCGAGCAAACCGTCACTATTAACTTAAGTGACACCTAAGAAGCCAAAGAGGTGAAAATTGGGGCAAGTCTCCCAAAGATGAGGCCAAACGCTTGATTCAGCTTGAAGGAGTATCGGGATATCTTTGCATGGACCTACGCTGACATGCCCGGTTTAGACCCGTCAATTGTGGAGCATTGCCTACCTACTAATCCAGATGTGCCACCTAAGAAGCAGAGGCTCCGGAGAACTAAGCCCGAACTCTCAAAGAAGATAGAGGAGGAAGTAATGAAGCTTCTGAAGGTGGGATTCATTGAAGTCTCACAATACCCATAATGGGTAGCTAACATTGTACCGGTGATGAAGAAAGACGGTCGAGTTCGAGTTTGTGTCGATTATCGGGATCGAACAAGGCTAGCCCGAATGATGATTTCCCGTTACCTCACATAGATGTTCTTGTCGATAGTACTGCCGGATTTGAACTATTCTCATTTATGGATGGTTTTTCTGGGTACAATCAGATAAGGATGAAGGAGAAAGATAAAGAGAAGACTGCATTTATCACCCCATGGGGGACCTTTCATTATAAGGTTATGCCTTTCGGACTCAAAAATGCAGGGGCAACTTACCAGCGAGCCATGATAGCCCTGTTTCATGACATGATGCATCAAGAGATTGAGGTCTACGTTGATGACATGATTGCAAAGACTCGACCTGGGAAAAGCCACGTCGAGACCTTGAAGAAATTGTTTGATCGACTCCGCAAGTTCAAGCTTTGACTAAATCCCGCTAAGTGTGTGTTCGGAGCAATATCTGGTAAATTACTTGGATTCATTGTGAGCAGTAAAGGGATTGAAATTGACCCAGCTAAAGCTAAGGCCATTTGTGAGCTACGACCTCCGTCAACGGTGAAGGAAGTCCGGAGCCTTTTGGGAAGGTTGAATTACATTGCTCGATTCATTTCCCAACTTTCGAAACCGCCAAGCCATTCTTCAAACTTCTAAAGAAGAATGCACGGGTCAACTGGGATGATGAGTGTCGAGAAGCGTTCGACAAATTGAAGTATTACCTGATGAATCCACCGATGCTTGTCCCGCCCTCGCCGGGGCATCCTTTGATTCTCTACCTCACTATCCATAGTGAGTCACTGGGTGCAATGTTGGCTCAGGAAAGTCCTCTTGATAAAAAGGAACGGGCCATTTATTATCTAAGTAAAAAATTCACAGTATCAGAGCTGAAATATCCTGATGTGGAAAAGACTTGCGCGGCATTAGTGTGGGTATTGCATAGATTGCGACAGTACACGCTGCATTACCAAACGTTCCTCGTGATCGAGAATAATCCTATCAAGTACTTACTTGAACGGCCAGCCTTGGTGGGTAAGTTGGCTAAATGGCAGATTTTAATCTCAGAATTTGATGTGCAATTCATGCCACAAAAGTCGGTTAAAGGTCGAGTGATTGCTGATCTATTGGCCGAGAATTCAGGAGTCTCAAATAATGATGATGATTTCCTAGATGACCGTGTCTTGAATGTAAGTGAAGATTCATGGACAATGTTCTTTGATGGAGCCGTGAACTTGTCCGGTTTGCAGTGCATCGGGGCGGTTCGATATCCCCAGATGGACAAGCACCATCCGGTAGCTGCAAAATTGATATTCCCGTGCACTAACAATGTGGCTGAGTATGAAGCTTGCATTCTTGGGCTTCAGCCGCAATTGAGATGAGTGTGGCCAAATTAAGAGTGTTTGGAGATTCGGCGCGATCATACTACGATCGTAGGTGAATGGAAGACTAAGGATGCCAAATTGCTCCCGTATCATAAGTATTTAGAAGATCGATAAAGGAGTTCGAGGAAGTTTCATTTGAATACTTGCCGAGGTCTCATAATCAATTTGCGAGATGCACTTGCAACATTGTCTTCTATGCTGAAAGTTACTGATGGGTTAGAGGTCGAGCCACTAAAAATAGAGGTTTTGCCGAAACCAGCTTATTGTATGATTGTGGCTGAAGAACCCGATGGAAAATCATGGTATTACGATATCATGAATTACATTAAAAAACAGGAATTGCCCGAGGGAAGCACTCAGGCTGATAGGAAGTACATCACGAAGATGGCTTCGAATTTTTTCGTCAGTGGTGAGAATTTGTATAAGAGATCTTATGATTCGGTTTTGTTGCGATGTATAGATGCAGCCGAGGCTACTCAAATCATGCAAGAAGTGCACGAAGGAGTATGTGGCCCTCATATGAATGGACACATGCTAGCAAAAGATCATGAGATTAGGCTATTGCGGCTCACATTGGAAAGTGATTGCATCCAGCATGTTCGGAGTTGTCACATTTGCGATCCATGGAAATAAGATAAATGTTCCTCCAACTGAGCTGCATCAATTTTCCGAGCCATGGCCTTTCTCGATGTGGGGTATCGATGTGATTGGCCCGATTAACCCTAAAGCTTCAAATGGGCATCGATTCATCTTGGTGGCGATAGATTATTTCTCCAAATGGATCGAAGCTACATCTTTTGCAAATGTCACCGCTCGCAATGTTGTGAAATTCGTTAAACGTGACATAATTGCTCGTTATGGCGTCCCTGAAGCGATCATCACTGATAACGGGACAAATTTGAACAACAAACTTGTTGATGGGTTGTTCAGCAGGTTCAAGATTAAACATCTAAATTCGTCTCCTTATTGCCCTCAAATGAACGGGGCTGTTGAAGCGGCCAATAAGAACATTAAGAAGATCTTGGCTAAGACAGCCGAGAGTTATCGAGATTGGCACGATAGGTTGCCCTTTGCATTGATGGCATACCGGACATCGATCCGCACTTCTACCGGGGCAACACCTTTTGCTCTGGTGTATGGTATGGAGGCAGTTCTGCCTGTCGAAGTAGAGATTCCTTCTCTGAGAGTTTTATCCCAAGTGGAGTTGTCTGAGGCTGAATGGTCCCAACAAAGATTTGAACAGTTGAATTTGATTAACGGAAGAAGACTGAAGGCTCTCTGCCATGGCCAAACATATCAGCAGAGAGTAGCTAGATCTTTCAACCGGAAGGTGCGGCCGAGACATTTCGAAGTAGATGATCTTGTTCTAAGGAAGCTGTTACCAATATTTCCAGATCCTGGTGGCAAGTTTGCTCCAAATTACAGTGGCCCTTATGTGGTGAAGAAAGTGCTTCCTGGAGGTGCTTTGATCCTGGCAGAAATGGATGGTCGTGAGTTTTCCAAACCAGTTAATTCCGATGCTATCAAGAAGTATTACCCGTGATAGAATTTGACTTGTCATGTTTTGAATTGCAAGCATTTCTATGTTAAATAAATTGCTTCAGTTATTTGAATTTGCTGCAAAACTTGCATTTTTATTCCGTGATGAATTGCGTAAGATAGATTGAATGTGTCAAATGGGATACTTTGGAATGATGAAAGGCAGCCTTACTATATACACTGTCCCATACACTAATCTTTAGTGAGTTGTATGAAAATTTCCATGCCTGCAAGGAAAAAGGTGATCTCGCAAAGGGTACGGTAACTAAAGTGATGAGAGGCAGTTCTTTCCTCTACCCAAAACACTACAGGTACACCAATTGTTCAGCCCTTTGAACCCATACACGTGAAGAGTTTTTAAATCATCCCTGTCAAGAATCATCCCACATTGGGACAAAATTTGAGATGAGTGATAGGAATTTTCTTACTCACACTTGCATCAATCTTCGAGTATTGCTTTCGCATCGTAACTCGTATGATAATTCAAAGTGCCCTAAGATGATGAAGAGCAGTCATTTCTCTATCCTATACACTTTTATCCATTGCTTAGCCCACTTGAGCTTATAAATTCATTTAATATTAAACCCAGTTGGTGATCATCCCCATCTGGGGCAAGACAAAAAACATTCAAGTAGCATGAACTAGAATGCTGACCAAATGGAGCTTCTGTTAAAAGAAAATAAGTGCTAAAAATGGGGCATGAAAAAGCAGTGTGCCTAGTAAAAGCAAGGCCAATGCCCATAAAAGAAGTAAAATAATGCATAAGAACTAAGGGGCATGAAAAAGCAGTGTGCCTGGTAAAAGCAAGGCCAATGCCCAGAGAAGAAAAAAGAAAAAAATCAAACTCTTGATATAATGAGTCGTATCCCCAAAAGGCGGTACTAAACTCAAATGTTGTTGCAATCAATGGAGATTTGATGAAGAAAAAAATCTTCGACAGTGGAAAAGAAAATGTTGGAAATGTCAAGATGATCACCAACTTTAATCCCTTAAACACTTTTTTGAGCCTAATGATCCATTCATTTCTCAACCCATGAACCAAGCCTACGTTACGTCCCTTGCAAAGTCTCTTCAGATTAGGGCACTTGAATTAACGTAAGAGTTTATATGTTTGAAAGCATCGCTTGAAGAAGTGCGAGTAAGATAACTTCTGCCTCATTTCACGTGTTTCTTGACTTGTAAATCCCAAGATAATTGCGAAATGTCATTTTTAAATAGCCTCGACTCAAGGAGTTGTCTTTGTTAAGCCATTGACCAAGCTCACATTACAGTCCCTATTAAAGACCTCTCAGATTAGTAAAGTCGTACCACTTGCGAGATTGCCCAAATTCTTGTTTGGCGTGATGACAGTGAGATAAAGTGATTGACAAAATCCTGCATCAAAGGTCAGGATAAAACAGCCCATTTTAATGAGGATGAGTGGAAAGTCCTTTCGAGACTAAGTGATCCCTCATTTGACACATCCATGACACTTAGGTGTTCGGATTGGAATTTTCTCTTGAAATCCTTTCCATTGGAATTAAGTGATGCATGGTTGATAGAAATCATTATGCATAAACCTTGCTTAAATTAATGCGTGTTTATTTGTAAACACAAATACATGTTGCATCTCCTACAATCATGTTTTATAGGAGACATATCCCTAATGAGCAGAGATGTCACCAGGTAAGTATATCTCTATCTATACCTTAAATACTTGTCATTATACAGGTATTTTCGCTTTTAAGTAATTTGACACTCGATAGAGTTGTCCCTAAAGATTTTTCTCCAGATCGTGACGCCGGGCGACCGAAGAATGGTTCGGGTCCTAGCCAAGCAAAACCCCGTTTAGGCGACCGTAGAATGGTACGGGTCCTAGACAAAACTTTATTTCCCTATTCAGGCGACCGTAGAGTAATGGTACGGTTCTGGAAGGTAAATCCCCGTTTAGGCGACCGTAGAATGGTACGGGTCCTAGACACAACCAAATTCTGTCATACTAGGCGACCGTAAAATGGTACGGGTCCTAGGAAAGCAGTTTTCTTTATAAAGTCATGTTACTATTCTAGGCGACCGTAAAATGGTACGGGTCCTAGGAAAGCAGTTTTCTTTATAAAGTCATGTTATTATTCTGGGCGACCGTAGAATGGTACGGGTCCCGGGACGTATAACACTAGTCTATCTTGAATCATTTTACCCTCCTTGAAGGTAAGATATTTCGGGTAGGTTCTTTTGACATCTCGCCTAGATCTGGATGTCTTAATTCTTGTCGTTGAACATTTCACTTGGATGTGAATGTTCTTCTCGAGCTCAAAGTTTCAATTTATTACCCGTTTGACTCTTCAAGGAACCCGAGTAAGAGTTGGGTACTTGTGAAGTAAATAGGGATTTATCATGTACCTCAAGATGCTTTACCGCACCGACGGTAAGTAATTGCAGGTATGTTCTTTCCTTTCACATCATGCATTTGCATTAGCATTTCCATGCATCATATAAATTGCATTTTAAAATGGGGATTCATTTTCCGAAAAAAAAAAATCAAAAATCAAAAATCAAATCATTCAATGCATGTGCATGGTCAAAATTTAGGTTCAATTTATCTTTGAAGGCAACCTCTTGAGCTCACCTCCAAAGAGGGGCAGCTGTTGACACCTAAATTTTGGCGGCATTTATTTATTGCATAGAAAATTAGGGGTTAATTTTATTGATTTCATAGCATATAGATGTAGGTTGCATTTATTTTTTATTTGCATTTTTTGTTTTTTATTGAATCGATGGCGAAGGGATTCAAATTAGTTGGCCAAGCCTATTTTCAAATGATCATAAATTATCTTGTGAGGAATTAGAAATTCAAAATTTTTCCGAGATATAATGAATTTTTGGGTGGATATAAAAGAATATTGCAAGTTGGCTTTGAAAGATTTGATTTTAGGAAAATTTTATCATTATCTCGAGTTCTTATCGGTATGGGATTAATTTTGTGAAAAGATTTATGGATGTTGAATTGACGGAAAAATTAAAATCCTAAAATTTCCCTATAAAAGACCAATGCGCACAAGAGTTTTGGGGGGTTCGTGGGTTTTGGGGTTGGACTTTTGTTTTTTTTCAAAGTAAAAAACAAAAGCAAAAGGGAGAGGAGAGAATAGCAAAAGTGCAGCAAAGGGAGACACAAAAGAGGCGTGTGGCAGGTGTTGCAGCAGAAGGAAAAAGCAAAAAAAAAAAAAAGAAAAAAGGGAAATTGCTCCTGTTCATCTTCTTCAGTTTCGCCCCAGCACGTCTCGGGTGTTCCTCCGCCGCACCCGCGACCCACGACGCCGAGCCCACAGACCCCGCGCCCACGTCGCTTGCCCGCCGCCCGAGCCGTCCGCCTCGCCCACCGCGACCCGCGCGAGCCCTTCCGCCCAGACCCGACGATCTCCTCCTCCCCGTGCTGCGAACCGCGCCGACCCCCCTGCCCGCCCCCGTCCGAGCTCGGCACCTCCGAGCGGCTCCACCTCCCGCAGCAGCCCGACGTCCGAGCTCCGAACGCCGCCCGCCACCGCACAGCCCACGAGCCGCTCCTGCTGAAATCGGACCCGATTGAGGTCCGATCAACCGATTTCGCCCCCTACATCTCTCCACGAGCCGCCCGCATCAACACCGCCGCAACCCGCTCCTCGCCCCGTGCGACGCCGCCCGGGAGCCGGAGATCCTAGCCTCTTCGCCGCACGCCTGCTGTGCCCTCGCCGGAGTCCCTTGCCGGTCTACCTTCGCCGGAGTTCCGAACCTAGCAGCTGCTCATATTTGCTTAAAAAAAAAGAAAAGAAAAAAAAAAAAAAGAAAGGAGAAGCAAATTAGGTAGTTTTTCTCTATTTTTTTTACTTTATTTTTTTTTTATTTGTTTTTTTTTAGTATAATTGTTCCTTAGCCTAAGGATGATTGATATTCCGATATAAAAGTGCCCATCAAATTAGGGGTTGTCAGTCCGATTTTCGCGCCCGAAATCCGGCTCACAATCCCTTACAAAAATCGACAATCCGATCTCACGCCCGAGATTCGATTCGCGATTTAATTTTAAAATTGGACAACCCGATCTCATGCGCGAGATGTGGTTCGCCAATTTTCGAATATCAATTTTATCTTGGTTGATTTGATGTCGTCGTCTCTAAGTCAATTTTATTTTTGTAAAAGAAAAATCCAAAAAAAAATTTGAATTAGGATTAGGTTTGTTTTTTTTTTTTTTTATCTTGCATGATTAGATAGGAATTTTATTTTGAGTCATGAAAAAGGAAAAAAAATAGTGCATTCATTTAGGTTGTTAGTTTTTTTTTTTATTCGAATTGCACGTTTAATTATGTTTTAGTTTTAATTTCGAATTTCATAAAGAAAAGCAAAAAAATCACTGTGCATATTAGGTTAGAATTGCATGTTTCATCTTTAATTTAAATCATTTTTTAGATAAGTTGCATTTTATATTAAGATAATGTCTTAGTTTAAATTAGGATTTAATATGATATAATCCTTAGTTTAAATTAGATAGAATTTTAATCTAGCTAGATCATTTTTGCATTCGAATTTCATGAAAGAAAATACAAAATTTGTCTTTGCATAAGTTAATTTCAATTTTTAGGATAGATTGCATTTTTAAAAGTAGAAACATCAAATGCACGTCATTTAGTTTATTTAAGTTCATTTAATTAGAACTTTCTTGTCATTAGACTAAGTTATTTAATAAATGTCACGTGACATATAGCTTGCATATTAAATTGCATGAGGCATGTCATTTTAGTTTAAATAATGTTGTATGTCATTGCATCGCATTGCATATCATTATAATTAGATCATTTGAATTGCATTTAATTATTGCATTTCTTCATGTCATATAGTTTAAGTTATGTCGTCATGTCATTTTAGATTATTTGCATAAGTCATGATTTTCATTAAAGAAAGTGAAAACAAAAAAATTGAAATTGCGTGTTAATTAGGAATCATATCTAGGATTGTTGATGTGAATTCTTATTTAACATCGCAGATGCTTTCGTTGCTTTAAGGTATGTTTTTGCATTATTTAATTGTTTTCTTGATGTGTTAAATTGGTGGTATGCGCACATGTATGATCACCTCACATGTTAGGAAGCTCAATTAAAATCAAATCAAGCTGCCTGCAAAACATTTTGAAAATTAAAAGAAATGGTACCGAAAGGGCACTAGGATAGTCTAGTGTAACCAAGTCCCCGTACCCAAAATCTCTGGTTCGTAGAAGTAAGATAATCCTCCCGTTATTTTACTTAGGTGTCTAATCGACCTACCCTAAACTGATTAGTGGCGACTCCTAGATAATAAGCTTTGCATGTTAAAACCCTACGTCGTGATTTGGTATGGGCTTGGGAGAGCCCGAGCTAAGCTTAAAGGCTTAGTAGTCCATCAACCTAGTTTTAGGTGGCAAACCCGAAAAATTGGGTCGCGACAAGACTCAAATAAACTTTTCTCAAGCGGCTTTGTGAAAATGTCTGCCAGTTGATTCTTTGAGTCGATAAACTGTATCAAGACTTCTCTATTCTGAACATGATCTCTTATAAAATGATGTCGAATCTCAATATATTTTGCTCTTGAGTGAAGAATAGGATTCTTTGTAAGATTGATTGCACTAGTATTGTCACATTTGATCTCGGTATAAGAGTCTTCGATACCAAAGTCTCGTAGTTGTTGTTTTATCCAAAGTATTTGAGAACAGCAACTTCCAAGAGCTACATATTCTGCTTCAATTGTTAAAAGAGCTACGGTACTTTGCTTCCTTGAAAACCAAGATACTGTCCTATTACCGAGTAATTGACAAGTGCCAGAAGTGCTCTTTCTATCAATTCTACAACCTACAAGATCTGCGTCTGAATAACCAAGAAGAGTAAAGTCTCCTTCTTTGGGATACCATAGACCAATCTTAGCAGTAGTTGCAACATATTTAATGATACGTTTAGCAGCACTTAGATGAGATTCTTTATGATCCGATTGAAACCTAGCACATATGCAAACACTAAATAATATGTCAAGTCTAGATGCAGTAAGATAAAGAAGTGAACCAATGATACTCCTATATAGTTTTTGGTCGACTTTCTTCCCTCCTTCATCTTTGTCTATCTTCGAAAAATTTGACATAGGTATGTCAGTCTTTTTGCAATTCTCCAAACCGAACTTTTTAACAAGTTCTTTTGCATATTTTCTTGATGAATAAAGATTTCTTCTTTCGGTTGTTTCACTTGTAGACCAAGGAAGAAGGATAGTTCACCCATCATGCTCATCTCGAATTCATCCTGCATAGACTTAGAAAATTTCTTGCACAAAGTCTCATTAGATGATCCAAATATAATATCATCGACATAAATTTGAACAAGTAAAAAGCTTTTACCTTCCTTTTTAATGAATAAAGTAGTATCTACATTTCCTTTAGTGAAACCACTTTGAATTAAAAAGTTACTTAGTTTTTCATACCAAGCTCGAGGAGCTTGTTTTAATCCATATAAAGCCTTCTTCGGTCGAACACCGAGCCCGATTTCTTTGAGTCTTCAAATCCAGGAGGTTGTTCCACATAGACTTCTTCTTGGATAAATCCATTCAGAATGCGCTTTTGACGTCCATTTGGAATAACCTGAAATTCTTATAGCATGCAAAAGCAAATAATAATCTGATTGCTTCTAACCTTGCTATAGGAGCGTAAGTCTCATCATAGTCTATCCCTTCTTCTTGCGTGTATCCTTTAGCCACGAGTCTTGCTTTGTTTCTTGTCACTTTGCCTTTTTCATCGACTTTGTTCCTGAAAACCCATTTAGCTCAAATAACATATTTACCTTTTGGTTTAGGAGTTAATTCCCAAACATCGTTAATGCTGAATTGTCTGAGCTCTTCTTTCATTACTTCAATCCAGCTTTCATCAGCTAAGGCTTCTTCAATATTTTTGGGTTCTATTCAGAAATAAGTGGCACAGCACTAGACTCTTCTCGCCTTTTGGATCTTGTTCGAATTCCCTCATTAACGTTTCCAATAATGAGTTCTTCGGGATGACTAGACTTGTGCTTCCATTCATCGGACAGTCTGATAGGTTGTTGATCTTTTTCTTGAGTTGATTCTTCATCAACAATTTGTTGTACTACTTCTGAATTTTGAACTACTTCAAGGGAGGTAGACCTAGTAGAGTCTGATTTGGCTGAATTTGTGGAGAGTCTTGAAATTTGATATTCATTGATTCTTCCACAGTCTGAGTCTTCTTGTTGAATACTCTGTAGGCTTTGCTTGCAGTTGAGTAACCAAGAAAGAATCCTTCATCTGATTTTTCTTCAAACTTACCAACTCGATCATTTGCATTCTTCAGGATAAAGCATTTACTACTAAATACTTGAAATTATGAAACAATTGGTTTCTTACCTTTAAAAATTTCATAAGGAGTTTTCTCAAGAATTGGCCTTAAAAGCACTCTATTAATAATATAGCAAGCAGTTGAAACAATTTCAGCCCAAAATCATGAAGAAATATTACTTTCAATTAAAAGAGTCATTGCCATTTCTTGTAAAGACCTATTCTTCCTTTCCACAATCTCATTCTGTTCTGGTGTATATGGAGAGGAGAATTTATGCTGAAAACCAGATTCATTACAAAATTTAGCAAAGTCTTGATTTTCAAACTCACCTCCACGGTCTGTACGAATGCTTGAAATAGTGTGACATTTTTCATTCTGCACTTTCTTAGCAAATTTTGAAAAGTGAGAGAAAGTCTCAGACTTACTTGCAAGAAAGTAGACCCAAGTAAATCGTGAATAATCATCCACTATTACTAGGCAGAACCTTTTTCCACCAATGCTTTGAGTTCTTGTGGGTCCAAACAGATCCATATGCAGAAACTGCAGTACACGATTAGTGGAAACTTTATTTATTAGTTTAAAAGAATTTCTAACATGTTTACCCAGTACGCATGGTGTGCATAGATCAGATTTTAGGTAATTGAAAATAGGTAATCCTCGAACAAGTTTTCTGTGCCATAGATTAGCTTCATCTTGTACTGATATTAAGCATTGTGATCTTTCTTCATTCACATCCAGAAGATAGATATTTCCATGTCTATGTCCAGTAAAAGATTGAGTGAAGTCTTTACTAATTCCTGAGCACGTTCCTTCCGGAAATTGATCTTGAATCAAAATGATCGCACAATTGGCTTATGCTAAGCAAATTGTAATTTAATCCTTCCACTAAGGAGACATTATTGATTGATAGATTTCCAATTTTTACTGTTCCGCGACCAATAATCATTCCTTTGTTGTTACCACCAAAAGAGACTTTTCCTCCATCTATCTGGACAAGTTTTATGAAGCAACCTGAATCTCCTGTCATATATCTTGAGCAGCCACTATCTAGATACCATTTAATCTTCCTTTTGATAGTGACCTCAAGCTCATTGTCTCGAGTCTCAGACTGCCTCCAAGTGCGAGTCTGAATCAGATTTTTGCCATTAAACAAATATTGGCATAATCATCATCACTTTCTTCACATTCGGTATCACTCTAAGTCTCGCTTTGAGTGCCTTTCTGTATTTCTCAGCCTTTCCTTTCCTTTTCCTTAACAGAGGACAGTTGGGTCTGATGTGTCCCTTTTTCTTGCATTCAAAGCAAGTCACTTCTTTGTTGGAATCATCTTCCTCAATTGATTTGTTATGAAACCTTTATGAGCTTTGTTTCTTCCAATTGAATTTTCTTCCCTTTCTGTTCAGCTTTCGGAATCTCTTTATCATGAGTGCTAGTTCTTCATCATCTAGATCTTCTTCGGAGTCTGTAGCATCAGAATAGTCATTAGACTTTAAGGCAATAGATTTCTTACCTTTTGAATCTTCTTCTTCGTTGGTGTGCTCTACTTCGTAAGACTGAAGAGTTCCAATCAATTCGTCTACAGAGAGTGGTGCAATCCTCTGTGTTTTCCTTATTGAAGTCTTTATATAATTCCAGTCTTTAGAGAGTCCACACAGCAGTTTGTTGACCTTCATATGTCCTGAGATTGGATGTCCCTAATATTCAAGACCATTCATAATTTCAGTAAAACGGCTAAACATGTCAGTTATTGATTCTCCTAATCTCATCTTGAAAACTTCATATTGTCCCAAAAGAATATTGATCCTTGTCTCTTTCACTCGATCAGTTCCTTCATAGGTAATGTGAAGTCTATCCCAAACTTCTTTTGCTGTATCACAAGAGGATATTCTATTATACTCAGTAGGGGATAAAGCACAATATAAGGAATAAATGGCTTTAGCATCAAGAGTTTGTCTCTTGGTTATTTCTTCTTGAGTCATCTCGATAGGAGCAGCAACTTCTTTTCCTCTCTCTGATTATGATGCAGTAGTAGGAATGATTCCTTTGTCTACTACTGCCCATTCCAAGGGATCTTTCGATCTTAGGAATGCTTTCATCTTGTTTTTCCATATACTGTAGTCTTTTCCATCAAAGTATGGAGGTCTGGTGTTGCTTTGACCTTCAACCAACCTTGTAGGCAACATACTAGCTATAGATCTTTAACTCAGAAGTAAAAACACTTCTAATAAATGAGTACACAAGCTCTGATACCAATTGTTAGAACTAATACAAGCATCTAGAGGGGGTGAATAGGTGATTAAGATGATTTTATAAAACGTAATAGAATGTATAGACGATTTATTGGATGATGGACTAAGGAATTGAAAACAATAATCGATGTAAGTGAAAGCAATGTAAAGTAAAAGGATTAGGGATAGAGAATCAAGACTTCAAGTTTATAGTGGTTCGGCTTAGACCAAGCCTACGTCCACTCTCCCGCACGGACAGCCCACTGGCTGGATTTCACTAAGAATCAAAAAGAGAATTTACAGTCGCACGCCCTTGATTCCACAGTGTAGAGACTCTACTACACTTCCTCAAGGTCTCACCAAACTTCAGTCTCTCTTTTGATTACAAATATAGCTCAAAGAATAAGATCACAAAATAATAAAGAGATTCAGACTTTGGAATTCTTCTATCTCGCACTCTTGAACAACTTAAGCGTCTCCCTTAAATACTTCTTCATGCCTTCATTACCGTTGGCACATTCCAAAGAAATTCTTCCAATCAACCCGTTGGACATAATCAATTTAGAGAGATCTCGAGCTCCTCAAGGAAAATGACGATAGTCCATCAATCCTGCTCGCCCATATAATCAGGATCTTGGTTTCCATAAGTAGAACCTTCCAAGTTATGATCTTCATGGGCGAATGGTTGAAGGGAATTTAATACATCCAACCACTTCGATAGCCGCTTTCCCTATCACTTAGTTAAGGCATTGAGTTGGGCGTTGAAATGGTCGAAGCCAACCATTGGCTAGGAGAATATTTGTGATGCGGATCCTCAAATGCATCATGCTCTTCAAACACTTAGAGCTGGTTTAGTAATCGACCAATTCTTGACTTTTTTAATTATTTCTTCTTCAGAATAAAAAAAAAAAAATCATTTGGTAACGTCAGTTAATTTCTCTATTCCCGAAAATATATCAGTGACCAAATAATAGATTCGGAATAGAATCAAGATGTGGAAAAAAGTTATTTATTTATTCCTGAGAACAATTCTAGAATCAAACCGTTTCTTTTTTTTTTCTTTTTTCTTTTTCTTTTTTTCCTTTTCCTCCTCTAACCAGTCATCGGGCTCGACGATGGCTAGCGATCGGCCAGAGATGAGGTCCAGCGACCTCGCCACAGCATGGCGAGACAAACCTTGTGGCAAGCCTCACTAAGGCTAGGCGAGGATGAACCTTGTCGTGCTTGGGCGAGGTCAAGCCTTGCCATGGCTAGGTAAGGCCAACCTCATTGGAGGTTGGAGAGGCTCCCCCAAGGCCGGCAAGGTCGCCAGCTCTCGTCTCTAGCCGGTTGCTAGCCATCATCGAGGCCTAGCGACCAGCTAGAGGAGAAAGAAAAAAGAAAAAAAAAAAAAGAAAATTTTAATAAAATCTCAAAAAATTATTCAAAAAGTAAAAAAAAATTCTTTGTCACAAAAATTTTCGAGGATCGTACCATACCTATTCATTTTTTCCTATTCCAAAATATAAATTTTGTGCATTACTAAACGCGTTCGAATGTTTAGAAATTTATCCAAGAAACATAATAAAAAAATTATTTATGTATAAAAATTATTCTCAAGAATAAAATTGTTACTAAACACATCTATATTTTGTGTGGTGTCCCTGGGAACGTGATTCCCATGGTGGTTAACCATATATGAGTTATTTAAGTGTAGCTACCCCGCGATCCTTTGGCTATGGGGTGTCGCATGCTGTGTGTGTACCTCATATCAAACTTGAATTACGGCTTTTCTTTGATTGCAAGTGTTCCACGTGTCGTGGTGTTATTTGATCTCTGTTGTCATATTCTGGTGAGATAATTATGGGTGTGGCCCCTGAACCTATCAGCACCCAATACGTGGCAAGAGACTTCCTCTACTCGCTGCCTAAGAAGATGATGATAGGCATGGCTTCCCCATTTTTCTCCCCATTTTTCATGTTGGCAAAGGACGAGTTCAGGGTCCAGTCGGGAAAATCTGTAAAATTCCTCCCAGTTGGTGGATTTCTGTGGCTGTTGGTAAATTTCAAATTAGTGCATTATTGTAACGTTGATATAATTATCAACTTCTTTGAATTGTTAACTTCACATCATTTTAATCTAAACACCAACACTATAATGAATATATCAACATCACAATAATGTACTAATTTATCAACTTCTTTGAATTGTCACCTTCACATCGTTTTAGCCTAAATTAAACCTGGCTCTTGTTTTTCTTGCGGATGAAATCACGATATTTAGAGATAGTAGTGTTCCTTCTTCAAATGGACCGATAGGTCCATCATTGCTGATGACCATGAGGCAAGTGAGTCTTCCTTTGATACCAGAGAAAAATTGAAGCGGCCTATAAAATAAAGGAAGGGCAGTGCTGTGATTTGGGCCCCTTGAGTAGCCAATTCCATTAGGTTTTTTTTTTTTTTTTAAAGTCAAATGAGATTGTCTACATTAACGTTGGTTAGGACGGCTGACATCTATAGCAGTGATTTTGAGATAAAATTAACCAGGTAGACTATATTAATAAATTGTCAAAATATTTAGGATTAAATTATTTAAATGAAATATTCATAACTAAATTGGATAAATACGATAGATTTAAGTTTTCTTTTTTTGATAATTATCCCTATGAAAGGCAAATGACTACCCGGTCCCAATTTGGTGGACCGGAAACGATCTGACTCTTTCTATCTCACCAAAAAATCACCCTCGAAGTTTAGAATAAATTATTGCGGTGCGGTCGCAAGGGAGTCGGAATGTGCTCAGGCTCTACTTGCCGGTTCAAGTAGCAAGGCTGTACTTGTCGCTCCAAGTAGCTTTCGTGTCAGGATGTAACCAAACCAATGGCGTCAGACGAACTTTGGAGATGAGGCAAGAATGTCGCACCCTTGGGGATGACGACCTTTGGCACCATCCTTGAATTCAATGTTGGGCCAAAAAGGGGTTGTACAAAGGACGTCCTTGCGTGACAAGTGCACAATTGGAGCAGATAAAAGTGCTTAATAATTTCATATTTAATTGCACTTTTTTCTATCCCACGATGCACGGGAAAAAAGTTTCATCTTTATTTTATTAAAATATGAGCTCTAATTTCATCAATTGACTTCCTATCTAAATTTGTATCCTCCCTATTTTCCTAGCTTTTTCAAAGGGAACATAAATTCCATATTCGGTCTTTTTTTTTTCTTAGAAGAAATTGTGATATTTAGCTTTTGAGAATACCTGCGTTAAGCTAAAGTTATATAAAAAATTTATTAATTAATGATCTGGATGTTCCCATTCTATGAGATAAAGTTAAAGATGTCAATGTATTTCTATAATGAGAAAGGCATATTAGCGCCCGATTTAGACTCAAATTATGTTTCGAATATTTTTTGATTTTGGTGATGAAAATAATAGCAGAGTAAAAAGAGGTTAAGAGAATGATCTTCCCCATGTTTAGAAAGTACGAATCTAACTGCGGTAAATAAAAATATTATGAATATATATATATATATATATATATATATATTAATTACACACATCGTCATTGTCAAAGATTTTTGTTGAACAAATAGTTTTCGAATGGAAATATAAACCTATTTAAAGAATAAAGTTACGGGCAAAAGATATAAATTGGTAATGTATCATTTTCTGAAACTTGCTTGTGTGAAGAAAACTCTGCTATTGTACAGAATGAAAGCATGTCGAAGTAGAACTTATACTTCATAAAATATCCATGCAAAAGTCATTTTTACACAACACACTCTCAAAAGAAAAACATTACCCGGTTTATAGATTAAATCTACAGGATAACAAGAAAATTATATATGTTCATTTTATTAAATTTGTTTATTTAATGGAATTTTTACACCACCAGTACACGAAGTAAAAATCCATTGAAATACGTTGTTTGCAAAGAAGGGTTCGGTGGAAGAAAATAAAACGAATAATTATGTGAAATTACTCTTGTATCTTTTTTTTCGTAAATTTTCAAAATTACACTATCTTGAATAAAATGAATTTCCACAAAATTTTGAAGGTCATAAAATTTGGAAATGAAGTCAACATTCAGAAGTTGCTATATATTTATGTGTGTGTGTGTATCCGCATGTCAATGTACAAAAAGGTCTGACCAAAAACAAATGTATAAAAAGGGAAAATCGAAGAGAACATAAAATAATTTCGAATTCACCCACATAAAATACTTCTCTGCTTCAGGTTTTCACATGCTCGGGAGACGGTGCTCTCATTCACAGGAACATCCCTAGCCTCAAAGGATCTTGATGGGTCAGGACTCGACTTTTGATCATTGGACTAATTGGCTTCAGAATCCTAATGAGAACGCATTTCTAGTAATGCGGCAAGACATTGTGCTCTCCCTTCATGGTTGCCAAATGACATGTTACCGGAATTTTTGCAAGGTTGAGATTGGCATAAATTCAATGGTTATTTCGATTAAAAAAATGTAAATGGATTTTAATATGCCTTGTAATCTCAAAGACTTTAGAAAATCTGAATTACTGAATAATACACAAATAGTAGATTGGTGACAATTAAGAATTTGCATAAAATTTTATTGAATTAGAACGTATGGCCTATATTCTTGGAGGCTATGTTAGCTTGATGACCAAAGTTGCCCAAACTTAGGCAAAATCTTATCCAAATTTATTTGTTATGAATGATCTTCTCATCTTCATATCTTTAGAGTCAATCTCATGTCGCATGCAAAGTCTTACTTGAGAGGAACAAAAAAATTTATGTTTTACGTGAACACGTAAGATTTTTGTTTATTTGGGCAAAGTTTAGGTTTCTTCTAAACTGGCGCTGCTCTTTCTTGGCATGTTAATATTTTTTCTTTGCCCGTTGCGAAAGGAGATGATACGATAAGACCATCTCACGTATGTTTGGATGGATACCCCACAGACTCGCGTAAGTGCTCCGGAATTAAGAGGGGCCCATGCCCTAAATTATTGGTGGTGGGTGTGGGTGAATAGACTGAAACCTGACTAGTGACTAGGCATCTACCATTCAAACGTGAACTTGGTTTGGAAAAATCATGACATATTACTTTTTTTTTGTCAGAATAACGAATTACTTGGAGTGCTAATTTTGTGTCATGGGCTCAAATAAATATCTGTATCTTCTTAAAGAATCGAAACAGTTGAGAGTTTTCATTTGATGTACGGTATTATGTTGGTACGTTAGGTGCTAGACTCTTTGGTTTGGTATGGTCAAGGCATCCTTGAGATTGAACCATTAATTTCAATTTGATAGACATAGATTCCAGTGCACGGACTTGATGGATTTTAAGATGTGAACAACTTATGTATAGGAACCCAACAATTGTGATGCAATTCCACACCTTTCTCAGCGTTAATCGGAGTAGCAATTCCATGATTTTATAGCGTGGTAGTGGCCAAAAGTCTCCCAGCGGGGAAAAAAAAAAAAGAGGTGAAGAGAATGATTTTCCCCATAATATTGAGAAAGTAAAAATCTAATGATGATGAATAAATACATCGGCATCATACAATTTTTTTACACAAAAATGTCTCATAATGGTAATATAAATCTAAGGCTAATTCTCTAAAAAACTTCACACTTTAGGTCTAGTCCCAATTTTATTCCAAACTTTTCTTTGTCTCAGAAAAAATCTCAAATTTTAGGTCTAATCCCAAACCTACCCCAATTTTTTTTTTTTTTTTTGTCTTGGAAAATACCCCAAACTTTAGGTTTAGTCTCAAATCCATCCTAAATTTTTCTTTTGTCTAAAGACAAACCTCAAACTGTAGATCAAATCCCATTTTTTTTTTGTCAAAAAGAATATCATCAATTTTTACTTGAGTCCTAAATTTTGCCCCCGTTAGCCCTCTATTCAAAAGTCTTAAATAGTTGTCCATAATTTTTATATCCTATAATAGTTTTATTTTGAAAATAATTTTCCATGTTGCGGTGCCGATGTATAGTGATTATCGATGTGGAAATGCCACGTTAAGTTGAGAGTAGACCACGAGGTAGATTTGAGAATAGATTAAAAGTTTATGATTTTTTTAGACAAAACAAAAATTCAAGGCAAATTTGGGACTTTTTTATGAGATAAAAGAAAAGTTCAGGGTAGATTTGGAACTAAACCTAAAGTTTAGGGTTTTTTCTAAGACAAAAAAAGTTCAAGGCAGATTTGAGACTGAACCTAAAGTTTTGGGGTTTTTAGGGAATTGGCCCTATAAATCTATTTATTGAGTATAGTTAAGTGCAAAAAAAAAAAAAAAAAAAAAATTATTGTGTATCATTATCTAAAACTTGTTTGTGCGAAGAAAACTTTACATCGGCATTTACATATTAGAAGTCCCTTGAAACAGGGTCCAAAAGTTTTTTTTTTTTACACCGGCATCTCAAAATGGAAAACCTGTTTATGGACTAAAACTACTTGCTAAAAAGAAAATTTGTATGGGTCATTTATAAAACGTGCTTATATATACAGAAATTTTTACATTGCTAGTGCACTGAATAAAAGTCCATTGAAATATGCTGTTTTTTTTTTTTTTTTGGGTCGGTCTACTACTATTGCAAAGTAGGGAATGATGGAAGAAAAGAAAAAAAAAAAAACAATAATTATGTGAAGTTATATTTGTATCTTTTTTTTTAGTAAATTTTTCAAATTTACACTTTTGTAATATAAAAGAATTTCCATAAAATTTCTGGTGTCAAAAAATTTGGATATAAAGTCGTCATTCAGTAAAAAGAGTCTATGTATAAAAAAGAAGATCCATGACAACACAAAATAAATTCGACTTCAGGTCCTCAACCACGTAGAATTACTTCTGTGGTGCGGAACTTTAGCAGCATTCCGGAGTCAATGTCGACATCTTCTGTCGATTATTTGGCTTGTACTAATGTGCTCTTTTTACTTTTATGGGCAATTACTTTAAGCTAGTTTCATTGTACCTATCCATAAATCATTCTATAAATGCTCGCTATTATTGGACCATGTAAAAGTTTGGAATATCCTCAATCTACACAATAACTTCTGCCAAGAGTAGAATAAGAGTTGACGAAGAGTCAATTGCCATTTTTCAATGGTCTTCTAGATCTCTTTTCTCTCCTTCCTCTTGCGTGACATGGATACAATTTCTGATATCACAAAATTCGGAAATGAAGACGTCTTTTAGAAAAGAGAATTGTACGTCATCTACAGCTGGAACCTTGGCTCCATCCACAAGTCCATCTATAAAAGGAGAACATCCATGAGGACTCGAAATAACTTCGACTTCAACCCCGTAAATTATACACTTGTCTGCTTCAGATTTTTGCAGTGCTCCCGAGAAGTCACCGCAAATAATCGTCCATGGGTACCCCAAGCAGCGGGTTGACGTCGCCACCACCGCCAGGCATGTTCCTTTCTTTCGTTTGATTTTCTGATTTGATCCCACAAGCCGATGGCAAAATCAGAAAAATTTCGCTTTTTCTGTGTTAATTTCCAATATAAGCAATATTATGGACTGTAAGCGTATTGAAAATTGTAGTATTTCTTTATTTTATTACTTAGTAAGTGCCCGGACATTTTTTTTTTTTTTTATAAAATCCTTGTGAAAAAAGGGAGAGAGCCTGAAAGAAGAATAATTTGTAGGAAATTTTGCAATTTCTTGTTTTCATTTCCAAAAATTTTCAATGACAATACGTTTGGTAGAACTGAAAAAGACCAAGATTGACATTATTTCACACCAGGATTGCTTTGAAAAACTACACCAACGGAAAATGATTTCTAAATAATTTCCAAAGTTCAACTAAATCATCCGAAATAAAATAAAATAAAATACTTTTCGAAAAAGACTTACTTTAAAATTATTCGGGCAAATAACAAGTGTTGTCCCTGTAATTTTGACAAAGTTGTCACCACAGAATTGTACAAGGATGCGGATTGTAACAAAATGGGATATGGATAGTACAAAGTGTTATAACTTTTGTACGGCGCTCACTTGAACGCCATAACTTTTTCAAGTATTATAGCTTTTAAAAAACGTTCACTTGAGTGTTATAACTTTCAATTGATTACCTAACTGCTGATTTTCTTTTTTAAAAAATGTTTACTCGAGTGTCGAAATTCCAACGTGGCATAGCACTTGTGGTGAATGTTTTTAAAAAGTCATGATACTCTTGAAAAGTCAAATGATACTTAGGTGATTGGAAACAAAAGTTGCGGCCCTCAAATTAGTGACATACATAAGTTATGACAATCAAGCAATCGGAAAAAAAGTTATGGCACTTACATGAGTACTGCACTAAGGTTATTACACTTGTGATGTCCTTTTTCCGTAACAAAACCAAAAGGGAGAAGGATACTAGAAATCTCAAAAGTTGTGCTTACTTCAGTGCAGAAAGTTTTCGTAGGCCCACTTAAGTACCAAATCGAAAAAAAATGATCACTTAAGTAAGTGCCTCCGGCGAGAAATTCCAACAAGAGAAATTACATCGTTTTTTTTTTTAATTAAAATTTTTATCGAAGTTGACATTTTTCTTTTACACTGAAGTGATTACTTTTTAACAATAATTGGCATGGAAATAATCAATTTTTAATCTGCTACGTAACGTCTTATAGGCTGACTAAACACGCCGGTGAGTCACATAGGATTGAAAAATTAATAGAATATGGCCATATCGGATTTCCAGTAATGACACTTAAGTATTCATCTTCTTTAAAAACTGGCACTTAAGTAATCCGAAAAGGAACTTTTGATATTAAAGTGAGCACCGTACACAATTTTTAACACTTCTAGTGTTATTTTCCCCAAAATGAAATATAGAGATCAAAGTGAGATTTCCCAACCTACAAGGACCGAGAAAATTTCAATTTCCTTGAACTAAAATAGCAAAAGCAATGTGTGGCCACAGGTACAGCTAATTGATTCATTTTAACGGGCCTATGAAAATAATTATTCCTTCCAAATGTATTACTTATGGTCAAATCTCCTAATTTGGTTTCACTTGGCTCCACAAGTTCCCTTATAGTTGTTGATCATGATCCCACTTTGCTTCTTGTCAGTCCTAGTTTCGTTACAAGCACTCAATGACCAGTTCATTATAATTAATTACCACAATATTTCCTCTTATATGGGAGTATTGTCCCGAAAATCACCTCATTAAGACTAATTATTTCTATGTTTTCTTAATATACAAATTGAACTTGCAGCTGATTGTCCTGCAAAGCATATTTAATCAAGGGCAGAGCGCAAAACAAATGGGTTCTGAATAGTTAATTATCTATCATTAAGAGATTACATGAGACAAAACTTTTGAAGTGTTGATCCTCGAACTAGTCAATTCACTATAATCATCTCCATAAAAAAAATCATGTAGTATAGCTCTATGCCAAAAGTAAACTGGTCAAAGGAAATGGTCATCACTGTTATGAAAAAGTATAAAAATAACATTGAAGGAGAAAATTCAATAATAAACATATTGTCCAAGAGACCCGGATGGTGAAATCTTCTTGCCACAGAAACAAGAAAAATTAATATGGACTTTGTAAGAAAATTTAGATCAATTATTTATCCCAATCATCAAGTATAAAGTTTAAGCTAAACTCCATGCAATTCATCACTATGGTCATAGTTATAATCTTATAAACATGTATCCTATATAAGTTATGACTTATAAATTTATCGTATTAATTGATGGAATCGATATGATTAAGTTAATTCATTCATTTTTATTATGTATAACTCTGTCGTGATTATTACACGAAATTGTGGACATAGATTCAATTTTGTAGACTTAATTTATGAATGATATCACGGATAAAATCAATGACAACGATAAATAAAAACTCACTAAAAAGCACATTGTCCGAGTTATGAAAGTTAGAAGGTCCCATAGAACTAATTTATGACTAAGCCTGATGCTACTCATGTATCGACGAGTTAAAGCATACAAGGTATAATTAAATTTTCTAAGGTTATTTATGTTCATCTCTCTTTTTGTTAACAATGGCTAATGAAGAAGGGAATTCAGAAGGCACAACAACCGATAATGTTTTGTCATTTTGAACTTTTTATTTTCATTCTTCTATAAATTTGCGTTTCATGCATTTTGGTATTTCTTTGTTAACAATATTTTAAATTTTAAGCATACATATGCTCGCACATATTTCAAATATAATCTTCATAATTTTTGAAATCTGAACAATTTCTTGAATTATAATTGAGAAAGCCCAAAAAACACACACACACACACACACACACACACACACACACACACATATATATACATATATTTTTACTTTCAAGAAGTAAATAAACACGCTCATAGAAAAATGTGCGTTGAGTAAACGACTGCTCTTGGCTTGCATTTGCGTTTCACGGAACTTTGAGCAAGTGCAATAAGTACACTTGACCTAAAAGCCAAGAAGTGCATAAGGCTAATGACTTTTAATGTGTAATTTTTGTAGTCATGCCAACAAAAGTGATCCAGAGAAAAGATCTACTATTGCTTGAAACTGCACTGGCAGGAGATTGGACATATGTCCAGCAAGCGGTTTCTCAAAATAGCAAAGGAGTGATGACCGAAGTTATGACCGTAGAGGATGAATTTGTTACCGTGCTTGAGGTTGCGGTTATTGGCACACAAGATCACTTGGTCGAGAACCTAGTCAAGCTCTTGCCTTCAAGAAGGGAAAATTTAAATTTAAGGAGGGCCCTCTGCAATGCTGCTCGAGGCGGAAGAATAAGGATGGTAAAGGCATTAATAAGTAAAATTGAATTTACATCTGAAAGTTTAGCCCTTGCCTTATCGACTGCGATTTCATGGGCTCCTATTCAAAAGGAGGTTATCTGGTCCCTGGCCCAGAAAATATCCAACCTAGAAGGTGATATTATCAGTAATCATGACGATATTATCAGCAGCCTTGCTATGGCTGGTCATATGGGTAGGATTTAACACTCGCTCATTTTATTTCATTTCCTTCACTGTTTACTTGAACTAACATTTTTGTTCTTGTGTCCCAAAAGATATAGTCTTCCATTTAGAAAACCCAGAATCCAAGCAGCCGGCAATTGAAGATGCTAAACACGATAGGATGTTGGCATACTTGGGGCCTATGATGTCTTACTTCCGTAGTAGAGCTAGACTCAACTTTTGGGAAAAAATTATTTACAAATGTAGGTGCGCTTCCTTTGTTAAATATGTACAATTCAAGCTACATTATCCGCATGGTATTCACTTTATCTGTTATGGTTTTTAGGTATCCCTAGACGCTTGGTCTATACAACATTGGGCAACTATAAAGAACCGAAGTTGCCTAAAGGTATTTCTGTGAATCTTTCTGTGAATCTGCTTAATTGATGGACTAACATGACAAAAAGCATATCATTCATAGATCCTATCAATAAAAAATTGAAGGGACAATGACTACATCTATGTATACAATTTAATATCTAAATCATGAGGTAGGTCACAAATTAAAGTCATATATAACAGTTGTAAAGTAGGACGAGAAGTCTTACTCAATGTCAAATTGCCAAGGAGAATTATTGAGAATTGTAGACTTGGATTTCATCAAGAGGTTGATCAATGCAAGTTGTTTTCTAACATATTCAAGCATTATTAAGTTTCATTGCATGTGCAATTTTCGTTCATGAGTGTCATATGTATCTTTTTGTTCATCATGAATCTCCTCTTCATGGCAGTAGCAAAGCAATTCATGGTATCACTCTTGAATCTTAGCACAAAACTAGGTACATGAAATTACCATGGTATTTATAGGAAAAATGACTTCATTTCATCATAGATAGAGATCTCTAAATTTAAAGTGTAAATTGATGCTTCATTATATTCCTTGAGATCATAGGTATAAAGATGGACCAGACCTCAATTCGTATATAAAGATAAGATTCAGTTCAATTTAATTCAAAGTCTAAATGATATATATTCTTTAGGTGAATCTGTAAAAATACTCTATCCAAGATAGATCTATTGATCCATCATTAAATCTTCCCATTTTTCATAAATAAAAAAGAACTCTTTTTTTCCATAAAGTTGTGCGTGTTCATCAATACATTGAATACATTCACTTAGTCTCTCATGCATGCATTTTTATTTTCAAGCTATACGAAATTTGTTTTCTTGATTAATATCTTACGTCCATCCTTTTCTTCTAAACTACTATGTAGATGTAACAAAACAGCCCAAATGCGAAAGCGTCTTTGACCTTTTGATTCTTCATTGTTATAAAAATTGCTTATCTAATAATACGTGCAGTTCATTTCATCAAAAGGATCGTAGAATCGAAGTTGAGGCAAGAATTTGGAAATCTAGCTCTTCTCAGCAAGATAGTTACCATGGATATTCCCACAATACAGGAGTTTTTACTTACTTCTGACGCTGCATTTCGTGGAATCTCTGACTTGGTCCAAATATGTTTGATTTATTTTCCGGAGTTGATGTGGGAAACAAAGATCACAGAAAAACTGATCAAAGAAGCTGTGAAGGGACGACATGTCCAGTTGTTTAGACTAATGAGCGCACACAAAACAACTCCATATTTGACTGATGATAAGTTGATGAGACGTAGCTTGATGGAGGCAGTAGTAGAATGGTCACCAAGATGTGTATCGGCAGATGTTTCTGGAGCAGCTTTTCTTATACAGAGGGAATTTCAGTGGTTTAAGGTTGGTTAACCTTATTTGCCTACCACAGTTTTGTGCTTTCAAATGACATCTATATTGATAGGTGTCCTTAATTTTTTTGAAGGTAGTGGAAGATATGAGCGATCCTTCTTTAAAAAGTCTGAAGTTTAAGGTCGGTTCGCCTAATTTGTTTGCCAACCTTTTGTGCTCTTCAATTTACATTTACATTAACAGATGCGCCCTTTTTGTGAAGGTATCGAAAGAGGAAGATGAGAGCGATCCTTCTTCTAAGAGTCTGAAATTGGAAGAAATAGAAGATGGGAGAGGGAACACATATTGGGAAGTTTTTGTTGAACAACGCCAAGATTTGCTCAAAGAGGCCGGACAATGGATGAAGGATACATCATCATCTTGTAGCCTCGTCTCGACTCTCATCATTACAGTAGCTTTTGCTGCTGCTTTTACAGTACCTGGAGGTAATAATGGCAGTACGGGATCCCGATCTTTCTGAGAAGACCTCATTTATGGTATATGCGATTGCAGACGCTCTCGCTCTCTTTTCCTCTGTCACCGCCACCTTGATGTTCTTGGCTATCCTAACTTCACGCTACGCCATTGAAGATTTCGTCCACTCATTACCGAGAAAAATGATACTGGGCCTCACTTTTCTCTTCCTCTCTTTGGCCTTTATGATGGTAGCGTTCGGTCTGCTCTTACGATCGTCTTAAGCGAACGATTACAGTGGATCTACATCCCAATTACTTTGCTGGCTGCCATCCCTGTCATATTGTTTGCAATCCTACAGCTTCCCCTGTACGTTGAAATGGTCGAATCCACCGGCTGGCCTCCCCTCAACCATCCCATTAAGATTTGGAAATAGTCTCTACTATTATTAGACAAAGACATCGGTAATGTCATCTTTTGCACTTCTTGCTGTGTGTGGTGCCTATTATCATGCTATACTCATTTTAAAGACTTGAAGTGTAACATCAACAATGCTTGTACTAAAGTTTAACGTATGCTGTCAAGTACACACCTTGCCACAATGTGTTATGGGATTGTTTCCCCCCAAACCGTGAGCACTTACTTCATTGCTCATTCTTTACAAGGTGAGCCCAATTTTCAGAGAATCAGCAACATGATCGTCAAACATTCAATGGGTTTCATCCAGTCAAATAAAAGCAAAGATCCAGACAAATCTCTACACAATGGCCACCCAACTAGCGGCCCAACACAAGTAACTTCCGATGCAGCAAGCGGAGCAAACAATAATTTCAGTCCAATGGAAGCTCAGCCTTCAAAACCAGTCGTCCCACTGCCCATACTTGAACCTCATCCTCTCATCCAAGTCTTTGGCTTTGACCTCCACGAACCTAGCCGCGTTGGCCATCGGTTCCTCTGGCACTTTCGCTCTCCTTATGCTCCGGTTCGTCTCCATCGCGTTCTTCTGTGCACCCAACCCTTCGTACTCCCTCACCCAGCAACGGTGCACGGTGCATGTCCGCACCAACACCACCAACTCCAGAAGCACATAACCATCAAAACCCAGCACTCCAGTCTCACCAGGACTTTACCCTCTTTCAGGTCTCTCTGTGATCTCATAAGCGAAAGGCTTGACGTTTACGCCAGGACGCTAAGCACCTGGCTGGACATCGAAGTAAGGAGGATCAAGACGAGGGTCCTGAAGCAGAAAAGAGTGAGCTAGGAATGTGAGACGGGTGGACGGTATTATGAGGAACACAAGGCCGAGCGAAGTTGGGTTACTTGCTAGACCTAGGCGAGGGGCCACGTGCCCTCGCTTTGGCTGGTGAGGACGTGGTGGCCCTTGCCAGAGCCGGGAGGGCGTGGTGGCCCCCGCCCAGCTGGCAGCCCTTGCCGGCCCTCAAAGACAAAAAAAAAAAAGTAAAGAACAAAAAAAGAAAATCAAAAATCAAAAAATTATTAAAAAGTTAAAAAAATCATTAAAATATTATTAAAATTGGCTATGTAAATATCGATCATGCCATTAAGCATTGGCAGATCCGCGTAAATGATTTTCAATCAAAATTGACGGGATTGACTCAATAGGTACTAATGCAAAAAAATTTATGACAAAATTGATCCAATTAAAAGGTGTCAATCCAATGAAATAGATTTGCTATTTTTTGTTACTTTTTTCCACTGTGGAGCACTATAAGATAGACCCAAAGTGTCGAGAAACACGAATCATGAAGAGTCATAAATTTGTACATAAAAATTTACGCAAATATATTCTTAATTGTTCCGCTTAACCTCAAGTACGGTGAACGAGGAAACAGAAATTTAAGGCTGCATTTGTTTTCATTTCTTTTTCTGTTTTTGAACAACTTTTTTTTTTTTGTTACGAGAACAAAAAGCGAACAAAACGTTTGTGTGCGTTTTTGTTCCAAAATTATTTTTGTTAAAACACATCGAATGTAAAACAGCAAAACAAAAAAAGTTGTTTGCTTTTGTTTTAACAAAAATTAAAAACACATTTTCTCTCTCCTCTCTTTTTCTTCTCTTTTTTTTTTTTTTTTTTTTTTCGGCTGGTCACCGGGCTCGGCCATGGCCGGTGAACCGGCCAAAGAGGGCCGCGACGCCGTCGAGGGCCGGCGACCTTGGCGGGCGTCGCCGGGCGTCGTCGGCCCCGTGCGAGGCCGAGCGTCGCCGGCCCCTGGCGAGGCTCGGCCTCACCTTGGCTGGGCGAGCTTGGGCGAGCTCGAGCTCGCCCGGCTCGAGGCAAGGCCGGGTGAGCTCGAGCTCGCCGCCAGATCCGGCGAGCCCGAGCTCGCCAGCCCACGGCGAGGCTCGGCCTCGCCGGGCCACCTCCAGGCTCTGGCCGCCTAGCGGTGGCTTTGGCGAGGCCGAGCCTCCCCAACCACGGCGAGGCCGCCGCCAAAAGAAGAAAAAAACGAAAAAAGAAAGAAAAAAAAAGAAAAAGAAAATTAAAAATTAAAAATTAAAAAAAGAATACAAATTTACCAAACGTGTTCGTTCATTTTTTATTCCCTGCAAGTTTACCAAACGCGTCTTTTTGTTCAAAAATTGTTCCCGGAACGTAAACACTTTTTCTATTTCTCGTCTCCTAACAATTTTTAAACGAAAAACGTTACCAAACGCACCCTAAATAACGAGATTTAATTAAAATCACAGTCAGAGCCTAGGAAAAAAAAAAGAGAGGAAAAACAAAAACAATTTCAGTTTAATGGAAGCTCGGGTGGCGAAATCAGTGTTAAACCACTGCCCATGCCTCATCCTCTCATCCAACTCTCTGGCTTTGACCTCCACGATCCTAGCCGCGTTGGCCATCGATTCCTCCTGCACTTTTGCGATCTTCATGCTCCGCTTCTTCTCCACTGCGTCCCTTTTTGCGCCCAACCCCTCGCACTCCCTCACCCAACAATTGTGCACGATGCACGTCAGCACCAACACCACTAACTCCAGCAGCACATAGCCATCAAAACCCCGCACTCCAGCTGGCAGCCTCACCAGGACTTTAGCCTCTTCAAGTCTCTGTGATCTCAGCAGCGACAGTCTTGATGTTTCTCTGGTGAACAGCACCCGGATGCTGAGCACCTGGCTGGACAGCAAAGCGAGGAGGATCAAGAAGTGGGTCATGAAGCAAAAGCGTGTGAGCTGGGAATAGAAGCCCACGAAAGGGATGAATAAAACGGACGATATTACGGGGAAAGCGAGGCCGAGCAAAGTTGGGGGTATTCTGAGGAGGATTGTGGGAGCTAAAGACGCTGCAGAGAGCATGAAAATTATGAATTGTAAGCAAGAGAGCAGGAGATTCGGCAATGAATAAGAACTTCTCAACTTTACGGCAGACATTTTCTTTTTGATTTTGGGGTGTCTATTTGGGTGTTTGTATTTATATGCATCAAGAGGGGAGAATTTGAACGTGAAAGAAGGCAAAGTTTCAAGTTCAACGTCTAGGACACAGGTTGGAGAGGGCACCGCCTCTACATCTATTACTCTGTCTCGGGCGGTGCAATGGGTGGGCATCACCCATTTCGCTCTATCCCAAGTGTTTCAAAAGCCAAAAGGACAGAATTGTTAGTGAGGGTTCCCTGTCAACTTATGAGAGAAAGTTCTGTCTTTCCACAAAAATAACATGTGAATAGTAGAGAGAGAGAGAGAGAGAGAGGAGAAATTGAAACAATGAGATAGAGCAAAATACTGCCAACTACTTACAAATATATGTCAAAAATACTATTCATAAAGATGCATATAGTCAAGAAAATGTTTTGAGCTCCATTTTCTGGTTCACTTGGATATGTAGTTGTGACTACGCATTGTAAAGTAGATTAATTAATCAGGGCAAAAGCAACAGGCACTCTAGATTCACCTCTGGTAGTACATCCCTTGCGATTTTTGCTAGCATGTCTAGGGCATCTCCCTACTCTAGCAAATGCCAGAAACATAAACAAAAACCAAAAGGGGAAAAGTTCCATAGAGAGCATTCGCCATTGGGCAGCAATTTTGAAAACAGAGTAGTGATTGCTCAATTACATGATCAGAGTCGTGTATGAAATGCACATGGACAATTCTTGATAGGATGTCACGAGAAATGCCTTATCATTGTTCCAAATCATCCGCCTTGACACAAAATTAATCCCATTGATGATGACGGGACCTTTGTTTCTACAAATATCTTGTAGATGACTGAATATTCAGTAAATGTAAAGAAGGGGAATGGAAGTTGAAAATGAAGATTAAAAACAACTGATGAAACAGATTGCACGTATTTTACCACTCCACTACTTCCCTCACATACAACAACGTTGTCCGACAAAATTGATGATATTCGAAGGCTTCAATACTCATTCTTCACTGCACCACTGAACCTCGTCATCCATTCCCATATTCCCGCTTCTCCAGCTGAATATGAAATTCAGGCAAACAATTGATGCTGCAATTAAATATGAACACGAGCCGAGAAACAATGATAAACAAGCAACTTCTGAGGCCAACATGAACACTCAAAAGCAAAACGATTTTTTGCTCAGCCATGTTCAAAATTTTCTTGTCAAAGCATCATCCTGTGCACATTAGATGCCAGTAGTTGTCATCTCAACGCAGTTCAAAGGAGCCAACCAATTAACATAACATCTCTTCACCAATATCCTCTAAACAGTATCTGGATAGCTTAAAATGGCTTCCACTCTATCTAGCGATGCTTGCAACTGCCCAGAGTTCATGTTGAATAGTGGCTCATCAGTACCAAGACCCCTGTTACATGAAACACACAACTTGAACCCCAGAAAAAATTAATAAAACAGAGTGACATAAATCATGGAAGCACATGACCCACACCTGTAAGTTCACTGTATGTTATAAACATCATGCTTTGTAATAGCAAAATTTTAATTCGTGACACCGAATAGTTGATACAATTAGAACTTGTTTTGATATATGGCCCATCTAGTTTCTTCCAAGAGCAAAATATACTGTAGTTGAGAAGGAAGAAACTTACCCTGTGATTTCTGGAAGAACGTAATCAGCCCTCCACCCAAATCGAAAATCTACACCTGGACAAAGTCCAAGAGTGGTCTTATTTCTAATTCGAGATGCACCGTCTTCACCCAAACATGTGGTGAGCTTCCATTTCCAACTAATTGCATTTAACTGAAAATTGTGGCCTACGCCAACCTGTAATTTTCAAAGCACACCAAGCTGACTCCCCAAAAGCTTTACCAATTACTGCTCAATACCCACAGAAGTTAACAGACTTATTGATGATTGAGAATATTCGGCCACGCCAGCACAAAACAGAGGTGAAATCAAAGAAGCCTCAAACCTGGAGATTTAAGAATTTTGTGACAGGAATCTTTTTCGAGAGAATGCGCACGTCTTGATGTATGGGTTCATAGACAAACTTCCACAGACGGTCTGGGGAGAGAGGCTTGAACACAAGCTTTGCTTGAAAATCATTCCTTGGAGCATTGTAAAACTGAATCAAAATATCAAATCAAGATGTCATAATGAAGCTATATTCCATAACTGCATTAACTGAACAAGCAGAATTACACCAGGCCTTGAAGGCTCCAACAAAAATTTTGCTCAATGGCCAATCGTTGGAGCACTATAAGACAGACCCAAAGTTTTGAGGACTATGAATATACAAACATTAAACACAAATATATTCTTAATTGTTCCACTTAAGCTGAAGTATGGTGAATGAGGACACAAAAATCAAAATATCTGATGAATTAAAATCGCAGTCAGAGCTTATAGAAGAACAAAAGAGACAACAAGAAAAGAAAGTCTATGTTCATCTACTTCATTATGTGACTATTACTGACAGAAGCTGTATTAGGTCAATAAAGACGAAACAGTGAACACAAAAGCCAAGCCAGGCAATGAATTTACGGAAATTATATTGATTAGCATATGTCGATGGAGTCTATGCGAATGACTATAAGGCTGTAACATCCTGCATGCCAGATCTTATACAAGCCTGATCAACATGCTCAGCCAAGTGAGGTTCAACCTTATGGAGATCACTGAAAGAAAAAACATAAAAGTGCTCTCGTTAATCTACTCAACTTCTAACGTCTTCACTAATCAAACATCAGTGAAAACTGTAACAAAACCTCTTTTATCTCCCATGAGAGCATGGATTGATATCTGAATAGTTCAACACTCTCCGGATTCTCCCTGACATGTGAACTGACATATTGACTTAACACAGAGCCCTAAAATGGACTTCAATGCACGGAAGCAAACGAGAGGGCCTCGAGTATGTATAACTCATGAAGTTGCCAATGGCAACTTGCCAAGTCAATTTTTCATGTCAATCTATCTGCAAACTTAAACTAGACAGAAGCATCACTAAAATTCCTTTAACATTTTAAATTCTCTCCCACATGCATGTTAGAAGAGTAGTCAGTAATATAGGAACCAGAGTCGCAATCTCTGACATTAATTAAACAGCGAAGTTGTGCCATCCGCACACTGAAATATCCGGCACTTGTCTTCAGGACCAAAGAACAGAGTATGCCGTATCAAATTAGACAGGAACCACATCCAATATGCATACCCAATCCAGGTCAGCAACGTGAAAATTAAAATAAGAACGAACAAGCTATTCACATTAAAATTGACCCGAGCTTCAGATACCCTATGCAGATGACCTCAAAACGAAACATTTCATTCATTCCTTCCAAGCCTTTGGCGAAAATGGTTTGGTTCATCTTTATACAACTCTCTCAACAAAAATTAAGCCATTAGATCACCCTTTTTCATTCATCCAGGCCAATCACACTTGCTAGAGAACAAACTTCAAATATGTGGCGACACAAAGGCAAGCAAAATTTAGGCACATCAGAAGAAACACCTCCAGATTAACACCGACTCGGATTCCCTGAATTTCTTTCCGAAACTTGAGGAACAACTCGGAGGGCATCAAATTGATGTTGTACCGTTCGTCCCACG
This sequence comes from Eucalyptus marginata, assembly GCA_014182565.1. Lineage (NCBI taxonomy): Eukaryota > Viridiplantae > Streptophyta > Magnoliopsida > Myrtales > Myrtaceae > Eucalyptus > Eucalyptus marginata. Next base: position 42,249,744 of record CM024587.1, on the reverse strand, counting down.
AGGTGGGTTCTTCGCCGGCTGGACTCGTCTCCATGTTCAAGCTCCCAACACTGCAAAAAATCAATAAAGAACAGTTCTTTTCCACCATACAAAAATCGCCAACGCGTTTCACTCAAGACCCAACTCTCAAAATCGAGAATTCGACACTCATCTCTAATCCGACACATCTTCGGAGATAACACAGTCCATGTGGAGTCGGTTTCTGGGTGCCTTGACATGAACTGAGCTGCTCTGCATCTGTCCAATTAACCTCACAATTCGCATCAAAACAAGCGATAAGAGTGTAAAGCATACCTTCGAAACTAGAAGAACAGGACTCCGTTGGCGCCTATGGAGCTGTGGTTAAATGGCGAAGTAAAAAATGGGGATGAAGTTCGCAGCTATGACAGTCAAAAATGATGGCGGTACCCGGGCAATTTGGGGTTCGCATCGTTTGGATTATATACTACGAGACTCCGAGTACGAACGAGTTTTGCCGAAAGAGGGAAAATTTGTTTACTCGGCCAAAAAAATGTTGATTTTACTGTCTGTGCACTGAGTAATTATAGTTTCTCTGTTGGGCCAAATTAATTATGAATATGTCAATGGAAGCTATTAGCATTTCAAAAAAGGATTAATATCACTAAAAATTACGGACTGATAATTATTGACATATTTACTTCAAATTAGATTCTATCCAAACTAATATTTGTTTTATAAAAAATCTCAAACTGGTATTTTTGATCTAAATTTACTCTCCATGTCATATTCTAAATTGTTAATGAATGATTAATTTAGGGTCAATTTGTCATAGATTATCAATTTTGGATTATTTTTTTTTTGTCAAACGAAAATTAATTTTAGTAAATGGGTCATAAGAGAACAATTGGGATTAATTTTGGGGTGCAAATGTACAAGATAAATATCACGCCACACCTCTGGAGTTCTTTTTGACAATTCTTACAATTGAGTTTGTTGCGATTGTGAAAGTTCATACTTACGAAGTAACAAGTGAAAGTTATAAACACGATAATGCTTACATTTGCAAGATCCAGAAAGGCCATTTAGATGCCGGCAAGTAGCGAATCAAAGTAACCAAAAAGGCAGGTTTAAGTAGAATGAGATATGAAAGATACGAGAGATGCGAAGATCCGTTTACATAAAACCAAGAAGAACGATGGCATCAAAATGTCGAAAAAGACACCTTCAGATAGGATGAGATATGAGATATGGAAGGAGGCGAAGAGCGAAAAACACACAAATGGAAGAAGGGCGGTGGTGATCAAAAAGAAACAAAAATTTCTATCTGCGAACATACAATCTACCATCTTAAAGATGCAGAGTACTAATTAGCTACTTGGAGTTTCACAATCTCCTTACATTATTGAACCTCCAAGATGAGCTCCATTTGGCCAATCAGCCTATTCTCTTGTCCTTGTCTTCGTGGTGAATTGCCAATGCAGACACATTAGGCATCGGAGCTGTCATGGCTTGTAGGTCAGCCAGAGATAGGGACCAGCACAGATTCCACCACCAAGGCTGTGTTGATGCCCCAATGTCCTCTGGTATTCTCCTTTGTGGATATATTGGTGGAAGAAAGCAAGATGGCAATGTAGACATTGTGTTAAAATTATTCGTGTTACTACAATTTGTACTTGGTAATGCACTCTGACTGGAGTTAACTGGTCTTTTCTGTATCCCACTCCTGCCACTGTTTCTGAAAGCATAGCCATGATTCTTGAAGCACTGTGAGCTAGTGAGATCTTGCATTTCCTGTCGCAGGGATTATCAGGTTTTGCAAGGTCTTTAATGGAGGAAGAGGCCGAGGACTCTGCAAGGCTCGTGAAGAATTTTGCCTGACCACTATAATAGTTCGAGATGCCTTTCCTGAAAAATCACAGAAAGAAAGGAGAGGGTTAAGGGCTTCAAAAACCACCATTTGACCATAAATCTGACTGCTTGGAGGTCACAATCATAAATTTCTTATAGCATTGCATTAGATGGAACATAAACGGAGATCAAGATAGATAGTCATCAAGCATTATAGAATCCGAACCTTGGAGCAACATCAGCACCAGCAGATGCAGATCACATTTACTTTAATACCATACACTCATATCAGGGGTTTTCCTATTCTGCAAAATGGATGTTTCGCTTCTGAGTACTGCAATTTTTAACAGCTTCTTTTTTTCCTTTACTGGCAAAGATTGAACACCATGATGCTGTGTTTCTTAGAGGTACCTTTCCAACTAAAGTTCGGATTTTGGACCAGACTTTGGAATTTATATTTAGTAGCTAGACAAAAAGTGGCTGCCTATGTTAAAAGGAAAAAGAGAAGAAAAAACGGGCTCTCACCATTCTAACAAGCTAAACTTAACGATGTTACACATGGACATCCAAATAATGTGCATTCCACCACCCAAAACATTTAGAACTGCATCTAGCAACAGGAAAAAAATACATCAAAAGTTCCCAACGTTATCCAATTTCTCATTGGGATGAGCATTGGACTAATCCAAGAGGTGTAGCCCTAGAATGGTAACTAATCAACTGAAATTAAATAAATTAACCAGTTCACACATTCATGATGGAGCATCTCTTCAGAAGCTTCCAACATATTGCAGGCACGATCACACCAAGATATAAGATATATAAGGGCAATAGGATTGGGAATTTATTTTTCATTTTTTTTTATGTTTGCTTTTTAAATGCCAGCCCAACATAGCAGTATCTTATTTAGGTAAACAATCAAGGCCATATTGCTATAAGTTAAAACTTGGTACATTGTCAAAGATCAAGCTACAGATTTTGGCAAACCAAGTTAGAACAACATAATACAACCAAAAAGTGTCAAAATCATTCTTCACAGAAAGCAATTTTACAATATTAATCAGTTAATACTGCAATCTTAGACGACAGAACAAGCAGATTTTGATATTGGATGTCATGAAGTCTAGCATCAATCACTTAATGCACTATAGAACTTGCAAAAGAGCATTTGGGGAGCTTGTGTCTAAAGACTTTATAGTCAAGCACTTAAAACCTTTCTTTCAGCAAAGTAATGAACCAACAATAACACAGATATGGAAGTTTCTAAGTCACCGGGATATTTGGCAGGAAAAAACGAACCGATGATCAAATATTTCCATTTCGATGATTAAGATTACTTGATTGTCCACGTTCTGATAGACAAGATTCCATTCAGATGATAACATCAGCACATCAAAGCCTCTTTTGAAACTTAATAAATCACAAGAAGACAAGAAATTCTTAAAGTCAAATTTTCCATTCCTAGGCTCTGTAAAACCGCCTAGCTAATAAACACCTCAAAAAAAGTTCAATCCCAGCAGTACACGTCCAATTATATAGGCAAAACTAGATTTTTGGTGAAGCGAAATTCCAAACTGTCTGAACTAGCCAGGGCTAATAATTTGTGCTGCTATGTGAAAATCACTTATTTTCAAATGAAGAGTGCCATGCAAAGTCACATTAGGACAGGAAAATAGTCATGTAGCACCTTTGACAGAGAGGTGATACATTAATCAAACAAGTAAAACAGCACGAACAGTACGTTAAGACACGATTTTTCACCATGATCTGCATGAAGAAGCACGATTTTGCTGGATCTACAATCGTGTTCTGTAAGTGAACAAAAAAAAAAAAAAAAAAAACACAAACGTGTTCTGTTTTTTGCAGGTGCCAACGAGGTGATACATTCTACCTAAGACAGTCAAAACGAGTCACGAACCTGTATTTTGACTCGAGTTTGTTGAAGTGGGTTAGATATCAGTCACATAAATGTAGAATATGGGTCATAGATGGGTCCAAAGAGAAAAGCCTAGAAAGAATATGGATTTTAGTTGGTCTATTGTGGATCCACTTTCAACCCAAAATACTAGAATTACATAAAACAAGTTTCACGATTGGCTATTCTCTGTCTCTCTTTGATTCCACCGCTCCAGACCATTGGGGAGCACTCTTCCTCCTCTTTGTCCTTACCGCCCCCACCGCGGATGATGTCGGAGGAACTCATGAAGCTCATGCTCTCGCGGCAGCTGTTGCTGTCGTCAGTGTTGCTGCCATTGTCGACACCACTCAGTAAAGCGCAAGCAGCCACGAACATTGATTCTTTGTAGCAGGAAGGAAACGAAAGCAAAGGCCAAATGAGGGGGAGAAAGCGGAGAACTTGTAGCGGGTGTTATATATGCGTGAAGAGCGGGAATGCACATTAAATGTTCAACGAAAAGGCAAACACAAATAATGAAACACAGCTTCGGGATTCTACTCTTTTCTCTCCCTCTCTCGCTAGAGCGTGGCAAGCCAAAGCGACCCCACACGACCTGCAAGAACCGTTTTTTCGCGGGGGATTGATTCAGATATTAAGATAATGAGGAAGCAGGTGAAAGCTATGGCTTTTGGATGGTTCTGAGTTCGCAGAGACTGAGAACAAAAGAAAGAGGGAGGCGAGAAGCGAGAGCAGGTGGTGGGTGAGGGCGGTGATGGTTGGTAGCGAGGGCCGTCCGTATTTGGGTGGAGGAATTCGAACCTGCACATTGGTGTTTGAGGAAGCACGTCGAGCGTTTGACGTGCTTGTTGAGTTCAGCAGCAACGACCATTACTATCCCACTACTGGCCCTCCCAGCATTTCATTTTCATCGACCAAGCAAAATTGCAAGTTGTAGGTGACAAATGAAAGCTCCCTTTCTTGGTTCAAAGTTCAGTTAATCATCTTTGTTCCAATCAAGGGCCAGTTAATTAGCTCGATCGAGGTCCCTGTTTATCAACAAAAATAGAGGTATGGACATTTGGAGTACCAAAACTTGGCACAAGAAATGCTTAATTGTCAAAAATTCGAAAAAGTACACTTAAATACCAAAATCGAAAAAAAATGAATAACTTAATTACCAACAGCAAAAATTCTATCCAAAATACTGACGTGGTGTTTTCCAGCAAGACAAATATAAAATGACGTCCTTTTGCACACTAACATGCTAGATTAGTTGAAAACAATCGTTTTGCATTGGATTTGAATTTTAATATAAATATTAATTAAATTAAATTTAAATTTAAATTTAAAAAAAAAAAGGAGGATTGCACTTGTTCGGTGGGGCTTGCACAGCCCTTGCCCAAGTGTTCTGCAATCAATCAATCTTTTTTTTAATTAATATTTATATGAGATAAATAAGAGGCAAAATGACGTTGTTTTGACTCTTCTTTACTAACTCAAGATTCTAGCGAGCCACGTGGATGAGTTAAATTATTTAAAAAAATGTCACGTAGGATTTTCAGGACCCCTCGTCGAGTTGGCATTGAAATTTCCTAATTTAAAAAAAAAAGTGATACTTATGTGTATATTTCGTAACTTTTTTGCATTTAAATGTCATCCGTGTCAAATTTTGGTATTTGTGCTGTACTTCTGCAAACAAAAATATAGCTCGTTAGATTGAAGGGGAAGAGAGCTTTGCATGCATCGCATATGCTCTTGATGCCAGGCGAAATGCATTAAATCATGGGTTGCAAATGGTAAGAACCGTGCTAAGCATTACTAAAATTACTTTGCATAATTCATTCAAATTTGGCATGATATGCTGACACGAGGACGGCCCTGACATGTTACTTTTGGCTATATGTACATGTACATGAAGCTTGAGCTAAGAAACAGGAAATACCAGTAAGCAATAACGAAAAGGATGGTCTGGTGACTTTGCTTGAGGAAGTCTGGTTGATTGGCAGCTCCTGGCATTGACTGACGGCAAGGTGCAACTATAAATTCTAAGGAAAACAAGCCTTAAAATTTGTTGGATGTTGAAGTTTTTTATTTCACGAATCGCAGATGCTAATGCCATTTCAATCTAGTATAGATTACCAAAAAAATCTTAAAAATAAAAATAAATCATAAACCTATTACATTTGTATCAATTCAATCATAACTCTTTCAATTGTGTCGGTTTAGTTCTAAACTTTTTCACGTTTTGTCAATTAACTCAATCCGGCCAATTTAGGCCAAAAATCACTGACATAAATGTCAGCAATCCTACCGGCATAGCTAGCGCTAACATGGATTTTCTTACAATTTTTATTTTTTGTTTGAATTTCAATAATCTTTTGGTTTTTTTCTTTATTTTTTCTTTTCTCTACAATTTTTTTTTTTTTGTTTCAATTGAGTGCCAATGATTCTCACCGGCCACACACTTTAGGTTGCATAACAGTTCAAAATCGAGACATATTTTAACAATTCTCTACCTTTCGTTAACGTTTGTAACTAAGGCATAATGTTCATCATCCATGACAGTTTTCCTAACGCCTTGATGGACGCTCACTTTCGATCGATGACAATTGTGCTCAAACAAAAGAACATGCTTAGTCATCATGTCTGATAAGTTCTCTACCCTAGTTCAACGTTTGTCATGAATTTATATGTTAATGGGGTTAACTGGGTTGATTTGCACTCTTAAGTTGATGGGACCCCAATCTTTCTTTGACTAAGTATCGGGACACTCGATATTAATTAAACAAGACAAGAGAATGACCATTGAGTGTTTGCATACCCCAACCTTGCTTTTAATTTCGTTTCTTTTCTTTGACCACTTCTTGACCCCACGTGCTTTCTTTTATACAACCGAGAAGAATATTCCAAGTAGCCACTTAAACTCCATAGAAAATTTCACAATGAGAGTTCATTGCTATACGCTGTAGGGTCCTTGGCGATTGTCCATAAAAAAATTTCTCCATCAATGTTTAATGTGCCAGTATGTACACACTGGGACCCCCTATATTTAACATATATCTTTTTCTTGCACAAAGTTGAAGCAATATCCTCTCAAATCTTTTACATCTCAAGGTCTAAATAAAATTTTATATATATCCAATAAGAGAAGCATACTTTAACAAAAAAAAGATATATAAATATATATCTTTTATATCCAATCCAATAAAAGAATCTCTCTCTCTCTCTCTCTCTCTCTCTCTCTCTCTCTCTCTCTCTCTCTCTCTCTCTCTCTCTCTCTCTCTCTATATATATATATATATATATATATATATATATATATATGTGATTCAAAACAAAGATTTTTAGGATTTCTTTCTTATCCAATCAGGTTGGATTGCATAACGGCTCAAAATTAAAACATACTTTAACAATTCTCTACCTTGGCTTGAGTTTGTAGCCAAATCATAGTACTAATCATCTATGCCAGCTCTCCGAATAGCCTAATGGGCACTCGCTCTCTATAAATGCAAATAGTGCTCAAGTAAGCTTCGCCAAAGGAATAAGTTTAGTCATTGTGTTCGATGAGTTTTCTACCTTGGCTCGATGTTTGTGATGTATTTATATGTCAATGGGGTTAACTAAGTCGATTTGCCCTCTTAAGTTGATGGGACCCCAATCTTTCTTTGACAAAGTATCGGGACACTTGACAATAATTAAATAAGTGAGATAAGAGAATGATCAGTGAGTTTCTACATACCGAGTAGAAGGAAGTCATATTGCACACAAATTAGCTTTTCCTGGATGCCCATTCCATCTTAGTGGAGATACCACATTGATATAATTGGATGACGACTGCTAGTTGCTTTGTGCTTGAGTCGTGTTTGGGAGCCCAAAGAGGTCCATGCGCCGATGCTCGCTTTGCATTTTGAAGATAGCGCATCATGATGCAAATAAGAGCTATGAGTTTGTATGACAGCGGATTACACTTCAATTTGTTTTGCTTTCCAGCATTCATTAGGCTCACATAACCCTGATCTACAGTGGAAGATTCGGTGCGGAAGATTCGGTGTAGAAGAGACATTTGTGTGGAGATGGTTAGCGTGTGACTGTTGTATTCTAGTTGGAAATTTGTTACTGTGGTTGTAGTAACCATCTTTACTTAAGCAAATTCCACTTCAAGTAGTATTTGATATTAGTAATCATTCTGACCTGATTTATCAGATTTGTCATTTTTCCCCCAACTTTGCCCCTCCCTACTCACCATTCAAAAATTACCCATCACCAAAACCCACCTATCCAAGACCCTAACCCAACCCAATGCCTACGACTTAGCCCATCCCCTCCCGGCACTGTCCGCAATTGTTGAGTTGCTGAGCCACCGTCACCCCACCTCAATTGTCTCCCTCTCTCTTGTCTCGAGCTTGGGCATCCGTTGCTGCCCAAATCGTGTTGTGGAACTTGATGACAAATCTAGGTGGCCATGGCGAGCTTGGCAGATTGCGTGACTTTCGAGCTCGAAGGCCACCGGTGTCAGTGCAGCCTTCAAGTTGGTGGTCATGAACTCAAGTGCTACTTTGGAGCTGGTGGTCATATGAGAGAGAGAGAGAGAGGTTGACATCGGTGTGGTGGAAGATAGAGAAAACGGGAGATAAATACGATCATTCTCTGAAAATGCAAATTGTGTATTTTGAAAAGAGGGGAAGATATTTGGTAATCAGTATGAAATTATGGGATTGATTTTCGAAGTTCTTTATTTTTCTCCTCTTTTGAGAAAAAAATGACATGATCCCTTGCTCTTTCTCTAGCTATCAGATAGTATGATTCTCTTTTGATCGTTAAACTTGCATTCATATTTGAGATAATCAATAAGGGAGATGGTTTGTGATCTGTAGTTTTCTCACAATTCTTCATTGATAAATCAAGAATTCATAAAGAGAGTTCATCAAGAGAAATTCTAAATACTCTTATAAAATGAAAATTCATGTAACACATCAAAAGGCTCTAGAAATAATTAAAATTTGACATAGGAGGTTACTCCTTTTAACTTAGGCACCCAGCCGCGTGGCCTAGCCTGGATGGGAACTCTACTGGTTGTTAGCAGCCATTTTCATACATCTGCACCAATCTGGGCCTCGATCTGCATTGGCTCGTGCTCAAATTTGGCGCAGACATCAAGGCAATAAAATTTGGTCTCTTTGAGACTGAACAGGACATGCCTTAAGTGCGGTAGATTTTTTTTTTTCAGGCTAAAGCTAGGCTCCTAGCAAAATGTCAAAACCTCATTCAACGCAGACAGGACCAACAAAAATAGTCATGAAAAATGCAAATTCGACTGTGAAATTAACCATGTCATGAGACACTTTAGCACTAATAAGATGAGAATTGATGTCTTAACCAAATTGCAGGTCTGCCATTAACCTGGGACTTTTAAAGAACATTCAATTTTAGTGCTCTATTGTAAAGTAAGAGGAGTTTTATATCTCGTATAGTTTGCGAATGGACCTAGTGATATACAGAGATGAAAATTTTCATTTGGAAAGGAAAGTAAATGTGTTACTGCAGAAACAAAACCAGTGAGAAGAGACAGAGCTGTGTTTTTCTGGTGTTGTTTGTTATCATTAGTAGTATGATAACCAAATAGAGATGAGCAAGCAACTACGTAAAAAGCACCTTTTCAAAAGAGGGAAGAATCACGCGATGTGTTGTCTTCAAGGAAATTAGAGCAAGACCTTATTCAGTTGTGAAGGCAAGAACTTACACTGACTTGGTAGATCCACATTGGGGCCAATGTTGATCAACGACAATAACAAACAACAACAAAAAAAGACCCAATCCCGCCATTACCTGGAAATGCAAAATGAGAGAACCTAAATTATTCGACCACTGGACAATTTTCAAAAACCGTCCTAGACAAAATAGTAGCATGTGATGAAAAAGCTCCGACATGTAGTGATAACCAGTTCCACATAGTGAAACCATCCCTGCTGCCATTGGGGGTTGATGAGTAGAACAAACCAAATTACCAGTAAAACCATCGTGTATGACACTCCGAAGCTGATATAAAATGTCTCTTTGTCTATGAAACCATCTTCTTTAGCTTTCATGTATGATTTTGTTGCTGTGCTATTAACGTTAATGGTTGTTGAACAGTCATTACTCAATGGCAGTCCACACAAAAGATGGTTTCCGTAGTAACCGCTTTCATCAAAAGCCCCGAACTGATTTTTATTTGGTATGGCTCCTGACAAGTTGTTGTAAGACACATTGAAGACTTCTAGGGAATTCAACTGAGTAAGCTCTTCAGGGATAGAACCAATCAAGTTGTTGTAGGAAAGGTCAATACTCTCTATCTTTGTGAGGCTCGACAATGACGTCGATATATGTCCTGTAAGCTTGTTATTGGACAGGTTCAGCACAAGCATGTCCTGCAAGATTGCAATCTCTGGTGGGATCTCTCCACTGAACTGGTTGCAAGAAAGATCTAGTCCTACCATTTTAAGGAGTGCGTAGCCTTTATAGGAATCAAACCTTCCTTTTGTTGTGAACCCGACTGTATGTGGAACTCGAAATGCTCGTTCTTCCAGTTCTTCGGAGAATAGCTTGGTGTGGCTTTTAATTGTCCTCACATAAGACGAAGGTAACCATCCTGTAATTGTAGTTCCCATCGGTGTTGAAATTGTCTTATCGGCATATCCAATGGAGGAGAAATTCATGGGTCCCAAGCAACTAGGTAATGGACCAAACAGATTGTTTTCAGAAAGATCAATCATACTTAAGCTTTTCAAGCTGCACAATTGCTTGGGAAATGTTCCAAGGAAGCTATTACCTCTCAGCGAAAGAATGCTCAGTTGAGAGAGGTTACCTAACCAATAGGGTATGCTTCTAGAGAATTCATTTTCACTCAGATCCAAGGTCACCAAATGGGAGCTATTAGAGAGCACATGCACAATTGAACCATTCAATTTGTTCCTACTCAAATGGATGTGACTCATCCGCTGTGACATAAAAAATGATTGTAGTGGACCAGAGAGATTGTTGTCAGACAAATCCAAATAAACAAGCCACTCAAGATTAAAGAGTTCTTGAGGGATGATGCCGTCCAATTGATTTTTAGACAAGTCAAGGGCTGCAAGCGATGACAAATTTGTAATCAATTTTGGAAGCTTGCCAATGAATAAGTTGTCGCTAAGGTCCAATGCCCACAAATTTACGAGGGAAGAAAGAAAAGAGAGACTTCCAGTGAACAAGTTGTGGTCTAACCGCAAAATTAATAAATCTAGTTTCATGCTATCGTTAGAAAACACAATTTCTCCTTGCAAGTTATTATCTGCTACATTGAGCGTTTCGAATGATAAGGTACTCTCTAGTATCTGTACAGGTAGTCCCCCTGAGAAATTGTTGCTAGACAAGTCTAAGATATATAGGGATTTTATACTACCCAGTTTAGATGGAATATTCCCTTCCAATCTGTTGGTTGATAGATTAAGGCGGTGCAGATTTGGGACATTGAAACAAAATTCGGTCGTGAGCTCTCCTCTCATGCCGTTGTCGGACAGGTCCATCACCGAAAGATTAACAAGGGTTATTGATGGAACCTCAAGTGTCGTAAAGGAGTTATTTCTCATGAGAAGCATTTCCAACTTAGTGTTGTTTTCCAACAACCAAGCTGGAAAGGGACCTAAAATGTCGTTTGAGGAGAGATCAATGACTCTCAGGTCATATTGATGATTGAGAAAGTCAAGAGAAGTCACTTTGAATCCTTTTAATAGACTATTTGCCATACTAAAAACCTTCAACTGGAGCCTTGGGATCAAAGATGCACCTTTGGTATCAATTGTTAGTTTGGTGTCATCGAGAAATAGCACCTTAAGTCTTGAATGGTTTGCAAGTGGGCCGAGCGATGAGGGGATATCAAAATGGTTACCCGAAATGGAAAGAAATTCGAGTGAAGTAAGACTAGTGAGGGGAGATGAAGCGACATTATCTCGTGAATTCATTGTCTTCAAGATTCGGGATCCGAATAGAGGTCATGTTTCGCCTGCATGTAGGAAGTCCACCAGTAATTCTGTTAATGCTAAGATCCATCTCTTCTAGTTTTACCATATTGCATAAGCCTGTTATAGATGTCACAAATCAATTCAACTCCAATGACATGTATCAATACATACATTCAAGTACATCAAAGGTCCATTTCATCTCTAGCTTTCATACTAAGAGATTAGGACTTACTCTGATCTAATATGTTGCCACTTAGACTGGTGTTGGACAATGACAACAATCTAAGAGATGTCAGAGGACCAAGGCTGGAAAGGATTCCCATCCTTGTGTTCAACGAAGAATAATCCAAGATGAGCTGTTCCAACTTTGAAGTTATGGAAATCTTCCTAGAAAAATAAAATAAAATAACCGAACATCGATTTCCTTACACAAGCATAATCATGAAATTCTACAAAAATATCATGAGTGAATGGAACTTCATTAATAAAGCTTAGGTTCCGTTAGTTTCGTAGAAAATATGACTTTTTGGAAAATGTTTTCCAGCAAGTTATTTTCTGGGAAAATAATAATATTATTCCAATGTTCAGCTGAAATTTGAAAATTATATGGAAATTTTGATTTTATTTTCTTCTGTACACTCCTTTTAATAATATTTTATTTTCATTTTCTATATAAAAAAATCAATTTTTTTTCATTTTTTCATTTTATTTTTTTCCCCCTTCTTGTTCAGCTAATCACTAGCCACAAGTGTGGTCGAGATTGCCTGAGGCCGGTGAGATCGAGCCTTGGCCTTCGGCGAGCTTGTCCCTCGCCTATGGTTGGTCGTCGGTCGTCACCATGGCCAGCGGCCGATTGAGGAAGAAGGAAACGAATAAGGAAAAAAATAGTTAAAAATCCCATTTTAAAAGAAGAAAAGAAAAAAGAAAAATAATAAAAAGAGTGCACGGAGGAAAATAGGTCTAGGTGAAAGAAAGAGAATGGAAAATGATTTCCGTATTTTCCCCACTTTTGAAAATATTTTTTCCATTGAAGGAAAATGTTTTTGTTAACTCATTCATTTTCCATGGCCGAAAGTTAGAAAATCTAGAAAACATTTCCTTGAAAATTGTTTTTTGCAAAATGAAGAAAGCGTTATTTTGATTATACATTCACTAACAAGGTTGACTAACCTTGGGCAGCTATCGTTCCTTCTATTGTACTATTCTGGAGAGAAAGGATCTTGAGGGATGACAATGCCCCTAATGCTTGTAGGATGTTCCCCACATCCTTCAAGTGGACACCATCTAGGCAGAGTTCCTCTAAGTGGCTCAAGTTTTTGATGCCTAGCAGTAAAATTCCAAGTAATTAACTTGCTTGGCAAGTAGAGTTGTGAAAGCGCCCATGCAGTTGCTTCGGGATAGAAATATTTTCAATCAACAATATTTCTATATTGAAAGAGAAGGGGGTGGAATATATGACTTCTTTATTCTCAACATGACGCACATGTAAAGGTATTAAAGAGCCTATCTGCATGACTCGTAGGCTAGTTAGTTTAATTTATGAATAAAAATGAGGTTCCTGCATGAAAGCTAAAACAGTACCTTCAGTAATAGCCGCCGCATCGACTTTATTATGACTTATGTCCAGCTCCTTTAAATTACTGAAACCACCTAATTTATCCACAAACATTGCTAACTCAAGTCAAGAATGGCTCCGACCAAAAAAAAAAAGTCAAGGATGGTAATTTTGTACGGAATTATGGACATAGAATAAGCTGGAGAAATTAACATTCACATGTAAAGTCCAAGTCAAATTGTTTGTTTTGGAGAATAGACACCTGAGAGTAAGAATTGTACCGAGAATGGGTAGAATAGAATTATTTAGAGAGCTGTAACTCAAGTCAAGCACCTCCAGTTTGCTCAGCTTGGAAGATAGCAGGTTTGGTTCTGCGAACAAACAACAAGAAGCAATAAAATCTGCAGAAATCTATTCAAGTACATGCGCAAATAGGTATTGCCATTTCGAGGGCAATATGTCGTAGGCTTGTGGATAAATGATGACATGGACGTAACCATCTATAATGCAGGAAATGAATAAAACCGCGGACGTGGTTAACTTATGAGTTCATTAGAGAATGAGTTTCTCTTGCTTTATAGGAAATGAACGAATGGTGAATTTTTACCTTCTGGTGCAATCCACCCTCCCAAATAGTTGAAGGACAAGTCAAAGCTCTTGAGCTCTTCAAAGGGAAGAAGTAGAGAAGCGTTTAAGTACCAAGTTTTGAAGCCAAAGCGGTAATATCTCGAATTAGAGAGCATTAGCTGAGTGACTCGTCCTGTGGTGGGGTTACACTCAACACCTTCCCAGCTGCAACAGTTGAAATATGATCCCCCGACATCCACCCAATATGGCAAGTCCAATGTGGCATTGAGTGCTAAGAGTGCTACCCTTTCTTGTTCCCGACACCCACGAGAGCCACATAGACATGCGATACCCCAAACCACCACAAGCACCCATAGTGCTTTCTTTTTCATGACTGTAGATTCGAAAGACCAAACTTTATATGTATCACACTCTTGAGTTATTTTTTGCAAGTTAAAGCAATTTTATAGGAGTTCAGCGATGCCTATGCTTGAGTGTAGATGTTGTGGTCATGGCCAAAGTCTTGGTCATCTTTAGTGATGAATGTAGCTCAGCTCCTTTTGGTGACAAGGTTAATTAGCGTGTGGGGCAAGGAATGTACCTTATGCAATGACCAGATTTCATTGGTGGGGAATTTTCCGAAAGTCTCTATTGGCATAATTTTTCTACACGTTAAGTCTAGTCTAGTGTAGTAAACTCTTATCATTCATGTGACTAATTCAATCTTTGTCTAATGAACAGCACAGGTATTGTGATTCACTTGGTTCCCAGTTAGAGCCCAAGATGGTCTTGAACAATTAGAATAAAACTAAATGATGGTGACATGAAAAATAGTAAATATTAAAGAATTATTCATAACGAACTGGTTTCTTATTCAGGAAACTAACATTGGATGTAGATATGATGACGAGTTCACATAAGTGTTTTTTTTATTGTTCAGCTCGACTAACTTATTATACTTATATTTTCAAGATAATGAAAATTACTAATCTGCAGCTTTCACACATTTCACACAAGAGAAAAGCGTGAGAGATTGCCTTTTGATTTCTCAAAATGCGGCTAATTTAGCTTAATGCATGTCCAGTTAACATTATTTGAATTGCTTCTAATGCAAGGGTGACAGTGGATTATCCCTACAAGTCCGTATGTATAAGTGAAACTTCACCAGAAAATGTCTGGAAATTGGATGGTTCTAAACTTGGAAAATCTGTTAATTTACTTTGCACTGGGGACCTTCAAGAGAAAGTGATCTTGACTAGAGGCATTTCAGAAGCAAACATATTGTAAAATTAATGTGAAAATTGAGAAGATCTTGCTATTAAGTCAACGCAAAAGCATTGAAGAAATAAATGGGGAACGACAAAGATACAAAATATTTACGAGATTTGATCCAAATATCGGTATCTATCTTAGGGAGAGTCAGTAACAAATAATTCACTATAGTCGGAGAATCGGAACTACAATAGCCCACACGCTTAAGCGTATCCCACACCTAGATTAAGATTAAACTGAAACATATTTATAAATAAACAACTTAATTGGATGTAAAGCTCACAACATAAATCACCCGTTTTTAAGCCCATAACAAAACCCTTCGCACAATTAATTCAAGAACATCCATACGTTCTTTCTTTGATTCTTCATGTGGGGGCTCGATTTAGAAACCCACTATTTGGCTTCTCCAGGAAATGAAACCCAGAAAGCAAAACCTTACTTTTAATTTATTTTCTTTTCTCTAACCACTCCTGACCCCACACGTTTTCTTTTGTGCAACCGAAAGGAAAATTCCGAGTAGACAATTAAAGTCACAAAAAATTTGACCGTGAGAGTTCGTTGCTATTTTCTACTGGGGCCCTTGGTTGTTATCCACAGAAAATATGGCCATGAAAGTTCATTGCTATTCTCTACTGGGCCCTCAGTGGTTGTCCATAGAAAATTTCTCTATCAATGTTCAATGTGCCGGTATCTACACGGTCCAGCCCCCAAATTGAACTCACATCTTTTTCTTGCCCAAGTCCAACCAATACACTCTCAAATTGGCCAAAGTATAGCACAAATACCAAAACTTAGCATGGGGAGACACTTAAGTGTCAAAACTTATGAAAGATATACATAAGTGCCATTTTTATTTTTATTTTGAAAATCGAGATATTTAAGTGCTAAGTCCTGGCAACCCTTGTCGAAATCCTACGTGGTAATTTTTTATTAATATAACTCGCATACATGGCTTACCGGAGAGTTGATTCAAGAAAGAAGAGCCAAAATGACGTCGTTTTGTCTTGGATTTGAATTTTAATATAAATACAAATTAAATTAAATTTAGAACTTAAAAGAATAAGAAGAAGAAGAAAATTGCAGAAGGCTCTTTCAGCGAGGGTTGCGCAAACCCTTGTCGCGACATCCCCATCGTCGTTGGGAAGGGCCAGCGATGGTGGGGAGAGGACCCAACGACCCCAATGATCGGCAACGAAGGTTAGCAAGCCCTCACCTAGATTTGAGACGAGGGTCACGGCCCTCCCCTAGATCTAGTGAGGGTCTCTAGCCCTCACCCAACCAGGCCAAGGGTCGTTGCCCGCTTGACCTGCTATCAATTGGCCGGGGTCGCCGAGCCCTGGCCACCATCGTTGGGAGGCGACGGAGAGGGATTGCACAACCCTTGCCCAACATCTTTTGCAATTTCTTCCTCTTCCCTTTTTTTTAAATTGATAATTTAGTTGTAAATTTAATTTAACTAATATTTATGTTAAAATTCAAATCTAAGGCCAAACAACATTGTTTTTGGCTTATCTAGTCAAGTCAGCATGCAAAATAACATCGTTTTCGGCTTATCTAATCACATCAGCTTGCACAACGATGTCGTTTTGCACTTGTATTGCCGAAAAATATCACGTCAGCATTTTGACTGGATTTTTTTGTCGTTGACACTTGACTAATTCATTTTGCTCCAATTTTCTCACCTAAGTGTACATTTCCTAACTTTTGACACTTAAGCATCTCCCAATGCCAAGTTTTGACACTATAGTTGTCCAAGTGTCATCTTTTACATCCTGAGGTTTGGATGTACAAATAAAGGAAACTCTCCAATAGATATGCCATCAAAGAAAGATTTTTGTGGATTTTTTTGTTATCCAATCAGGCTAGATTGCATAATGGCTCAAAATCGAGATATACTTTAACAATTATCTACCTTACCTCGACATTTGTAACAACTCAAAATGTTCATCACCCATGCCAATTCTCCTAATGCCCTAAAGGGTGTTCACTCTCTATAGATGACAATTATGCTCAAGTGAATTGCCACAAATTTAGGGATTGATGTCGATATTAGCTTACATCGGTGACATTGCTAATTAGTTGTCAATATACGACGACATATAGTTAACAATAATTTACAAAAATAATGAGGGCCATAGATTACTAGTTAAAGCTCAAGAAAGAGTAAAATATGTTAAGGGCGTCAAAGAGCTGTTATGGATTTGAAATCACTAAAGAATCAAGCAAAGGAGATCGTGGAGAAACTAGCATGTGATTTTGAAGGAACAATCACTTGAAAGTAAGATCATGACATCATGATAATTTGGATACAAAACTTTTGAAGATGGAAGAACATGGCTACAACCGTTACAAAACTACTTAGAGATAATTATGGCACAATCATTATAATAACCATTGTTTGTGTACTGGAAAGCCCCCACACAAACAAACAAAAATGCAATCTTCAATTATCTTTAGTTCTAGAATGACTTGGTTGCATTCAGTTCCGTTTAAGTGGTTATATTCCAAGCTTTGTTGTCAATTGAATTACGGTGCGGTTTCTTTTTGTACAGTTTCGTCTAAAGTGTGATATAATTTGTTTTCCTTATTCAATTGTGATATAATTTGTTCAGAGTCACCACATAACCTACCTCCTTTAATTAAAAGACTTGTTTTCAATGAAAGATACTTCATTGCAGGATCAATTCTAGCGAAACAGGATGTGATGTGATGTCAAAAGCCAAATTATAAATTGCATAGTTAGGCCAATCATGATGACTAAAATTTTCAGAAGTTCAAATCAACAAATTACAAGCATTAAGATTGAGACATTCCACATAATCGGAAGAAAATTTCATTAGGATTTATGACCAAGAAGAGAATGTTTTACATGGCGAGTGTTTATAATGTTTGATAATAATATAAACTAGAAAACACATGCCCTCATATATGGTTCTCAATTTATTAGATATTCATATTTTTCTAGTAATTGAGCCCCATAATTAAGGGCATGTGTTTCCTAGTTTATTTTTATATTTCAAGCATTATAAACAATTTCCATGTAAAACTTGCCTTCTTGGTCATAAATCTTAGGCTGCATTTGATTGTCAGGGTAAAATTGAGATAAGATGGGATAAAGTGAGATACCACATCCTCCAAATAATAAAGATAGACAAATCTAATCCTATAAAATCTTTGGTACACTTTAAGATAAGATTTAAAAATAAATGAAATATTCAATTAATTAGAAAATTAAATTAATTAAAAGCTATGGAAAAACCCTAGATCTAGGAATTCTGGCCACCGCCTCTGCTTGATCTACTTGATTTGGTGCTGTTGCGCCTTTCGGCCCCGGACGTTTCCTCCTTCCGGTGGGTGTGCACGACGTGGCACACCCCGTCCTCCGCCCCCTGCCTCCCTCCGCCGACTTCTTCCGCCCTAGCACGCCGATCTTGGCGACTGTGCACGACAACTTCTGCACTTTCTTCGACCCCATGCACAAAAGCGAAGCTCGCTGGGTCGCGGCTCCATTGCGGCAAGCGTGGGGATAGGCTGCTTCTGACCTGGGGCACGGAGGTGTTCTTCTTCAACGTGTCTGTGCGGGTCACGGTGCGGCTCCCCGACCTCGACAAGCACGACGTCGATGATGCAGATGACTAAGAGAAAACTTCCAGATAGAACAGTTGGGTTGATTTGACGTGGATGCTTACCATCTCGTTTTTTCAAAAAAGAAAATTTCTTGTCCAATCTGAGTTTATCTCACCCCTTTTTTATCCCTTTTCTTTACGACTTATCCTCGGTTCGGAGGACGTTCTCATATACCAAATAAAATAACAAATTATCCAATTCGGACTCAAATCCAGACTATCAAATGCATAAAGCACTTATCAAAAAGGGTAGAAAATTTATACTGGTGTCGATTTTACGGAGCTTACAAAACTCATTTAGGTTTAACACGCATCTTTAAACAATCCAACTAGGTTTTCGGGAATGGGAACTATAAGAGCTTTGTCCTTCTTGAAAATTGCAAATGGAGACCGTTGATAACCTTTATGTCGTGCAGTAGACTCACATGATTAAAAGTGGGTGCTAACACAGTGCAAACATCAGACAAACAGGAAAGCAAGGTAAAGTCCAAAATTACAATCATGGTCATAAAAACTTGTTCTTGGCTAGTGAACAATCTCTTTTAATCTTTACCAAATGATCAAAAAAAGAAGACGCAAATAAACTTAACTTTTATTATAAGAATTAACACAAGAATCTCATCTATCCACAACAATGCTTGGCATATCTTGTGAATCTTTCAATCTTCGTGCCACATACATCTTAAACACATCTACCTGCAACAAAGAAGAAACAAAAAGGAAAAATCGCTTGTGATAATGAGAGGGAATTGATAAGAAACAGAAGAAGTTGATGAAATTGCGAGAAAATCAATAAATACTTCCATGGTATCTTTTCGCCCATGCTGTGTTGATATCAACAAAAGGAATGGACTCTGATCAGATCAGCGATTTACCAAAAAAATAAGTAAAGCAAAATTTGCCGTGAGAAGAATTTTTTTGATAGATCACTACCCGGACAGAGATCCATCTCTAATCACTTTGCTCGATAGCACCTTTCTTTTGCTCTTGTGAATGATCATTTTGATGGAAATCATCCATATTTATAGCCTATGAATCACTCATTACCAAAATAAGATAGTATCGCTGACCTATGCGCTTACCTATCACCATGCTGGATAATATGCCAATCTAATTATGACTTGAAATGGGTTGGATTAGTTGCCAATCATGCAATGTCAATTATTGGGTTGGAATTTAAGTCATGTCGATCCTCCTAATTATATACTTGCTAAGTTAGTGAATATAAGCAAGAAATCATCGATTTTGTTTAAAATTAACTTCCCATTTTTATAGGCCATGAGCGATGGAAGCGCGAAGAAACTCGGTCCATTCCAATTTTGACATTTAATAATCATGAAAATGGCCATGCTCTTTATCTATAATTATCATTTTTATTGTTCTCAATTCCAGAATGGCCATGAAGTCTAAGGCCAATATAATGTGTCCATTTTGTCACGTCTTGGTAATTTTTGCTCCACGGGTATTTTCTAGGAGGAGATAAAGAGGGTTTCTCCCTTCTTCTTTTTTTCCCTCTTTTCTACTCTTGAATCATTTCTAAGTCAGAGCACTAGATAGATATTAGCTAACCATAAGAAAAATATATTCCTTCAAAACACTACAGAAGGGCACAAATACGTGTGAGAAAATTGGAAAGAAAAAATTGAAATGATTTGTTTATTTAGGGGAAAAATTAAAATTCAAAATGCAGCTATGATTTAGGGAGAACGGAAATAGTGGAAGGCTGATAAAGCTAGTGTTTTGAGTCTATTTAATGACAAAGCATACAGAGTTACTATTATTCTATAAGAAATTTTCTCGGTGATTTAGTGACTCAGAAACATCAATTTGACAAGAAGAGTGTTTGATGGTTCTGTTTGGATTGCACAATTAACACAACCAAGCTTCATCTATTTAAAAAGATGTCAACTAAATAAACTTAACGTAGTAAGATTACAAACTATATCATACTATTATATTTCATTTGTGAGCGCTTTTGGCCTTGATAACCTATATGCACTTACATTTCATCAGGTAGAAACATATGTTAGGTTAATTTTGACTTTTGAGTCACGAAGAGTTGATTTAGTTGCCAATCGTGTATGCCAGATTATTGGTTGGGTTTTAATCCAAGTTGATCCTCCAAAACAAACGCCTTGCCAAAAAAAGGGTTATCAATTTGATTTGATATCACGTCTCATTTGATTAGTCGGGAGTGATTTAAATTCTCAGAAAGTCACTCTATTCTACATTTGACATGTAATGGCCATGAAAAGGACCATTATCTTAATGAATTATCATGGATATTATTGTTCTCAGTTCCAAAATGCAAGTGACATCAAGAAAAAAGTTTAGCTCAATCTTGGTCTAATGTCAATTTTGGACAATCTAAATTCCTCGGTTAACCGGTGGCCGAGGACCATAACTTCCACTTTGACTAATCAACACAATTTTCTAATGATGATTTTCCTATTTCCATACCATACCATTACGTTTTCTTGGTACCCATCTGAAATAGATTATTAAGTGGACAGGGATAATATCATATCCGTTGGAGGAATAGGGCGTTGATTTGGTTCTGTTCGGATTATAACCCAGCTTTATCTAATTGAAGATAATATAAAACCAAATAAATTAAAGCAAAACTACCGCAACCCATTTTTTTCTTATAGTATAGATTTGCTCGCAATTTTAGTCGATTTGAAACCACTAGTGTCAAACTCATACTAAGTGAAGTGAGCCTCAAGCTCATCCTGAATAAGAAACTGAATATTCATTGGCATACAATTGACGGTATATTTTAGAAAACATCATTACATCACATTGATAATGCTTCCAATGAGTGACATAGGTTTATCTTTGCCATAAACAAAGTCAAAATAAAAAAGGGTAGTGACGTGGATAATGTTTTTCGGCTT
This sequence comes from Eucalyptus marginata, assembly GCA_014182565.1. Classification (NCBI taxonomy): domain Eukaryota; kingdom Viridiplantae; phylum Streptophyta; class Magnoliopsida; order Myrtales; family Myrtaceae; genus Eucalyptus; species Eucalyptus marginata. Next base: position 42,228,139 of record CM024587.1, on the reverse strand, counting down.
TTCTTTATGATTCAACATCATCTCTTGATTTTTTTTCTATTCAACTTAATTCCTAAATTTTTAAAATTTTGCTCAAAGTCGTTCCGTTAAAAAATAATAATAATAATAAGAGATTAGCTAAAAAAGATGCTAAAGCTGTTAACTTTCCGTCGAATTTTCATAATGGTATGTCCACATTAGCAATGTCTCTTATTTGGGGCACAATGTTTGAAATCTAAGGCAATTGCTACCCCTTATAGAGGGATGAAACATTTGTGATGATGGTTATAGCAAGGGAGGGACAAGGCGTTGCGGTGGTCGTGGCGATGTCGTGGCCGCAGGCCAGCGACAAGGTAGCAGTGATGAACGACAACAATGATAGTGGTGTGGACGACATCGATGCCTAAAGAAGAAAGGGGAGAGATGGAAGGATTAATTAATGTTAGCACCAAAAATTGGCTTAATGGGCTAGGGGTGATTGGGTCCAGGGTGGGCCGGGTCTAGACCTGGACCCTGTTCCCTACCCTGTTATAACAGGTTCTCCTTTTTGACCCCCGTTCCCTACCCCCGTTTGCATTGGACCCCTGCTCCGGCCCACCCCGTTTTTCGGTCCGGGAAAGGGTTGACCCCGTTTATATTGGAACCTGTTTTGCATAAAAATTGCTGTATCTTTATATTAACCTTAGATAATTACTCTGAAAATCTTGATTAATTTGCACTGTGAATGAAAAATGAAGATTAATTACTCTTTTATATGAAGTACGCTCGGCTTGCCGTGGATGGTGAGAAGACTCGCAAGTATGCTCTCTCCTTCGTATAATCGCACTAGATATTCAAGTCTCTTCTTCGAATCCATGGCTTAAAGACCCGCTCCAAGATTTCGTATTTCACCATTAAAATTGCAAGAAACCATCAATGAACTCGGTAATTCTAGCAATTCCTAGATGATCAAGAAAGAAGATTAATTTCGCTAGAAACTTTAGTAGATCATCGAATTTCTTTTTGCTTTACCCGGTAAGTGCAATACGTGACGAGGAAGATGACCGTAACTATGAGATCGACCAAAATCACAATTCGTTTCCCAATGTAAAATTAACGATCTGAAAACAGTAATCGCCTTTTCTCGCCCGGTGTATATCCCCATTTCTGCGATAATTGAATAAATGTTTTGGATGGCCAGTTATCCTAGGTGAAATTATTATGTGCTATAATAAGCCATAAACCACCAGAAATGAAAGCCAGAAGTTAGCATTGTACAATCCAAACAACAGTCCTAACATCAAACATCGGGCCACCGAACCCAAAACCAACTTTTCCGAGTCATCACATCCCCGATTCCGAAAAAAAAATTAATGGCAACGCACGAGCGAAGAGAAAATTGAATCCACAAATCAATACCAGTTTTATGTTCTAGATTCTAGAGCAATCGGACGGAACAAAAGATAAGCTGATCGACAGCTACTCTCAATAGTGAAACCCAACGGCAACGAGCCGCTGAAATGCACGGCATTGACCACCGATCACAAGCCCCGATCCTCGAAATCTCGATCGAAGCGATGGAGTCGAGAAATAGAAACTCGAGCTGCGGCGTTTTCGCCAAACAAAAAAAAAAAAAAAAGAAAGAGAAAAGAAAGAAAGAAAGAAGCGGGGGGTGGTCGGGGGAGCTCACCAGGATACGAGCGGCGAGGGAGTGAGAAGGGCCACGGGATGAGAGGGAGTTGGGGCGACCTCGGCGGCGGAGTGCTCGGCCTAGCGGAGCGGCGGAGGCTTGGACTGCGGCGGAGCCGGGCTGTCGGCGGTAGGGGCGTCGCTCGGGAGTAGGCTCGGAGTAGATCCGTTGGGCGTCGGAGCAGACCGCTTCGGGCGTCAAGCGAGAGGAGGACCCCGGCCAGGGGAGGTGGTGGTGCGGGGGCTCGGACGGACGGGCGAGGACGGAATCGCGCGGAACGGCGACTTTGGCGTCCGGTCGCAGCGGCGGTGGCACCCAGAGGTGGTGAGCGAACCAGCAGACGTCGGCAACGGGGCTCGGGCGGAGCAACGAGGCAGCGGCAGCTTCACGAAGGGGGGGCGGCGGTAGATCGGCAGCAAGGAAGCTCGGGAAATAGCGCGCGGTGAGATCTGTGGGTCAGGGGCGTCGACGAGGCAACAGCAGCAGGTGGAACGGCGAGATCGAATGGAGGCAGCGTCGGCGCTCGGGCGCGAGCTTGGCGGGGGTCAGCAGCTTCGCGATTTCGGGAGGGGAATGGTGGCGGTGGTGCGAGCGCGAGCGACGAGAGCGGTAGAGGCGGCGTCGGCTTCGCGATTTTGGGAGAGGAGCTCAGGGAAGTCTCGACTCTCGGTTCTTTGTGTTTTGGTATGGGTAAAAACCGGTTCTCCAACCGGTTCCCAAACCGGTCCGGTCGATCCGGTTCCCGGTGGGTAATCCTCGAACGGTTCCTGACCGGTTTAAACAGTGGTCTGCATTTTGGGAACCGGTTCCCGGACCGGTTTTAACCGGAACCGGTTCCCGACCCTATTTTCCGGGTGGGCCGGACCGGGAACCGGGTAAACCCGGTCCGGTTGCACACCCCTATAATGGGCCATGGATAGATAGCAAAGTTCACCAAGCCCAATACGCAAAAAGAAAAGGCCTATAATAGCTTGGGCAAAACTCGCTGTCGAGGATACCAATAGATCGGTGCCGAGTATCACCCATGAGCAAGAGGATAAATATGAAGGGCAGTTTCTAAAGAATTCAATACCGACGACATGACGGATAAGACGATACGGTCATCAGCGCAATACGGAAGATTCTGGGAAATTTGAAATTGAAGTGATAACGGTAGGAAGGTGGATTTTCACAACACTAGATTATAAATAATCGAGGAAACATCATTATAAGGGATTGCACATTTTGCAGAAGAAACTTCAATACACTTAGTTTCAACTATCTTTACTTATCATTGTTTTCGCATTTACTTTTTATTACTTTAGATTTATCCTTTATTTTATCGTAATTGCATTAGAATCCGTTACTTTCTTTTTAAAATGACACAAAACCCGATACAAACAATAAAACTGAAGAAACCTTTGCTTTGATGAAAGATATTTGATTCGAAAACCGTCTCAGCCAAACAATTAACCTTATACCACAGGTGCAAAAAAAAAAAAAAAAAAAACGATTTTGCACCCTATTGATTTGATTGTTAATGATAAGAGTGGGCAGTTATGTATTTGGACTGAATATTTTTTGGTTTTGTACCAAGAATGGTTTTGACCACATGCCACGGATAATAAAAAGATTCTTAAGGAGCACTACATGTAGATTGAAGTTTTCTTCATCTGTGTTCTTTTTCGACTTTTGGGTAAGTTTGGATGTGACGAAACACTATACCATAAATTGTATAGACAGGTCTATTGTGATTATTACAATTTTCGGAAGTTCAAATCATCAAATTACAAGCATTAAGATCGAGACATTATAATTGGCAGAAAAATTCTCTAAGATTTATTATCAAAAAGAAAACGTTTCACATGGCAACTGTTTAAAATGCTTGAAATTTAAAAATAAACTGGGAAACACAAGTCCTTAAATATGGTGCTGAATTAGTAGATACTCAGATTTTTCTTTCCTTTTCCTTCGCGAAAGGGATTGAAAATTTATATTTGTGTAATTTTTACAGAACTTACAAAAACTCGTTTTAGTATAGATTGGATCTTCAACAAATCAACCATGTCTTTGGGAATTAGAAATACAAGAGATCGTCCTTCTGGGACGTTGCAAATGCAGACCGTCGATAACATGATCATAAAAGAAAATTAAATGACCTCAACTTCCACTATAAGATTTGATACAATATTCTCATTCATCCATAACGATGTTTGGCATATCTTGTGAATTTTTCGATCCTCATGCGACGTACATGTTGGACCCTTCTACCTGCAAGGGAAGGAATAAAAGGTAACACATCCCTCATTACAATGAAAGAAAATTGAATAAGAAATCGAAGAACATGGGAAACAGCAAGAAAATCAACAGATCTTCAATTAGCGTTCTCCCTAGTTGCAGGTTCACATGGCATCTTTTCACACCGCCATGTTGATGTTGACAAAGGGATGAACTCTGATCGGATCAGTGATTTACCAAAAATTAGCAAAGCAAAAAATGCTTTCAAAATAAATTTTCTGATAAGTCACTTTGCCCGAACAAAGGTACATCCCTATCACTTTGCTTGAATAGAGCTTTTCTTTTACTTCGTGAATGATCAATTTGATGGGAATCATCCATATTTATAGCCTATACATCACTCCTTACCTAAATAAGAATAGTGTCGTCGACCTATGCGCTTACATAATCATGTTGGACCATATGTCAACCTAATTATGACTTTGGATTAGTTGCCCATAATGCCATGTCCAATAGTTTATTGCATTTTAAATCATGTCGATCTTCCTAAATAAATGCTTTCTAAGTTAAGTGTGATATATACGAGTAATGATTGATTTCATTTCATACTAAATTCACATTTTATTAGCCGCGAGTTGTGAGTGCAAAGAACTCGCTCCATTCCAATTGTACAAGTAATAGGGCATGAAAAGTGCCCTGGTTTTGATCTATTCTGGCAATCGCAACAGATCGCATTGTTTTCAATTTCAAAATGCAAGCAAGACCAATGAGAAAGCTTACTTCACTCTTGGTCGAATGTCAATTGAGGACCAGTGGACAACCCGAATTCCTCACTCGGCCGGTGATTGAGGACCATACCCTCCACTTCGATAAATTGGAACAACTGTTAGAGATAATTTACTGATTTTATCCTTTCTACTTCTACTAATATCGTTTTATTCTTTATACTAATTCCAAAGAGATTATTTCGACTTAATAAGTTTATCCTACCAAGCAAAATAAAAATATAGAGATACTATCATGCAATGAGAAAGTTCCCGGTGATCTAGTCGACTCCATTTGACAAATAGGGTTTTCCATGGTTATGTTTGGATTATACTATTAACACCAAACCTCATCTTTCTGAAGAAATATTGACCAAACAAAAATATAGCAATAAGATCACAACCTATATCATATTGATAGTTTCGATTTAACCTCAATTAGTGTTGATGACCTATGCGCTTACAATTCATCAAGTTGAAAGATATGTCACCTTATGTATGACTCATAAAGAGTTGAGTTGCCAATCCAAAAATTAAATTGACTTTTAATTTATGTCGATCCTCCTAAGTGTGTGCTTTCTAAATAAGTGAATATGCAAGTAATTACCGACTTAGTTAATATTATGCCCGCATTCGATCAGTTGTGAGCGATGTAAGTGTGAAGGATATCACTCCATTCCGAATCAGACACATAATAGTTAAGAAAAGGGCTGTGGTTTTGATTTATTATCATCGATTTTATTGTTCTCAACTCCAAAATTGCCATAAGTCTAAGGTCAATATAATGTGCCGATTCTGTCACGTCTTGGAAATTTTTTCTCCCACAATATTTTTTTTTTTTTTTTTTTTTTTTTTTTTGAGGAGATAAAGAGGGTTTCTCCTTTGTTCCCTCTTTTCAATTCTTGTAACATTTTTTCTCCAAAATTTTTTCTCGACTGTGCACGACAACTTCTGCACTTTCTTCGACCCCATGCACAAAAGCGAAGCTCGCTGGGTCGCGGCTCCATTGCGGCAAGCGTGGGGATAGGCCTGCTTCTGACCTGGGGCACGGGGTGTTCTTCTTCAACGTGTCTGTGCGGGTCACGGTGCGGCTCCCCGACCTCGACAAGCACGACGTCGATGATGCAGATGACTAAGAAAAAACTTCCAGACAGAACAGTTGGGTTGATTTGACGTGGATGCCTACAATTTCTTCTCTTTTGATAAGTCTTTTTTTTTTAAAAAGAAAATTTCTTATCCAATCTAGTTTATCCCGCCCTTTTTTATCTGGTATTTTTTTTACAATTTATCCGGATTTATTCGGTCTAGAGGACGTTCTCATATACTGAATAGAATAGCAAAATATTCTATTCGGACTCAAATCCAAACTATCAAATGCATAAAGCACTTATCAAAAAGGGTAGAAAATTTATATTGATGTAGATTTTACGGAGCTTACAAAACTCATTTAGGTTTAACCTGCATCTTCAAACAATCCAACTAGGTTTCCGGGAATTGGAACTATAAGAGCTTCGTCCTTCTTGGAAATTGCAAATGGAGACCGTTGATAACCTCCATGTCGTGCAGTAGACTCGCATGATTAAAAGTGGGTGCTAACGTAGTGCAAACATCAAACAAACAGGAAAACAAGGTAAAGTCCAAAATTACAATCATGGTCATAAAAACTTGTTCTTGCCTAGTGAACAATCTCTTTTAATCTTTAACAAACGATCAAAAAAGAAGACGCAAATAAACTTAACTTTTACTATAAGAATTAACACAAGAATCTCATCTATCCACAACAATGCTTGGCATATCTTGTGAATCTTTCAATCTTCGTGCCACGTACATCTTAAACACGTCTACCTGCAACAAAGAAGAAACAAAAAAAGGAAAAATCGCTCATGATAATGAAAGGGAATTGATAAGAAACAGAAGAAGTTGATGAAATTGCGAGAAAATCGCTAAATACTCGCATGATATCTTTTCGCCCATTCCGTGTTGATATTGACAAAAGGAATGAACTCTGATCGGATCAGTGATTTACCAAAAAAATAAATAAAGCAAAATTTGCCGTGAGAAGAATTTTTTTGGTAGATCACTACCCGAACAGAGGTCCATCTCTAATCACTTTGCTTGAATAGCGCCTTTCTTTTGCTTTTTGTGAATGATCAGTTTGATGGAAATCATCCATATTTATAGCCTATGAATCACTCGTTACCAAAATAAGATAGTATCGCTGACCTATGCGCTTATCTATCTCCAAGTTGGATAATATGCCAATCTAATTATGACTCAAAATGGGTTGGATTAGTTGCCAACCATGCAATGTCAATTATTGGATTGGAATTTAAGTCATGTCGATCCTCCTAATTATAATCTTGCTAAGTTAGTGAATATAAGCAAGAAATCATCGATTTCGTTTAATGTTAGTGATGGTTTTATTAGTGATGGGCTTAAGGCCCGTCCGCCCATGTTGGGCCTAAAGGCCCGGCCCACAGGAATAAGGCCCGTGGATGGAGGAACATATAAAAGGGATGAGAGAGAGGGAGAACACACCTTTTCACATTTGTATGTACGTTAGTTCTCTCCCTCTCCTCCCAAAAAAGAAGAACGAAAGCAAAAGGCAACTTCATCTTCCCTTCACGGCAAATTGTCGTCATCGGATCGAACAGGGCTGAATTCTCTTCATCTTTTCGGCGTCGGTGTCTAATCTGTGGCTAACAAAGTACGCTCGAATCCGTGGTGTGCTTTACGATCGGTGATGCGTGATTTTTCCCGGGCTTGTCTTTCGCGTTCGTTTTAGGGGTTCGATTTAGTATCGAATCCGGTTTATGGGGATCCGTTAATCCCAACATTGGTATCAGAGCCCTAGTTCACGTTTTTCCCGACCTGTTTGATGTTTTTGATTGATTTTTCGCAAAAAGCAATTCGGCCATACGAATCGGGGCGAGAAATCCCGACACCCGAGCGTTGTTCGCCCATTTTTCCATGTTTTCGTAAGTCGAAATCGAATTCTTATGGCATAGGGAGAAAGGGGTCGTTGAGACGAGTCTAGCGACATGTCGCACGCCGCCGGGAGACGCCGCACGCGCCCACACGCACGGCCGAAGCCACTGCGCGTGGGCGCGACGCGCCTGCACGCACCGGTTCGTCCGTCCGCGTGCGGCACACGCGCTGGGCCGGGCGAACCGGCACGTGCGAGCCGCCGGCTGGCGAACCGGCACGCGCCGGTCCACGGACCGACCCGTGCTGACGTCATCGCTGACGTCAGCACCAACGTCGGTTGGCCGGGCGGTCACCGGCCGGAGACCCAACCGTAGACCCAACCCAACTCGACCCGCGGACGCCTGGCACGCGCGCGGCACGTGCCGGCTGATGTCTGCGTGACGTCAGCCCGCGCACGCGCACGGCACGTGCAGTCGATTCGTCCAACCGACCCGACCGGTCCGACCGGCCCGTCTGGTCCGACCGGTCCGGTGACCGACGACCTGACCGTTGACCGGTGACCGTTGACCGACGACCGTTAACCGTTAACCGTTGACAAAAAAAAAAAAAAAAAAAGAAAAAGAATGTGTTTCTTTTTCAATTAAGTCTATGTGGATTATATGTAATCCCTTATTTGTTCTGCATTTGTTGCAGGAACAATGCCTCCCCTTCAGTTACGTACGCCTATTCGCGTAATTACCGATAAACAAAAAGAAAGGCTTTCTAAGTTGATATCTGAACTGACTGATTATCGATGGGAGAATGGTGACTTAATTAATCATGTTCTTGAAGTCAACGGGAAGATACAACAGGTCATATGGAATGATCGTCCCATGCCACAGTCAGAGATGGTGCGATTTTTCATTAACACTCTTCCACCTGAATGGCAAGATGTGTTGAATCTCATACGGGATGTCACAGGCTGGTCTTTATTTAGTGTTCTTTATGGACATCTTATATAATGTTAACTACCTGATTGTTGTTGATGTAGCAACCTATATGTTAGTTGTATTATGTGAAAGTATTATTATTATATTGTATGTCAATTATCTGTTGCTTTCTGTTATTGCTAGTTACTGTGGGTAGTTAGCTGTGGGTAGTTATTGAAGTTTTTGTAGCTTCATAGAATTGATTTTGCATATGACAATCGTATTAATGACAGTTTTAAGTTAGGATTTTTGGAGAATGATTGGAAACGTAGTGACCTTTTGATTCTAAAACCTTACTTGAAATTATTCATTAATATGATGGGTCTGTGCAAAAGGGATGCATAAGTGATAGGAATTAATATTCGTGCATATATGTCTGATGTGTTCAGATCAATGGCTTCAGCCACAAAGAGCATAGTTGCCGAGCTGAACAAAGGTGAAAAGCTTAATGGCGATAACTATGAAATCTGGCACATGAAAATCCAATATGTGCTGGAAGAGCAAGAGGCACTAGAAGCTCTTAACCTGACCATGGTAGAACCTAAATAAGGAAACACTACGCAGCATAAGTTAAATAAGGATGCTTTTGCTGCATGGAAAAGAAAGAACTCCCTTGCTCGCATTACGTTTGAGTAGCATGGAAAATGACGTCATGCGAGAGTTCAGCGTTTTGAGAATGCCAAGGAAATGTGGGAAGCGTTGGTAGCAAGGTTTGGTCATACTTCGGTGACCAGGACGAGACAACTCACTATTAGGTTTGACTCTTATAAGAAGTCTCATGGTCGACCATGAAGCAACACCTTAGAAAGATGTCAAACATGATAAATGAGTTGAAAGATGCTAGCCATGTCCCGACCGATGAGCTTGAGTAAGTGCAACGGTGATTCGTTCCTTGCCTCGAGTTGGGAGCATATGAAGGTGCACCTGACCCATAATGAAAATATCAAAACCTTTGAGGATGTTATGCGTCATCTTAAGCTGGAAGAGAACCGCCACTTGGCGGCTAAGCCGGAAGCTGAGATTTATCATGCTGGTTCTAGCTCACATGGAGCTTCGAGCTCTAAGCGCAAACGTCCTAACTGGTTCGATAAAAGGAAAGGCAAGGGAACAGGTCCTTCAGGGAAGAAGCCAAAGGTTGACCAACATGATAGAGGAAAACATCCTCGAATGAAGAAGCTGACAATGGTGAAGTATTACAATTGTGACAAGAAGGGTCACTATGCTCGCGATTGTCGTGAGCCAAAGAAGGTATACACCTCTTGTGCTTTTCAGAACTTTGCCTATGTGTCAAGTTCTGTATTTTTGACTGAGTCTAATCCTTTGTGGATTGTAGATTCAGGGGTAACAGATCATGTAGCGAAGGATAGAGAATCCTTCGTGGAATTTCGACGAGTACCAACTGGAACTAAGTGGATCTATGTGGGAAACAACTCTAGAGCTGAAGGAAAATGAATTAGCACCTGCCAACTGAAAATGCGTGATGGACGCACTTTATTCCTACATGATGTGTTGTATGCTCCGGAGATTCGTCGGAATTTAGTGTCTATTTTAGTGTTGGTTAAGTTTGGTTTTAATGTGAACTTCCATAATAGAGGTGTAGATTTGTATTTGCATACAAACTACTATGGTCGTGGTTATTGTCTGGATGGTTTCATTGTATTAGATATTGACTATGTTAATGCAAATGTTTGTTATTCCCTTCTCACATCTCCTAATACATATGATAATGATGTGAATGTATGGCATGCTAGACTTGGTCACATTGGCCAACAGCGTATGAATAAACTAGCCAAAGAGGGCTTGTTGGGCAACATTGAAAAAATCGATTTGCCCATATGTAAGCATTGCCTAGAAGGGAAAACGACAAGGAAACCATTTGGAAAAGGTAAAAGAGCTGAATTTCCTCTGCATTTAATCCATTTTGATGTCTGTGGTCCAATGAATGTGAGAGGAAGGCAAGGGGCTGTTTATTTCATCACTTTTATAGATGATTATACTCGATTCGGATATATCTATTTGATTACTCATAAATCTGAAGCATTAAGTTGTTTCAAAAGGTTTATGAACCTAGTAGAGAATCAATTAGACAAGAAAATAAAAGCATTGAGATCTGATCGAGGTCGACAATATTTATCTGATGAGTTCAGAAAATTATGTGATGAAAAAGGAATAGAAAGACAATTGTCTATTCTATATACTCCTCAACAAAATGGTGTTGCGGAGAGAAGAAACAGAATCCTATTGGAAATGGTTAGGTCCATGATGGCGCATGCTAACTTACCTATTACTTTTTGGAGTGATGCGTTGTTAACTGCTGCCTATATACTTAACCGTGTGCCTTCCAAATCAGTTACTTCCACCCCATATGAGTTATGGACAGGTAGAAAACCGAACTTAAGTTTTCTTAAGCCATGGGTTTGTGCTGCCTATACACATGAGTCCTCTCACAAATTTGGGAAATTAGGTCCCAGAGGAAAGAAGAGTATTTTCATAAGATACTCGGAACACTCAAAAGGGTATGTGTTCATAGGTGAGCAGGAAAGTGGGAGTATAACTGAATTTGAATCACGGGATGTCACATTCTTAGAGGATGAATTTCCTAAGAAGGGCGAAATAGGTGAAGAATACTCCCTATTTGAAACCTTGGATCAAGATAATGATCTTAGTGGAGTTCGTCCAAGTGGGAGTAATATGAGAAGTGATGAATTGAATTCAACTCATTCTCAATTGCAACCACATAATGAGACGACATCATCATTATCTAATCCAAGTGGGAGCATAATGGGGAATGATGTGCAAAGTGTACAATCTCCCATACGGCGAACAAGTCGCCAAAGTATTCCCCGTCGACGTTTTGACATTGAAGGGAAACTTTTATGGTTGCTCCACAAGATGAGGATGAGCCAAGAAATATTAATGAGGCTCGAATTGCCCTAGTAAGGAAAAATGGATTCATGCAATGGAAGAGGAAATGGAGTCAATGAAATCAAACCAAGTCTGGGAACTGGTTGATCTTCCAAAATAATGCAGAGCTATTGGAAACAAGTGGATTCTCAAAATAAAGCGAAAGGCCGATGGCTCAATAGAAAGGCATAAGGCTCGCCTTGTGGCGAAGGGGTATAATCAACAGGAATGAATTGATTATGAAGATAAGTTTTCTCCTATAGTGAGATTTATCTCGATTCGCATTATTCTGGCAATAGTAGCTAGTATGGATCTTGAATTACATCAGATGGATGTAAAGACTGTTTTCCTCAATAGAGAATTAGAGGAAGAAATATACATGGAACAACCTGCTGGTTTCATAGTGAAAGGCCAAGAAGAAAAGATATGTCGACTTTTGAGATCGATATACGGCCTTAAGCAGTCATCGAGACAATGGTATATACGTTTTCATAATGCCATAATGGCATATGATTTTTACAATGATTGATGAGGATCATTGTGTATATATCAAAAGATCCAATGATCAATATGTGATCATATCATTATATGTTGATGATATACTGATTGCCGGAAGCAATATGGAGTTTGTTAAAACTGTCAAGAGTTGGTTGTCTTCCAACTTTGAGATGAAGGATATGGGTGAGGCTGCATACATTCTTGGAGTTAAGATTTCAAGAGATCGTTCGAAGAGATCGTTGTCTCTTTCGCAAGAAACATAAATAAATAAAGTTCTTGAACGATTTCGTATGCAAGATTGTAAACTCATAGACACTCCTATTGCAAAAGGTGAAGGATTGAGCCATAGACTGTGTCCGAGGACTCCACAAGAGAAGGAACAAATGAAACATGTTCCTTATGCTAGTGCTGTTGGGAGCTTGATGTACCCTATGATGTGTACAAGACCTAACATATGTTTTGTAGTTGGAATGGTGATTAGATACCAATCCAATCCAGGTCAAGCACATTGGAAAGCCATTAAGAGAATACTGAGGTATCTAAAGGGAACTGCTGATTATACGCTGAGTTATTAAGGAAAGGATCTGCGACTCGAAGGCTATTCTGAAACTGATAAGGGAGGAGATTTAGACGAAAGGAAATCTACCTCTAGGTTTGCTTTCTTATTGAATAATGGCACCATATGTTGGAGCCGTAAGAAACAAATGTATATAGCCTTGTCCACGATGGAAGCTGAGTTCGTGGCATTATCGGCAGTAATATAAAAAGGAGTTTGGCTTAAGAGATTTTTGGATCATTTAGGTGTTATTGAGAAAGCTGCAAATCCATTATTAGTTAATTGTGATAGCCAAGCAGCTATAGCGTACACCAAAGATCCAAAATATCATGGCAAGATCAAACATATAGATACCAAGTATGACTTTAGTCAAAGATATGGTTGCACGAAAGGATGTGAACTTACAGTACATATCTACGCATAGAATGGTAGCATATCCTATGACAAAGCCAATACCTAGAGATGTGCTTTGTGGTAATGTAAAATCTCTAAGATTGCGTAGAGCCTGATGTACTGGATATTGTAATTTCCCTGAGTTATTCACATTTAATGAATCTGTGTTTTTATCATTAATGCCTATGAATCTTTGTTTGATCTTTATGCATCTTAATGCTCAGTGCATTACATTATGTTGAGAAAGTATGTCGGACAGATAAGAGATTAGCCCACTCACACGGGTAATCGCCTCTATTTACTATGTGATAAATAGAGATGAGACGGTTTTTAAGCTTATTATCTAGGTGATAATCGAGGGCTCAAGCTTAAAATAAATAGGTCGCCTTAACTAAGTGTTGAGATGAGGACATGATATGTACTATGTCCGAAAGTAAAATACCCCACATATTTTACTTTATCTGTCTAAGATGCCAGATGCGAGTTCTGATGATTTTTTGTGAATGAGTAAATACGTGAACTCAAGTTAGACATTGGGTATGTCTGAACTATCATCTGTACGGTATTGATGATGTAGACATACGCTCCATGGGAAAGGAGTTAATACCGTAATTAATACGTATTTCATACTACGTATGCATGAGATGACCAATGAGAGTGGCAAAAGTTTGATCTCAACTTTCATGCCGTATGAGACTCTTGAGGAAAGGAGTTCCTCAATTTAGTACCCTCATGACTCTTACTTATTTTCAAGATTTCTATTTAGTGTTTGCTATCTTAAAATGTTGCCAATGGTCATGAGTTGATTCGATCTAATGGGACATTTCTAGAAAAGCAAGTTGAACTGAAATTGAGAGTTTGAAGGAAAGAGGAAGATCGGATTTGGAGAATCACATTATGGTTTTGTATTCTTTGGTCGACCAATTATGACTTGTCTTTGGGATAATCATAATTGTGAATACAATAAATATATCATTGTTCAAAAGAGATCAAAAGAGATATAAATGTGATCGATCGATCTAGGGTACCTGCATACTAAATTTACTCGGAAAGTGATGCCCATTATGAGCTACTATATATTCCTACGAGATGTATAGCAACGAGCTCTCAAAAGTATACCTTGTCGCATGGATTATTCACCGGTATAAATGTTGAAGAGAGGTAAAGAGAATCCTGTTCGGCCCACCATGTGCGAGTGGGAGATGATGGTTTTATTAGTGATGGGCTTAAGGCCCGTTTGCCCATGTTGGGCCTAAAGGCCCGACCCACAGGAATAAGGCTCGTGGATGGAGGAACATATAAAAGGGATGAGAGAGAGGGAGAACACACCTTTTCACATTTGTACGTACGTTAGTTCTCTCCCTCTCCTCCAAAAAAGAAAAACGAAAGCAAAAGGCAACTTCATCTTCCCTTCACGGCGAATTGTCGTCATCGGATCGAACAGGGCTGAATTCTCTTCCTATTTTTGGCGTCGGTGTCTAATCTGTGGCTAACAAGGTACGCTCGAATCCGTGGTGTGCTTTACGATCGATGATGCGTGATTTTTCCCGGGCTTGTCTTCCGCGTTCGTTTTAGGGGTTCGATTTAGTATCGAATCCGGTTTATGGGGATCCGTTAATCCCAACAGTTAGCTTCGCATTTTTATAGGCCATGAGCGATGGAAGTGCGAAGAGACTCGGTCCATTCCACTTCTGACATGTAATAATCATGAAAATGGCCATGCTCTTTATCTGTAATTATCATTTTCATTGTTCTCAATTCCGGAATGGCCATGAAGTCTAAGGCCAATATAATGTGTCCATTTTGTCACGTCTTGGTAATTTTTGCTCCACGGGTATTTTCTAGGAGGAGATAAAGAGGGTTTCTCCCTTTTTCCCCTCTTTTCTACTCTTGTATCATTTATATGTCAGACCACTAGATAGATATTAGCTAACCATAAGAAAAATATATTCCTCTAAAACACTAGCAGAAGGGCACAAATACGTGTGAGAAAATTGGAAAGAAAAAATTGAAATGATTTGTTTATTTAGGGGAAAAATTGAAATTCAAAATGTAGCTGCGATTTAGGGGAAACGGAAATAGGGGAAGGCTGATAAAACTAGTGTTTTGAGTCTATTTAATGACAAAGCATACAGAGATACTATTATTCTATAAGAAATTTTCTCGGTGATTTAGTGACTCAAAAACATCAATTTGACAAGAAGAGTGTTTGATGGTTCTGTTTGGATTATACAATTAACACAACCAAGCTTCATCTATTTAAAATGATGTCAACTAAATAAAATTAATGTAGTGAGATTACAAACTATATCATACTCTTATGTTTCATTTGTGAGCGCTTTTGGCCTTGATAACCTATATGCACTTACATTTCATCAAGTAGAAACATATGTTAGCTTAATTATGAGTCATGAAGAGTTGATTTAGTTGCCAATCGTGCATGCCAGATCATTGGCTGGGTTTTAATCCAAGTCGATCCTCCAAAACAAATGCCTTGCCAAAAAAAAAAAAAAAAAAAAGTTACCAATTTGAGGTTTTATATCACGTCTCATCTGATTAGTCGG
Source organism: Eucalyptus marginata (assembly GCA_014182565.1). Classification (NCBI taxonomy): domain Eukaryota; kingdom Viridiplantae; phylum Streptophyta; class Magnoliopsida; order Myrtales; family Myrtaceae; genus Eucalyptus; species Eucalyptus marginata. The sequence continues at coordinate 42,212,699 of CM024587.1, read as the reverse complement.
GAGTGATTTAAGTGCGCAGAAAGTCACTCTATTCCACATTTGACATGTAATAGCCATGAAAAGGGCCATTGTCTTAATGAATTATCATGGATATTATTGTTCTCAGTTCCAAAATGCAAGTGACGTCAAGAAAAAAGTTTAGCTCAATCTTAGTCAAATGTCAATTGTGGACAATCTAAATTCCTCGGTTAACCGGTGGCCGAGGACCATAACTTCCATTTTGATTAATCAACACAATTTTCTAATGATAATTTTGCTATTTTTATACCATACCATTATGTTTTCTTGGTACCCATCCGAAAGAGATTATTAAGTGGACAGAGATAATATCATATCCCTTGGAGGAATAGGGCGCTGATTTGGTTCTGTTTGGATTATAACCCAGCTTTATCTAATTGAAGATAATATAAAACCAAATAAATTAAAGCAAAACGACCGCAACCCACTTTTTTCTTATGGTATGGATTTGTTCCCAATTTTAGTGGATTTGAAACCACTAGTGTCAAACTCATACTAAGTGAAGCGAGCCTCAAGCTCATACTGAATAAGAAACTGAATATTCATTGGTATACAATTGATGATAAGTTTAAGAAAACATCATCATATCACATTGATAATGCTTCCAATGAGTGAAATAGGTTTATCTTTGCAATAAACAAAGCCATAATAAAAAGAGGCAGTGACGTGTTTTCTTTTAGTATGGATTTGTTCGCAATTTTAGTCGATTTGAAACCACTAGTGCCAAACTCATACTAAGTGAAGCGAGCCTCAAGCTCATACTGAATAAGAAACTGAATATTCATTGGTATACAATTGACGATAAATTTAAGAAAACATCATCATATCACATTGATAATGCTTCCAATGAGTGAAATAGGTTTATCTTTGCAATAAACAAAGTCATAATAAAAAGAGGCAGTGACGTGTTTTCTTTTAGTATGGATTTGTTCGCAATTTTAGTCGATTTGAAACCACTAGTGCCAAACTCATACTAAGTGAAGCGAGCCTCAAGCTCATCCTGAATAAGAAACTGAATATTCATTAGCATACAATTGACGGTAAATTTTAGAAAACATCATCTCATCACATTGATAATGCTTCCAATGAGTGACATAGGTTTATCTTTGCCATAAACAAAGTCAAAATAAAAAAGGGTAGTGACGTGGATAATGTTTTTCGGCTTTTCTTTATGATTCAACATCATCTCTTGATTTTTTTTCTATTCAACTTAATTCCTAAATTTTTAAAATTTTGCTCAAAGTCGTTCCGTTAAAAAATAATAATAATAATAATAAGAGATTAGCTAAAATAGATGCTAAAGCTGTTAACTTTCCGTCGAATTTTCATAATGGTATGTCCACATTAGCAATGTCTCTTATTTGGGGCACAATGTTTGAAATCTAAGGCAATTGCTACCCCTTATAGAGGGATGAAACATTTGTGATGATGGTTATAGCAAGGGAGGGACAAGGCGTTGCGGTGGTCGTGGCGATGTCGTGGCCGCAGGCCAGCGACAAGGTAGCAGTGATGAACGACAACAATGATAGTGGTGTGGACGACATCAATGCCTAAAGAAGAAAGGGGAGAGATGGAAGGATTAATTAATGTTAGCACCAAAATTGGCTTAATGGGCCATGGATAGATAGCAAAGTCCACCAAGCCCAATACGCAAAAAGAAAAGGCCTATAATAGCTTGGGCAAAACTCGCTGTCGAGGATACCAATAGATCGGTGCCGAGTATCACCCATGAGCAAGAGGATAAATATGAAGGGCAGTTTCTAAAGAATTCAATACCGACGACATGACGGATAAGACGATACGGTCATCAGCGCAATACGGAAGATTCTGGAAAATTTGAAATTGAAGTGATAACGGTAGGAAGGTGGATTTTCACAACACTAGATTATAAATAATCGAGGAAACATCATTATAAGGGATTGCACATTTTGCAGAAGAAACTTCAATGCACTTAGTTTCAACTATCTTTACTTATCATTGTTTTCGCATTTACTTTTGATTACTTTAGATTTATCCTTTATTTTATCATAATTGCATTAGAATCCGTTACTTCCTTTCCGAAATGACACAGAACCCGATACAAACAATAAAATCGAAGAAACCTCTGCTTTGATGAAAGATATTTGATTCGAGAACTATCTCAGCCAAACAATTAACTATATACCACAGGTGCAAAAATAAAATTTCAAAAAGCGATTTTGCTCCCCGTTGATTTGATTGTTAATGATAAGAGTGGGTAGTTATGTATTTGGACTGAATGTTTTTTGGTTTTGTACCACGAATGGTTTTGACCACATGCCACGGGGATTAAAAGATTCTCGAGGAGCACTACTTGTAGATTGAAGTTTTCTTCATCTGTGTTCTTTTTCGACTTTTGGGTAAGTTTGGATGTGACGAAACGCTATACCATAAATTGTATAGACAGGTCTATTGTGATTATTACAATTTTCGGAAGTTCAAATCATCAAATTACAAGCATTAAGATCGAGACATTATAATTGGCAGAAAAATTCTCTAAGATTTATTATCAAAAAGAAAACGTTTCACATGGCAACTGTTTAAAATGCTTGAAATTTAAAAATAAACTGGGAAACACGAGTCCTTAAATATGGTGCTGAATTAGTAAATACTCAGATTTTTCTTTCCTTTTCCTTCGCAAAAGGGATTGAAAATTTATATTTGTGTAATTTTTACAGAACTTACAAAAACTCGTTTTAGTATAGATTGGATCTTCAACAAATCAACCAAGTCTTTGGGAATTAGAAATACAAGAGATCGTCCTTCTGGGACGTTGCAAATGCAGACCGTCGATAACATGATCATAAAAGAAAATAAAATGAACTCAACTTCCACTATAAGATTTGATACAATATTCCCATTAATCCATAACGATGTTTGGCATATCTTGTGAATTTTTCGATCCTCGTGCGACGTATATGTTGGACACTTCTACCTGCGAGGGAAGGAATAAAAGGTAATGCATCACTCATTACAATGAAAGAGAATTGAATAAGAAATCGAAGAACATGGGAAACAGCAAGAAAATCAACAGATCTTCAATTAGCGTTCTCTCTAGTTGCAGGTTACTGAGGTACATCACACGGCATCTTTTCACACTGCCATGTTGATGTTGACAAAAGGGATGAACTCTGATCGGATCAGTGATTTACCAAAAAATTAGCAAAGCAAAAAATGCTTTCAAAATAAATTTTCTGATAAGTCACTGCCCGAACAAAGGTACATCCCTATCACTTTGCTTGAATAGAGCTTTCTTTTACTTCTGTGAATGATCAATTTGATGGGAATCATCCATATTTATAGCCTGTACATCACTCATTACCTAAATAAGAATAGTGCCGTTGACCTATGCGCTTACATAATCATGTTGGACCATATGTCAACCTAATCATGACTTTGGATTTGTTGCCCATAATGCCATGTCCAATAGTTTATTGCATTTTAATTCATGTCGATCTTCCTAAATAAATGCTTTCTAAGTTTTTTTTTTTGGTCAGTAAATGCTTTCTAAGTTAAGTGTGATATATACGAGTAATGGTTGATTCCGTTTGGTACTAAATTCACATTTTATTAGCCGCGAGTTGTAAGTGCAAAGAACTCGCTCCATTCCAATTATACAAGTAATAGGCATGAAAATTGCCCTAGTTTTGATCTATTCTGGCAATCGCAAATGCATCGAATTATTTTCAATTTCAAAATGCAAGCAAGACCAATAAGAAAGCTGTTGGAAAAAGTATTAGAATACATAAAATAATAATAATTATTGGAAATACATTACACAAGATTAGAAAATAAAAGAAATGTCCGAGGCGTGCAAACATTGTCCTTAAGGATAATTCCACCATTCGAAGTACGAAACTCGGTGCGTAAGGCTTCAACGGCTATCCTCCAAAGATACAACAGACCTTCCTCTATACTCCGCACTAAATATTAAAAGGAAACAAAACAATTTTTGTGTATAACCCAGCAAAAAGAAAATGAAAGATATGAGAACATATTATGTCTTCAAATATTGTGGTTTGAAATTTAATTTATATCTAAACAAGAAAATGAGAGTCTTTAGGAGATCGTTATAAATCAATTGGTAATTAAAAAGATGACCGTTATAAAATAATGAAGAGTTTATGAAGTAATAAATCAAAAGTTATAAAGCCGTTAGACGACCGTTATACAACCATTAGAAAGCCGTTATATGACCGTTAAAAAAAAAGCGTTACAAAGATGACTTTCATGACGATCATAATTTCTAATAAATATTTCAAAACTGCTGAAATATCTAACAAAAGCTTACTTTACTCTTGGTCGAATGTCAATTGAGGACCAGTGGACAACCCAAATTCCTCACTCAGCTGGTGATTGAGGACCATAACCTCCACTTAAATTGGAACAACAGTTAGAGATAATTTACTGATTTTATCCTTTCTACTTCTACTAATATCGTTTTATTCTTTATACTAATTCCAAAGAGATTAGTTCGACTTAATAAGTTTATCCTACCAAGCAAAATAAACTTTTAGAGATACTATCATTCTATGAGAAAGTTCCCCGGTGATCTACTCGACTCCATTTAACAAATAGGGTTTTCCATGGTTGTGTTTGGATTATACTATTAACACCAAACCTCATCTTTTTGAAGAAATATTGACCAAATAAAAATATGGCAACAAGATCACAACCTATATCATATCGATAGTTTTGATTCAACCTCAATTAGTGTTGATGACCTATGCGCTTACAATTCATCAAGTTGAAAGATATGTCACCTTATTTATGACTCATAAAGAGTTGGTTTAGTTGCCAATCATACATTCCAAAAATTAGATTGACTTTTAATTTATATCGATCCTCCTAAGTGAGTGCTTTCTAAATAAGTGAATATGCAAGTAATTACCGACTTAGTTAATATTATGCCCGCATTTGATCAGTTGTGAGCGATGTAAGTGTGAAGGAAATCACTCCATTCCAAATCAGAAACATAATAGTTAAGAAAAGGGCCGTGGTTTTGATTTATTATCATCGATTTTATTGTTCTCAACTCCAAAATTACCATAAGTCTAAGGTCAATATAATGTGCCAGTTCTGTCACGTCTTAAAAAAGTTTTTTCTCCCCCAGTTTTTTTTTTTTTTTTTTTTTTTTGAGGAGATAAAGAGGGTTTCTCCCTTGTTCCCTCTTTTCAATTCCTATCGATACCAAATGCGAACAACCTCATTTTTTTTTTTTTTTTTTTGTCAGTCATACTCTATTCCTACTCTAATTCTCACTCTTAGACTTTTACCCTACCTCCTTAAAAGGCGTGAGAGTTGAAATCCATACTTGAAACTAAATCATCCCCACCCCAACCCATTGAGAATGTGGGGATTTGAACAACCTCATTAAGTACGTTCATTTTACGGGAATTGCAAAACCGCCGAAATCAATCGGGTCCAACTAGATGGACTCAGGAGCTTTCCGGATCCACTTCATAATTTGTCTAGGCCCACTTCCTGAATGATTTGGATCGGAGCCCATCGGCCCAAACCATCACCATAAACCTCGGAAAAACCTCGAAACACCGAGGAACGCCAAACAGAAGCAACAACGCACGATCAATCCCGGCCAAAGCAAAGCATAGCTAGCACGCGTGGTCTGGAACCGAAGCTCGCTGCAATGTCGAGGATCGAGACCTTCGAGGACTTCGTGAAAGTTCACGGCCTGCTGCTGACGGCTTCTGGGTTGCCGCAGCCGCTGCACGAGCGGCTCTTCAAGAAGCTGTCGACCGACACCTTCGACGGCGGGCGCGCTTCCAGATCGAGCTGTGCGAGGATGGGCGTCGGAGGAGGCTCGTCCTCGCTTCGGGGTTCATGGGCAAGGATTCCGACGTCTTCCTCGTCGACCACGCTTGGACTTTCCGGCTCTCCGATGCGTACAAGCAGGTTCTTGATTTTCTGTTTCGACCCCCATGTCCGGTTTAGCTTTTCTGTAATGGTGGAAATGGGCATCGGATTTTTGTAAGTGCATGTAATGGCAAAGCTAGTGTTTTGACTGTTGAATTGTGACGGGAGAAATTAAATTGAGTGTCGTGGAAGGTTAAGAAGACTTCGGTAAATTGAAGTTGGTATGATTTCGGGACATTCCGCTTTTTATAATAATAGTGTTAGTGTACAATAGAGAATCATTTTATAGGGTGATATGTTCTTTTTGCTTATAATATGCAGAATAAGTAAATCCATAAACTTCTTTTTTATTAGTTCGACTGCAAAGCCTACTGGGTTTTCTTTCTCTGAAACTTTGAGTTAGAAAACCTCAGGACTCCTTTTATTTTGGCTGCACGAGTCTAATAAAGTTGCATTTATTACAGCTTCAGGAAGTTCCGGGGTTGGCTCAGAGGATGGCTGTTTTAATGTGCGTAGATGGCAATCTGAATGTAGATGAAGAAGCTGAGGGAGGGACTTCGATAGCAGAGGCTGGCAGCATGTGCATTGAGGATATACTAGAACATGAACTGTGTAAAGCAAAAGAGAACAAGGACACTGTCAGATGGTTGGAGCTCGATGAGCTCAATCTCAATGATGACATGCTCTTATCTCTCAATTTATCTGCTAAATTTCAGGTTTGTGTTCACTACATTCCTCCTGAATTAAATGATACTAGAATAGTTGGATCCTTTGAGGATTACCAGATCATGCATGATTATATGTATGTTGTACAATCTCATCTTTCGTAACTACAGTATAAAAACTCTATCATTTGTTATTTATAGACTAAAAATTAACATTACCAATTTTCGTGGAGTATATGCACAAGCAACCATCATTTCCTTACAACATACTTGCGCTGGAGATGATCTCCGGTACCATCTTTGAGCTTATTGTGATGTGATGAACATGTGGTTTACATGCTTATTTTTTCTTGTGCTAGGATTTACTTGCTCTTAGCCTGTGTGGAAACAGGCTTGAGAGTGCAGATATCATTTTTCATGAAGTTACCAAATTCAAGCATCTAAAAGCTCTGTGGCTCAACAATAATCCAGTTGTAGAGAAATGGTATGTGCATTTGCACCCGAGTAACTTAGAGCAGGCTTTTAGAGGAGGAAAAGCTTAATGGTTTTACCTTCAGTGATGGCTGTCTGGCAGATAAAATTCTTCAGGCTTGTCCTGGGCTTGAAATCCTTAATTCATCTTTTACCCATAATTTTGGGGAGTGGGCGTTGGGATTCTGTGCAGACGTCTATGGGAAGGATAACCCAGGCCAGCACTGCGGAAGTGACCATAAGTTGCACGAAGTGACATCTCTTGATATTTCTAGCAGAGGCATCCGCAATCTTGCTAATAAGGTCCGTGACTCAATTAGCTTACTGTTCTTAGTGACTTATTCGTGTTATTCTTTTTCATATGTTTTACCCTTTCTGCAGGCATTTTCACCTGCTATGATACCATCACTTTCAGATCTGAACCTTCGGGGAAATTCACTTCAAGAGAATTCAGCAAGTGAGTTGTTGGAAGTCTTGAAGCAGTTTCCTTCCTTAAATGCTCTTGAGGTGATTATTTTGCTTTGTTAATTAACTGTTCCAAGAACTTACCGCGAGAGTTTGGAATTTTCAATTTTTTAAATAGAGGTTAATTATTTAAATAGGTGGATATTCCTGGACCCCTCGGTGAAAGTGCAGTAGTGATTCTGGAATCACTCCCGAATCTTTCCTTCCTTAATGGTGTTTGTGCAACAAAAATATTAGAAGCTGGGAAGCATGTGATTGATTCTATCCTTGAACCACGTCTTCCGGAATGGAAACCAGAAGAGCCCCTTGTAGATCGGGTTATCAATGCAATGTGGCAATATTTAATGACTTATAGACTTGCAGATGAGGAAAAGATCGATGAGACTCCTGCATGGTATGTGTGCTTTTTCAATGACCCGCTCTTTACATGAACAATGAACTATATATATAATCAAGATCCTCCCATGCTTAGTATTTTACCATGAGACATGTCCTCCTATCCCTAGTATGTCACAATGAGACATGTCCATATGTATTTTCTGTTTATCTTTGTAATATTCTCGCTTTAAGTATACTTTTATTTGATAATTGACTTGAAATGTCATGCAGTTCATTTAATACTGCCTGAGAACATTTCACCATCTGAAAAGGCATATCTCTTTCAGCTTTGCTTTTGTTTGTTAAACTCTCTAAGAACTTTGTGCAGATATCAATAGCAGACATGACCGACCTTATAATTCTGTGAACCCCATTATTATTCTATGTATTGCCAATCACTGTTCTATGACTATGGAATAGCATGCAAGATCCGCATATGGTGTACTTTGTCAAGGATGTCTTTTATCATAATATAAACAGTGCAATCTCTCTGATGGCATAGGTATGTGATGGATGAATTGGGCTCTGCATTAAGGCACAGTGATGAGCCAAATTTCATGGTGGCCCCATTTCTCTACATGCCAGAGGGAAACCTAGCATCAGCTGTGAGGTCAGCTACAACTATATCCTCTTCAACTTTGCCTTTTGGCATCATTCTGCTCAACAACCTTGTCTTCTATACATGAATGCAATTTTTATTCCTTTTTGGACCAATGAATGTAGTGTCTGAATTATTGTCACATTCTGTCCATAGTTTCACGAGTTATGGAACTCGTTTTTTTTCCTCTAGCTAAACAAACTCGTGTTTTTAATCATCAATCATTGTCCCAGGGCTCGTCCAATCTTTATGTTGTCAGTTTAGATGTCCATTTTTTTCTTATTTAGCAAAATGGTGGCAGAGTCATCTTTATAATGGGTCTGCTCTATGTTTTCCAGCTATTCTCTCTTATGGCCAATCCAGAATGCTCAGGAGGGTGATGAGTGCACCCGTGATTATCTTTATGGGATTGGAGAGGACAAACAGCGATCCGCCAGACTTACTGCTTGGTTTCATACACCCGAAAATTACTTTATTAAAGTACAAGCATATTATTTATTGTGTAACAATTTTAAACAGATGCTTGTAGATTTATCATTAATACTTGTTTGTTCATCCAGGAATATGAGAAACGCCGTATGGAATTGGAACCCAGAAGTTTTACCCCCATCTGCGATGTCTTTGGTGACTAAAAGCCTGCTTGAAGGCGACAGATGTCCTTTACGTGTGTACACTGACATACCTCAAGTTGAAGAATTTCTTAAACGGCCTGAGTTCATCCTCAGTATGTACTGGATTCAGACTGCTTTTAGAACTTACCCCATCATTCTTCTTTGCTGTCTTTTTAGTTTGGCTTGTGTTGTAGTGACTATTATTGTTTGAGGAGCTGTCATTTCTCAATAATTGCTCACATCAACTCAATATATCTGGTTGAATTAGTGGGAGGTTGGCGAGACTTTCCTAATAAGATGGCAGGACATTTTTGTTTCCTGATTATTTGATGTAGGCTTCATGTTGCTAACATTGCCCATGATTGTGGTCTCTGAGTTCCATTTTCTTGATATACATCTGATTGCTTGGTGTTTAGTTAACTCATTTTCGACCTGAGTTACAGTAGCAGCATTTGCCAATTCTTTTTCACCATTATGTCTCCTCATCATTTTTAATATTATATTTGGTTCGCAGCCTCTGACCCAAAGGACGCACATATCATCTGGACAAGTATGCAAGTCGATGAGGATACAAAGAAAGCGACTGGAATAACAGATGACCAAATTATTAATCAGTTCCCTTATGAGGCTTGTGTTGTGATGAAACATCATTTGGCTGAGACAGTTCAAAAGGTCAGAAAGATTTAGGTTTCTCTAGTTTGCAGAAGATAAGTTTCTAGAATATTATTCATTTTCTCCATCATCCTGCAAGTTTTGGGTTCTCTCTGAAGCCAAAAATTAGTTAATGTTTCCAGAAATTTGACTCTGAAATTTGTTTTCCCTTCTACATTTGTCAGGCATATGGATCACCTGACTGGCTACAGCCAACTTATAACTTGGAAGCGCAGTTGTCTCAACTTATTGGTGACTATTACATACGTAAAAGAGATGGCCTTAATAATCTGTGGATTTTAAAGCCCTGGAACATGGCACGGACTATTGACACTACTGTCACCGATAACATATCAGCCATAATCCGTCTCATGGAGACTGGTCCAAAAATATGTCAGAAGTACATTGAGCATCCTGCTTTGTTCCAAGGGAAAAAGTTCGATATCCGCTATATAGTACTTGTCCGCGGTATAAACCCCTTAGAGATATTCCTTTCCGATGTTTTCTGGGTAAGGTTGCATTTCCTTATCTATCAATAGCATGTACATCAGTCAAACTTTCTTAATCCAATGCTTGTCTCATCTAGATACTGCATCAAACAGTACTCACTATTTGCTCTGAAATTATCTCAAATTTTAGGTAAGGTTGGCAAACAACCCTTACTCCTTGAGAAGAACAGCTTTTTGAGTATGAAACTCACTTTACAGTAATGGTACGTCTCATACAGCACCTTATTCCATATGATTTTCCTAGTTTTTGGCAGCGTTGCACTGTTGTTCACACTTTAGAAGGTTCAACCCAGGATTTAAATGAAATGCTCCATCTTGTGCAATTTTCTTTCATGAAAAAGGAGTTATCGATGGTTTTATTGGTAGGTAGTCAATATGAATTAGGGATATGAAGTTAGAAAGAATCACTGATTCTCTAATTGTTTCTATACCTTTCAGAATTATCGCGGAAGAATCAATCATAAAAACACGCCTGATTTTGTAAGGGAATTCGAAGAGGAACATAAAGGTAGTCAATTCTTGGCTTTCATTGCCTGTCAAGAAATTTTCTCCCTTTACTCAACTTTAACTGATTCCCTTTAATTGCAGTTAAGTGGTTTGATGTGCACGAGAGGGTAAAAAAGATGATCAGGTCAGTATTTGAGGCAGCTGCATTTGTGCATCCTGAGATGCATAGTCCAATGTCTAGGGCCATTTATGGAGTGGATGTCATGCTTGATAGCTCTTTCAAACCCAAGTTGTTAGAGGTATGTAACTGAATTGTGTGTTTCTCTTGTAAATATCTTGGAGCTGCTACTTTCTTTCCTTTTCCTTTTTTCTTTTTTTTTCCGAATTTCGTCGCCCAGCAATTGGCAGCACTTGTTGAAATCTGCTACTGATGGGAGGAAAGACATACAATTCATGCTCATTCACGGTGAGACAATCCTCATTTTCACTAATCTTCTAAGACAATTTCGCATGATATGTAGGTGACCTACTGTCCTGACTGTACAAGAGCATGCAAGTATGATATGGTATCTGTCTTTAAAGGTGAAGAAATGAGGGGTTCCAACTTCTTCAACGATGTCTTTGGTTGTCTTTTTTTTTTTAAACGAAACCACTCATGTTAGCCCATTGTGATGGTTTCGGCAGAGATGAACATACTTTTCCAATGTATGTTAGAGTAAGGTCTTTTTGTTGAATTGTCTTTTTTTCAACTTATATTATCTTGGTCTGTCGTGTTGTAAAAGTAAGGGACGAAAACACCAGTGTCACATAATTCGATCTTTACAAATATTCTTGTGTTTACTTTTCCTGTCGCAATAGCAATTTGTCCATTGGGCCTTTCCCAAATCAACTGTGAAGAGTTGCATGGCAAGAGAGAATTAGAGGGCTCATTTTGTGAGATAAAGTATTACCGTTCGAACTTGTTAATAGGCGTTATAGCTCTCTGACTGATTGGCTAAGATGCCTGAATGAGACGTGGGAGTTTGAGCGAATGTGTGGTGATGATGATACCGTAGGCTTGGGCTCGAACTCATGCGCGGAGAAGTCCATATGCCCAATGGACACACGGATGATGGTCAGTACAACATGGCCCCTAGAACCTGATTAGGCCTGAGAAGGTTGAGTATTTCTAGGGAAACCATGTGCAGAAGGACCTGAATCAACAATTTTAACTATGCTCCCTTGAACCCTAATCTATTACCTTCTCTAAGCTTTTTCTAGAGAGATTAAGCATAAAAGAGTCGATCATGACCTGAACTCTGAAACATCTTCGCCTATAATGTGCATTCAGCACATTTAGTCACCTCTATCCTACTCAAGGAATTACAGGGAGCATTATTTTCTCGTCTTTCTACTACCATTCCCTAAATAGCACCTGCACTTGCAAGGACGGCAATGCTGAGAGCAGATTTAAGCACATGATGGGTACGTATGTTCACATAAGGAAGGTATGGTGCGCCACAATTGATAGTGCTTATAAAGGGTCATTGAAAGAATGAACTCATTACATATCGAAAGATTTGACTTTTAGAGCATCACCATAACCCTAGTGAGTCTAAAGAGAGGTAGACACAACACTGGCAAGAGCTTGGCTGCATTTGTCAGTAGCTTGATTCAACATGAACACTTTACATCCTCTACATGCCCCAATTTCAAACTCCCTGAAGATCAGTAAATGGACATTGATATGGTCAGTACTTCCTATCCTCCACATGTCCACACTCCTAACAAGTGAACAGATATGGTCAGTCCTTTCTATCTCTTTTTCTTGAACAATGATAAGGCTTTCAGGGCCATGACACCGTAATCAAGATGTTCTAAAATCTAGAAGTTATCTGATTAATGACTAAGCAGATACTGTACAAAAATCATCCGTAATATGACAGCAAAGCTTGTCAAGGTCCTTGTTTCTCTGTTGAAGCTGCTGAACTTTGTGGCTGGTTGCTTGATGCTATCTTCTTTTGCTGTTCATCCAAGGCTCGTTCAAGCTTCAAAAGGTCAAATCATTGTCTTAGATGAAACATTTCATAAATGAAAGATACAAAAGGTGCTATGCACTACACAATCGCTGATTTATAAACATTGGCATGATGAAGAATATAAACAAAACAGTACCTTTGCTGCCCGAGTACTCCACTCTCCTATGATAGCTCTTAGCCTCTCATGTTCTTCAACATACTGTTCAAGAATTAATTGCAGTGTAAGTCATCATAAGCACGAAAGAAAACAACCTAACTGTAGTATAGAAGACAAATGTGTAATGGCTTGCAAAGTAAATTCCAGGTGACATCCACTCCAACAGTTCCTTTCCTAACCAGCCTTGCAAGTATTAAACCCTTGAAAGAGGAATAATTTCTAATAAGGATTTTCAATTCACAAGGCAAGTCTATATATAATCTACTTTGTAAAGGCCTCACAGAGCAGAACTTTAACTGTAACTAGCGGGATATGTGCTACAATGTAGGCGAAACAGTTATGAGATGAGGCAGTTCCATCCCCAGCTCAAGCATGTAAGACAAAGAACAAATGGAAATCCGTGTTAAAAGAGGACAATTCCCTTTGATTCCTAGAGAGGGGATGTGAATTTTACTGAATTTTCTCTAATAACTTCTTTTTGTGGGATGACTACTATTGCATTTTTTAACTCTCATCCTTCTCGATTAGGTTAAAAAAAAAAAAAATCATCCTGCTTCCACGTTTGTTTCTGATATTGAAACAGAGTTGGAGTGATTGCTATAGTCCATAAAAGAAAAAGTCCATATTTCATACCTGATTGTTAGTTGTGCGAACACGCTGGATCTCAGAGTCCCTCTCAGCTATCAAAGACCGAGCAAGCCTAAGCTCTGACTGCAGTTGATCCATCTACATTATGCCAAAAATGTCACTCAACAGAATACTAGATATAATATGTCCACATTGCCAATCATGATCTTGGATTCAACTGACCAAGGAAGCACAAATAATGTCAAGGAACAAGAATGAAAAAATCAATAAAGCCAGAGTCAGGAAGTGCAAAAGAGGCATTTTGTGAAGGTTATGAAGGTGGTAATGAAGCCCAAGATAGTTTCTTCAATCATGAAACATCTAGTTAAACTTCCATAAAGAAGCCAAGTCATTTGATAGGATATCAGAATTTAAACCATTATGATAGTTTAGAGTACATATTGATAAATAATATATATCACTGAGTTAAATTGTGATATAACTAGGTGTTTGATCAAGCGAATCTTTGACATGTATATAGGGGACAAAAATAATACAACAGAAAACAAAACCCGAAGATGTAAGCTATCCCCTGATGTCTCATATGTTTACAGGTTCACAGCTTTAAGAAATTGAATATATGAACCTAACTTCCTTGTTTATTACAGTGATGCCTCTTTTACAAAATGATTATAGCCATATTACCGCTAACTTAAACATTTTGTGATAAAGCAATCATGTGGAGAAACTTGTAACAGCTTCCTCCACATGATCATTTACTCTAAATCATGTAAAGACATCAATTTGGCAGTTTTCATCTCCCAGGTTCCATTCACTAACTTGAATTTGATTGGGGCCAGCCTTAAGAATAATGCAAATGATTTTGTCATTTGGCAGCAGGTCGCACATTTACATCCTAAATTAAGCTGCACTTTCCCATTAAAGAGATCATACTCCGATGGTAGGACATAATATTACCTCAGCTGAGAGCGTCCTTAACTCTTGATCACGAGCTGCCAATAGGTGGGCCAGATCAACCTGAAAAGCAACCGCTAAGAATCACTATTGCTGCCAACTAACAGTCGTTTGGTTATAGGAATATCAGTGTTTCGTAGATAACAAAACAACTTAAACCATCACTAGTTGTCTGAAATCCATTCACATCCAGGAGCACACATAAAACTTGCTTTGTCCTCAGCTACAGTGGCTAACTTATCTAAGAAGGGAGGTAGATCATCCGTCTCCATATAAATCACAATGAGATTGGCAGGCTCACCCACATAATGTACCACATAAGAGAGTGGTAAAGAATTGAAATAATTTTTATAGAACCATTTCATCTCTACAAGCACACAGCACACTTACTGCTCAACATTTATATAAAGAATCATCATTATCAATATGTTAATTTCTTTAGATCTTTATATCCACTCAGTAAACCTTCTCAAGAACCTCCATACTCTGTTTTCAACCTTGTAACTGAAGGAGAGCCAAAAGATATTACCTGTGGAGTGCTCCCGTCATTGGATCGCTCATATTTGCTCAAGGATTCTTGCAGTCGAAGAACCTGTAGCACAATCCTACAGTTTGTTAATCTTGATATCTTTGACAACACTATAGTAGCATATCAAGAGAGAATCGGCTGGGGGTCTACCATGTTTCTCCATGTGTCAAATGGTAATTTGTAATTCGGCTCGCTATTTCATTATACATACAAAAGTTGAACAAGAGAACATGTAGTATGAGATAGCCCAGTGGAGTGGAGCATGGGCATTCTCTGCAGGCCCAAGGTCGACGAGTCAAATCCAGATGACACCCCCTTTAGCATTACTTTGCTTTTTTGTGTTTCTCTTTCTTGTTTTCTTTTTCTTTCAATTCAAATAAAGAAAAAAAAAATTCCATACTGTTCTAAGTAAAGATAAATTCTATCTTTTGCATCATTTTGCTTTTTTCCTTTGTTTTCGTCTGTTTGCTTTTTTCAAAGTTAATTACAGACAAATTTACTTTGTTCTATTTTTTCTGCCTCTCATTGATTATATCACTGTAGCTTGTTATTTTGTATTTCCTAATTAACCTAACCATGTGTGCTTTCTGATTTTCATTTTATAATTGTTAATATTATCAACTGTTAATTCTTTCAAAATTTTGTGATACTATTCAAGTTTGAATAACTCATTGAATATCTCTTATATCTTATCAAGAATAGGCATTGCTTGGAAGTTATTGATTGAGTGCTTTCCTATTCTAAGTTTTTTTATTATTTTTCTTTCTTGAAATTTCTTTGACTTTGCAATTTTTCCCATTTCCTTGGTTGTTTTCCATCTCATTACGAATGGATAGATGAATCAAAAGAATGGCATTTATTATTATCTTTTAAGAAAAATTATTTATTATCTTTCCTGTCAAAATTTTAAAGAATACTATTTTAAATTTAGGAATAGGATTTATAGTAAGTCCAAAGCCGATGTAAAAGATAAGTTGCACAATCATTGGATGGTAAGAAGGTGGAACTAATTTGGCTACGAAACTAACTCCAAAAAAGCACGTTGCTTTTTTCTGGTTATGTTTTTTCTTCTGTTAGAATTTAATTTTCATTTAATAAATATCGATATTGAACTAGTATTCATGCTAAAGGATAGGAAGGACACCCATACTTTAATGTCTATTACAGTAAGGTTAATCCATATACGGTTGATTAAATTTGTTTGATCCTCAGGCAACAAATATTTGACATTTCATAACGTACTAGATTTAGATGTTTCAAGTATAAATAAAAATCTGATAAGTGTTCTGCCAATGGTATTGAGTAGATAAAATCATATTGACTGAATTGAATGAAATTTCATGAAGTTCTGCTGCATCACACTGGCAATTTCTAGTATATATAGAACACTATGAACCTCAATCTTCCAATGATTGAAACAGAAAGAGCTCATAGACGTCTTGCCATGAGGGATCGACAAGTGCTAACCAAAATCATGAACACCCATTAAGCTTTTAAAAAAACACCTACCTCCTCGCTTAAAAAATGGAGGTTCTCACGTTGATACTGCAATAAAGCCATTTGCTGATCAGAAAGCCGTCCACCATCATGGTATCTGCAGCACATATTATCACAACACTGTATCATGAAATCCATTAAAGTATCAACCATTATTCGTGGCAATACTGTTTGTTAGTTCAAATTATATTTTCAGCAAATCAAAACTGCTCCAACAGGAGACCAAGTGTAACAAACTCCAATAACATCAATATATAAGGACCCAAATCGCAAGGCCAGAAGAGGTATATTACATGACTCTCATGATTTAAGAAATAAAAGTAGACATAATGAATTTCAAGCTTCAGAAAGAATAACAACCTTACAGCTTCCAAAGGACTTGACTGTTGAAGTGGAGAGTACAGCGACTTTAAAACATCAGGATGAGAATTTAATGAATTGTAACGGTGGACATATCCTGCATGCACCAACAAAAAGAAAATTCGAAGCTGACAGAATGATACACAATTCGTTAGCTCTCACAATATCGAGAGAAGAATACTCAATATAAATGTGTTCGCATGAGCTCATATCTGGATCATGGAACAACGGAGAAAAATTAAAGTACAACTCCAGACTGTATTGATGCGAGATGAGCGCATATCAAGAGGTTCTTACAAGTTTGACGTTTATTATGATGCATGTCTACTCACCAATATATACACTCATAAAAGACCCAGCACATATTGCTTCTATGACCATGATAATCCTGCATGTTCATTACAATTGAAATTATTATTACGCATAGAAATGAGCAGGAATTTTCAATCACAAAAATTCAACAAAAATGAGACTACTCAAACCAGCATTAGATTTCATGCGCTCAATCCTAGAGGGTACAAAAATATAGAAACTAAATTAATGGGGTACAAAAACAAACAAAAACAAAGAGAAAGAATAAGAAGCAAAAGAGGAAAAAGTCTGTTGTAAGACTGATAAAGAAAGGATAATGAGTCGGCTACAGCAGTAATCCTAACAAGATGACAAAGGGATATTGAGACATCCTCAACCAGTAAGTGGAAAAGAAAATAGATCATGTGCTAATTCACAAATTCCTAAGATAATTACATCTTTGACCTCTCCTCAAAAACTTCATCATTTCATCAAAAACCAAGCAACATTCAGCAATCAGTTCCATGCAAAAGAACATAGAGCAAGTCTAATAAACATATTCCATGACACATCAAATGTTTGAACTCTCCTCAAGAACTTCATCATGTTATCTAATATCCAAGTGAAAATTCAGCAACCAGTTCTCAGGAAAAAGAAGACGGATAATCTCAGCTAACTTGCATGGTTCTCAATTTGTAAAATTTCATTCTGCTTGATAGGTTTCTGTTATGCTTTCATTAAACAAAGATAAAACTAAGGTTAATCATCCATTTTGCAAAATCTGCAACAGAAAAATTCTATTCTAGAACTTTCATGCTATATACATGCCAATGCCATTTGTCAAACAAGAACCATTGATATAGGTGGGTGGTTGTCATACCTCAGCATCACAGGTATGGAGAGAAAACTGACATAGCGATTCCAGACAAGGACAAGTAGCATAGCAGCGGTTCCTAGCATCCAAAAGAAACTCAAGTCAGAAGCAGCAGCATCATAGACAACATATTTCTTTATGCGAATCCCACCGAAGTTTTGGCTCTGATAGAGAAGATGATAGAACATAACAATATTTCCTCTGGCATTAATAGTAAAAGGTACTCATAAATTAAGGAAACACCCCAACCATTTGCCCCTAGCCCTGGCACACAACTACAATATCAAACAAACAAAACCAGCACTACATGGTTTTACTAGTTATCTAGTCATGGAGGCCTAATATGTTTCCACATAGACTATTCCATGTCCACGTTAGGATTGTACTTGGGTTATACTTAAGAGTATTTCCCTATGAAGCTATTGCTCCCAATCTTCCACATATGCATATAAAAGATCGAGAAGCCTCTTATTCCACCATATAAGTCGCAATGAAAAGAAGAAACTGCTTATGTGCAGGGTAATCTAAGAGCAAAGCTATGAAATTCCTTGAAGTGCGTCAGATATCTCATTTTGTGTAAGTCATGCACTAAAGAAGACTCAAGTTACAAGGAACCATTAAGCTTTCAATGTTTAGGACCATGGTGATTTATATCATGAATGGTAGTCAAAATAAACAAACAAATTAACAAATGAGCAAAACATGAAAGTTGCTGCTGATGTTAATAGTATCATCTTATTTGTCCAAATGAAAAAATCAAGAAATTGAAACCACATACCATATGCTGTGAATGCAAAAGGTAGGCGGACAATATGCTTTAACTTCTGGCTGAAACTATAGTAACCCTATCCAAAGAGAAAAACTTAGGGTAAACAAATAGTCACAAAACCTCACATGTCTAATTAGAAGGCAGCAAATGATTATAGGAATGCCACCTCCCCATTTCACTCCATAACATTGTTGCAGAAATGGAGACAGATTACCTGCAGACGTATTTTCTGCACTTGGTAGACCAGATACTGTTGAAAGATTCCTGAACCAATGAAACATTATATGAAATAAGAATCAACATTTAGCAAGATCTTTGTATAGCAAACAAATGTCAGTTGTCTAATAGCACCAACACAGAAAAAAATGCATAATGGGGGCCAATTTCGGAGGAGAAAGAGGGTTGGGAATTGGCAAATAAGCACAAGAAGCAAATGCAGAGTTTAGAAATGTATTTTGGCAACGGAAAATGGTATTGCTAACATATATCACAGAAGTTACCAAGTGATTTCCAAACAAGCACCGCAACGTCATCAAATTTACAGGCTTTACACACATATCTCTCAGCACAAAACTAATGCAGCATGGCATCCAAAGTATGTCCCCCACCTCTGAATCCAACAAATATCAGGTTCATGTAGCGAAGTCAAAGAAAATTTGCTTGATCTACTCTGTCATACTGTATAAGCAGATATTTTATATCTTAAAGTGGTTGGGTGATCAATGGTAATGAGATGATGTGGCCTTTGAGAATTTTTTGATGACTTTTATTTTTTCTCCAAACAAACTTTTTTCCCTCTATATTTATTCATATCCATCCTTGCCCGACCCTAAAACTACTATTTATATGCAATCTTTTATTATTAATAAACGGATTAAATAGTGAACATAAGTACAAGGTTGAAGACCTCTTGAGTATTTCTAGTGATTTTAATATTCTTCCAAACTCACATTTTTGTTGATCCACATTTTATTTTTTATTCTCACTTTTGACTTAAAATTATTCTTTTATCTGACCTATGGTAGTAGTTAGAACAGTGCATTGTATAAACATTCAATTGATTAAGTGTGCACAATTATAGACTAACATAAGTGAAATCAAAGTCTAAGCATGGTTATTGCAATTTTCAAGATTGGACAAAAAGTATTATTCTCGACATTCACGAAATAAAATTCCCTTATACATCACACAAGTTTGAAAAAAAAATAAAAAATTCATATCTCACAATCTTTTATAGTTCTGTTAGTTTAAGTTCTTCATTTCTATTTTTATTTTTGGCCTTCTTTTGAAACAAATTGTCATACAAAAGGTATTAATAAGTAAATTTAATTGGTAACACATGGCTTAGAATCTAGTTTTTTGGGGAAAGGAAATTCAGATTAACCACTAACAACTTTCCATATCCCAATCAGGAAAGTACAGGATCAATCCATAGCACTTGTAATGTATAGTATCATCTTAAATTCAGCAAGAATGATCTTCCAACTATTGGGCCGTAGGCAGAAAATGCTTTGTGGCCAATATATCCATAGTCATTTTCCATAGCAACTGAAAGTGAGATACATCATACTCTAGCTAAAATTTTCAAGGCCTAAACCAAGTCTTATTGGGAAAAAGACCTCACAAGTTGATTCAACTACAACTGTTGCCTGAAATGATGATAACAGCAATCAGACATTTCTCCCTAGATGGGTTTAGCTATATGAATTCTCTCATTTTCTTCTCATACGTTTTTTATCTTGCAGATACTCAAGGTCCTTCCAAAAAGTTTTCACCAATTACTTCTCAGGTCTTCTCCCTTTTGACCCACTCTTCTAGCACAAAGTCAAAGTTCCTACCAGAGTATTTCAAGGCCCTCATGTCACTTGCCCAATTTAATCCACACAAATTTTCTTCCATGTCATGAGAAAAGGGCACCTCTCCCATAATTCAATTCCTGTTTTATCATCTTCAATATGCACACATCAATGTTTCTCATTTCTGCTAGTCATCTTGTGTGTATTTTGGTACTTTGACTCTCCAAACTTTTCATCAAAAGGCATTATCACTATTACTATGGCTGCATACATTTTGCTCTAACACTTCTGTCGCATTCTGCATGCTAAAGGAATCAAATGTGTTGCTCCAGTTCACTCATAGGATATCCAACCTTTTCGTAGAGAGAAGCCAGTGTACCGGAATAGCCTATTCTTTGCTACTTCCTTTCCAATTCTCATGGTTCAAACATCTTTATTTACAAGAATTGCACTCTCCATCTTTGACCCATTTGGATTAGATTGTTTAGACTCCATATTTCCCCAGGATAATTCCATCTTCCCATCACTCTTTCTCTATACTTATCCACAATCACCATACCATTCACAAAAGCATGTATCAGGAAAGATCATCTGTATAAACCTGAATCTAGTCGCACAATTGCATGGACAAAGAGGATAAATAACAGGAAATTCAGCATAAGTGCTAGAACCCACAAAACCACAATAAATACTCTCTTTTCGCAAAGGGAAAGGATCAATGCAAGTACCTGTGACTATCATTAAGGCGACATTGCAACTGCAAAGCAAAGGCGGGATCAGCGCTTCTATAGATTTGAAGATCCACGGAGCTGCAACAGCCAAAACAGCATACCCGACCTAAAAAATAACAAACATTGAGCGACCAATTCGCAACAAAAACACACGAACATCACCGCATTTCACAATTCTCGCTTAATCATACGCAATGTACTTGCCAACAAGAAACAGTACGCAATGCTGCCGTAAATCCGCGTGCGCTTCCGGTGACCGAACAAAGGCGCCTCGTGCAGTATATCCAGGAACCTGCAAGACCCAGAATCACCCACAACCACCCGAAATCGCGCATCAACACAAAATGCTTTCTTGGTAAAAAAAAAAAGGAAGCTCCAGTCGAAACAATTCAAGCCGAAACTAGCCGATCGACCCTCAAGACTCCGAGTCCATCTAAGTCATCCACCATCCGGACCAACACACCGAAACCCAGAACACAAAATTCAAAATTTCAGTCCGCCGTCCACACTCACAGCGCGTTGTCTTCATGGGACGTCGCCGCCACCGAGGCGTGCCTGTCCGTGGCCATCCTCGTCGACTAGATCCTCGCCACCCCGTTCTCAGAGGGGCCGCGTCGACAATTTCCAGAACGAGAAGGAGAAGGAGAAGGAGAGCGCGGGCGCAGTGCAATTCATTCGCGCGGGTTGCGAATCGGCATCCCTCGAGCTGGCGCGAAGCTTCACGCGATGGGACTGCGAAAGCGAAAGCGAAAGCCTTTGCGATCTCTTCCTTCCTCCTTGCGCGACACTCAACAGAGAGAGAGAGAGAGAAAGAGAGAGAGGGAGAGGGAGTTTTTCCTTTTTCTTGCCCATTTTTCTCCTGCCATTTCGGCACCTTTTCCATGGCTTTTCCGAAGCTTTGAAAACCGGCCCAATGAAGAACGATGCGTTCCGTCTTTGCAGGCCTTTTAACTTAACATCTAATCGGTCCTTCGTCAAGCCCACGATCCTGCCACCATTGCAGGCCGAATGCCGTCGAGAATTGGAGCGATCTCTCTCGCGATGCTGCAGCAGGAGGCCGCCGCTCATCTCTGCCTTTTGTTTTCATGTGATGTTAACGTTCATTCCGTTCTTGTAATTTCGATTCCTAGTTTGATGCGATTCCGATTCCGGGCTGCGTTTCAATTTCCGCGCAAGAGCGACTTGCTTTTCTTGCACTTTTTCTGTTTGCATATGCACGGCCGAGGAGATCTGTGTGTTCGATTGTTTCTCCATATTCTAAAGTTCGGATGTATAGCCAAGTAGTTCAACCATCACCACAATCGATATCTGAGCTAATTAGAGGATGCCCCAACCTAGAGTAGTGTCGAGAAAGATATAAGCATGACCCTTGTGGGCAGTTCATATGTTTCAAAGTAGTTTTGACAAATTAAACATGGAAAAGTCAATTTTAATAACAAAATTTCACGCCTTAACCCATTTATTTGCATGCGCAAGTCAAAAGATTGAGTCCAAATTTTGAGTCCTATTTGTGCATTAGTAGGTAAGAATTCTTTAGGTTGAGAACTTAGAATGTTTAAGCGCTTATGAGCGTTAAAAGAGCCAATTTTTAACTAGAACAACATCACTTTGGTATCATGTAAGGCAAACAAGCACTAGAAGTTTAATAGCTAAATCTGGGAGATGTATCTGACAACAGTATCACCATTCGATCCAACTTTGATTTTTATCGTTAGAAAAGCTTGAAAATGTTGGTAGTGAAAATAAGTATGAACACCAAATTGATTGAGAAATTAGAAAATAGAGTTTTGGTCATCTTCTCTTGTTGTCAATGCTCTCAAGATAAAGTTAATGAGAAAGGTTTTTTGGTGTTTATCAAGCCAGCAAGTTTCGCATGTTTCGATGATCAATTGCATCCGGCAATGATCGTAAAACATGCACCTTCGATCCTCCAAGATGATTTAAAAGGTTACATTAACATCTTTTTCTGACTCTTTTCCACAATCCTATTAGCTTTAGGTTAAGTGGTATAGGCGGGATCAAGTGTCCAAACGGGTTGGATCGTACAAAGGAATCGAACCGGATTGGATTCCAAAGCAAAACGTGCTGCTCACATGCTGACAAGATGATGACACGGCTCTTCTTCCTTCGTATAGATTCTCGGACCCGACCCACCCCTGATCTGTCAGAACGAAAATTCGCCCAAAAATTGATTGACGTTGACCGTTGACGCAATCATACGAGACCCCAGCTGGCAATTTTCGTCCTGCATTTCAGATTTACGTTGCCTAACAATTTGCGGAAAAGCAAATCACCCAATTTTCTTTTGTTTAAATTAAGGATGTGATTTTATTGCACGTGCAAAGAAACCCGCCCAGGAGTTCAAACCGGTTAGGGTTTTCTCTTTGGTGGTTGAACTGAAAACAGTCTCGATGACGTACCATGGAAAGTATTGTGGTCTTACTAGAGGTTGTTGCATTAATTATGAGCAAATGAATCGAGAGATTAGGTAACCTTTTTTGTTTGAAAATCGCCACAAATTAAGTTGCTACTAGATTCTAGACCTTGTCGATGCACGGGACCGATTTGGTTTTACTCATCAATACTTTTTGTCTTAGAATTTATTGGAAAAGAAGAAACAAATGACTCACAAAGTATAAAAGAGATTAAGATAATAGGGTCATAGAGAATCGCGAGATGTAGAAAAGTCACTATAAATATGAATTGTATATTATACTTGTGTGAGATATACGGTGGAATTTTGTATTTTCAATGTTGAGATTAATGAATTGTAATAACCATGTCGACATTTGAATTCACTTGTATTAATCAATAGTTATGCACGCTTAATCGGTTGGATTTTCTATTTATGATTCCCTTTCATAAGTGCTACCATAAGGTTAGAAGGAAAACTAAGGATAAATTAGAACTGAGAATGGAAAAATAAAATAAAGTGTGAATTTTGAGAAAAGTAAACATCTAATTAAGAAATTCTCTAGCACCCTCGTTATCCCTATGCTATTTAGTTTTTTTGTAATTTTTATTGATTTGATTTCATTCGTAAAATTAGAATCTATAGATATGTGAGTTCGAAAGATAATTAACATCATTAGAATTCCTCCAGAAAACATCATCAATAGTCATGTTTACTATTCCATCCATTTATTTAGAAATTAATAATGCGTGCAAATTGTAGTTTTAGGGTTAGGTACAAAGGAAAAAAGAATATAGATAAGTAAAAGTCATTAAAAAGTTTTTAAAGGGCCAGATAGATCCGATTACTATTCATTGTCCAGTCGCTTTAATATAAAAATTATATGTCGGGAATAGAAATTAAAAGTCATTGAAAACGTTTTAAGGGGCCATATAAATCCGATTACTATTCATTGTCGCATGGAAGTAGGTAAGAGCTCTAATCTAGACCGGACAAATTTTTTAATGACATTAGTAGCATTTCTCTTATGATTAATTAAGACTTATATGTTGCAAATTAAAAGATGACAGCGCTTGTAAAAAATAAAAATAAAAATAAAAAAAGATCTTAACGATTTGCAGTAGCAGTAACTACAAAAAGCAATTTAATGACAAGTGAGATTAATCAAACTAAACCGACCGAAAAAAAAAAAAAGATTAATCAAACTAAAGCATGCGATTAGAGCAACACCAAATATCGAAATAACGTGATCTTTTGGAACAAAGTTTTAGCTCATCAAGGTAGCAAAATGAACCGTATCTTTCTACGTTTCTTTTCTATAGACTGTGGTCATAGTTGGTGAAGTTCCATGGAGAAGGTAAGGTAGTTGTGGATGGATTGATTTGTTCATCCTAACTTGACCATGTTGGAGAACGACATGCATGACAATAACATAAAGCAAGAAAAGACATCCTAAATGGAATATCTTGACGAGATTCCAACTGGGAAAATTGGGAATTCAGGAAGCAAATTAGTGGGTAAGAAGAAAATAGCCCCGATTGATGCCAAAAATAATAATAATAATAATAAGAATAGAAAACATAGATTAAGATATAATTAATTTCATGCCCTAATTGAGTTATAAATTAATATTTTTTGATAATCCAAGTCATGGGCATAGAGACCTAGTTATTCAAAAGCTCATGAAACACTTTGCAAATCCAATTAATATGTTAAGTTCGAATCACTGGGTTAAGCAACCACTGGATTAGTAGGACGGGAACTAAAGATCGCCTAATAACTTAATCGATTACATCAATGTTGAGGCGTTCTAATTGATTTATAATGGCAAAATTTTGTAGATGAAACTGTGCTCTTAACCATATTCATGTTACGTGTGCCCACGAAAGATTTTTGTTTTGTTTAAGAAGATGTAGCTTGAAAAATGCATCTTGAGCATCTAGAAAGTTGAGTCTTCCATGAAGAGACTGAAAAGGGGAAAATGACAATCGGAATTTGAGTCTTTTCTTATCGTTTCCACTTTTCACCTAGAACCACAGAAGAACCTGCTATCTAAATTTTCATTTTTATTTTTTTGTGCCGCTCCTAGGTAGAAGCAACTCTTCATTTTGTATATACTATCAAATGAGCACAAGCATTGAGTGTGTTCAAAAAATTGGGATTTAAAAAATTAAAGCAAAGCAAAATTATGAATGATAGTTTGTAATTGTTCTTGCCTGGATATTTTGATGTTGATATCATAATCTAGTTTAAACTTGGATGGAGCTATTTTCGCATCTTTTTTTGGCTAAAATACAGCATTTCAGTTAACTGATCAAATCATCCTATAAATACTAAATAATTTGACTCTCTCTCTCTCTCTCTCTCTCCCCCCTCTTCAATAGAATAAAAAAAAATCATTTTATTTAAAATTCAAAAGGAAAATCTCTAAAGTAATATGTAATTGCTTGATTATGAAAATTTATTTGGAGAAGCTATTGATGGTTTGACATTTTGAAAGCATCTCAAACCCTTCCCCCTCCCCCAGAAAATGTCAGCCTAGATCTTTTTATTCCCTGCCGTGTGAGATACAAGAAGATGGTATAAGATCTCTCACCTCAAAGTCAATCCTCCCAACTGTTTCTTCCCTTAAGCATTTTAATGACATGCCTAGATCCAAAGAATTCAATTGATATCTGCACAGATCATGTTCCCAATTCCATCATACCCATGTGGTCGGCATTGAGGCGCAATGCAAGAGATGCACCCAGGGTTGACACCATTCGTGACAATAGCATCGGGGTGCTTGTGTTAGCAATTCGAGGATGAAAGTGTTATTATTATTTTAGGGGATTTTTAATGGCTGAGAAGGCCTCCGGTGCACATATTGATCGCAAGCTAATGCCTTCTCCACATGATAAACTCAATAGGACAAAATCAATTTTTGCATCAAAATGTTTCATACGTCTCACTCTAGGAATAAAATATCCAAGCACGTTGTTACGGTTCATCAGGCTCCTCACAAGCTAATCCTAAGCCAAGAAAATGTTATGGTCCACTACACATATCCAATTATATATTTGTGGACTATTACCATTTCTAACTTCCGGTTTGGGTTTGCAGATGTTTTTTTTTTTTTTTCCAATCATTTATTCACTACCGAAAAATTTCACATCCGACCCTACAACTTTTGTCCCTTTCCTCCCCTTTTCCTCTTGTCGTTTCCGCTGTTGAGACAGGACTCGACCTCAAGGAGGTCCCCATGGGGACTGGGGGTAGTCGGGAACGCGGCTATTACCTTCCCCAACGAATAGACGAAACCGCCCCTTGACTTTCCGAAGGTTGACACGGACGTCGTGGGGGAAAGCCGGTCCGCCTCACCTACTCCCGCGCGGACCAAAACGCCCCTCCTCGTCCAATTGGAAAAAACATGTAAGCGAACCCGGTCCCACTCGATATACGTATGGTCAACCGTATACGGTATCTGGCGTGAGATTTTCCACGCATCGGAGGGTGGCGGATGATTTGATTCAGTCAACATTCTTTTTTTTGGCGATCCGGGTATGGAGACATGCGAAATGTGATACCAATACCATGTACTTAGCTCATGGATTGTCCTTCTTTTTCATTATATAATTGAACTTCTAGAAGCTAAGGCAGCCGCGGGGCAGACGTACCAAATTCTGAGGAAAATTAAACTGATGTGACCAACCTAAATTATAATTAATCATTGTGTATCGTCATCAAAAGACAAGGATAGATTTTAGAAAAGTTTTTTTTTTTTTTTTTGGTTATGTCCATGTCCATGTTCATGATGATCATTGTTTGTCGATATTGGCGAAGACCCTTTTCATCCTAAGGAATTTGTTGACTTGAGTTATTGTTGGTGAGAGCCTTAAACTGCATAATTCTTGCCTTCAAGTCATGTATATGTGTCCAAGGATGAACAATCATGGCCAACTTAATATGAGAACCGATCAATCATCTTTTGAGCAAAAGATCTGAGAATTCAGTTCAATTCACGATTCGTGGCCTTGAACCTATTTTGAACCGATTTCGAGGTCGATTCTTTGGTAAAATCAGTTTAAAACCAAATTCTTTGACTCTCTTAATGAGAACTTTGTCAAAAAAAAAAAAGAAAAAGATAATGACATTTAGCATTCCAACGTAACCAAATCAATATGACATAAAAATAAAATAACATAAAATAAAAAGTAAACCAGTCCCTGGGACACCAATTGGTTTGGTCCTAGGATTGATGGTTCGGTTCTTGGTTTCAAAAATTGAGAACCAACTCTAATAGCGTGTACTTGTAGAAGACATTCATTTTAAAACCAATCGTTCCTAAATATGTCTACCTCTTATAAACTATATTTATTTATGGAAGTGACTTGTTGGATTTAATCATACTAAAGTGATGGACTAGAAGCAACAACAAATTATGCAAACCCCACACAAGTTTGACACCTTCTAATATTTTCTACCTAACAAAAAGCTGATGAAGTCAAGAAGTTCTGTGCCGTCTCTAGCAAGTTTCAGGGACTAGTCTTGAATGTGCCACCGGTCCCCTTTGCTCCCAAGAAATTCTACTACCAAGAAATACTAGTCTTGGCTGTGCCACCGGTCCCCTTGGTTCCCAAGAATAATAGTAGTACCGAAGCTTTTGATCCAAATTTTGTAGATACTCCACACAAAGTCAAGGGAGGGGCAGCACTGTCTTTTGCCTCTTGAACCAACTATGTGGACTTATCACCCGTCACTCTTTTCATATATCAATAAACTATAGCCCCTCTCCCACGTCGACATATGCAGAACAGTGGAAGAATTCCATGTTGTGTGTAGAACATTGAGACTACCAATATAAAACCCCATTCATATTGCCAAAACCAAGCTGTAACCTTCTCTTCTCCTTCTCCTTCTCCTTCTCCTTCTTCAACTTTATGTCTGCAATTGGACTGGAGAGCAGGTGATGATTTGAAAATCATTAGCCCACGATTTGTCTCTGCCTTTGAAGAGTCCCACCAACCATCTTGCGATCTGCAACACCCAGATCTCTTGTACCAGGCCTCTCATTCTTTGTCAGTTTTTCCATTTCTTGACAAGAAAGATTAGGATGATTGCTTAGCGTTTGCATCCAAGAAGTGCAAGTTTTGAAGTTCCTGGATCAGTTCGATCAGAAGCTTTTCTGCAAATGGCTGTGAAGAAGATCTCATGGAGGTGTATGGTCCTGAGCTGTTACAAAACGAAGGAAGAAACCGAGAAGTGCAAGCCCAAGAAGGAGGTGACAAAGCAGAACTCATTGCAGAGGCTCTATCTAATGGATTTGAGCAACCCCAGTTCGACGACACTCTCGGAGGACCTCTCAATATCGCTCGCCGGATCAAACCTCCATGTGTTCACCCTCCAGGAGCTGAAGCTGATAACGCAGAGTTTCTCGTCGAGCAACTTCCTCGGGGAAGGCGGGTTTGGGCCCGTACACAAGGGATTCATCGACGAGAAGCTGCGGCCCGGGCTGAAGGCCCAGCCCGTCGCCGTCAAGCTCTTGGATTTGGAAGGGTTGCAGGGTCATAGGGAGTGGCTGGTATGTCCAAAGACCTTTCCGTCATCCTGACCACACCGAAGATCTTTTCCTTACAAATGATGTGATTTTTAATCATTTTGATTCCTTCTTATCCACAGACAGAAGTGATCCTTCTTGGGCAATTGAGGCATCCTCATCTGGTGAAGCTGATTGGTTACTGTTGTGAAGATGAACATAGACTTCTGGTCTATGAATACATGCCTCGAGGGAGCTTAGAAAACCAATTATTCAGAAGTACGTATTTGATCAATTCAGAGTCCAACAATATTCTCTCACTTGTGGCTTTTAAGGAAACTAATGCATTGGTATCGGTCTTCAGGGTATTCGGCAACTTTACCGTGGTCCGCGAGAATGAAGATAGCGCTCGGTGCAGCAAAGGGTCTGGCGTTCCTGCATGAAGCAGAGAATCCGGTCATTTATAGAGATTTCAAGGCATCAAACATATTGTTAGACTCTGTGAGCATCTGTTCAATGTCCTATTTGCCTTCCCATCCCCAACTTGTGTTTTCACCGGATTTGAATGATATTGTCGCTTTGTTTCTAATTGATTTTTGCAAACTTTACGCAGGATTATACGGCAAAGCTCTCAGATTTTGGGCTTGCAAAAGATGGTCCAGCAGGTGATGACACACACGTCTCAACCAGAGTGATGGGGACACACGGCTATGCTGCCCCTGAATACATCATGACTGGTAATTTTTTTTCTCTTAAGATTACCCAGAAAGAAGTTCAATTCTTTTTTCCCATAGAGCACATTGTTTTTACTAAGTAAAGCCAAATTCACCATCAAGCAAGTAGCTCATTCCTAATAGGGCGACAGAGAACTCATATTTTTTGGCATGTCAATAAGGTTGCAATGAAGAGTTTGCACGCCTGTAGACTAAGTAGTTTGGTTCAAACCAAATATTTCCTAACCCTTATGTTCACGTTTCAAAACAGTTAGTTGCTTTGATCCCCCTCCTACCCTTTAAAGTATATAAAGGAAAAAAAAAATGATAAATGCATTACATTGTTATGAACATCATATGTTCCATCACTAAAGTCGAATGTGTGTCCATTTGCCTTTTAGGCCATTTGACAGCAATGAGCGACGTTTATAGCTTCGGTGTAGTACTCCTAGAGCTCCTGACCGGAAGGAAATCCGTGGACAAGAGCCGCCCGCACCGGGAGCAAAACCTCGCTGAGTGGGCCCGGCCCATGCTCAACGACTCCAAGAAGCTCTCACGGTTGATGGACCTGAGGCTCGAGGGGCAATACTCCGAGAGCGGGGCACGGAAGGCGGCCGCGCTGGCCTACCAGTGCCTGAGCCACAGGCCCAAGACGAGGCCAACCATGAGCACAGTGGTCAAGACCTTGGAGCCACTCAAGGACTTCGATGACATCCCAATTGGCCCATTCGTCTACACAGTCCCCATGGAGATTGATTCATTGCAGAAAGAAGCAAAACGGAAGGAAGTGAAGAAAAGGAATGGGCATCGTCACCATAACCATCAACTTCACCAGGGCCATAGACACAATCACCGTCACCATCACCAAGATGTCAGGCCTCCAACAAAGTCTCCAAGTCACTCTGATTCTGCTCTTAGACACAACAGCCACACGAATGGATTGAATTCTCCCTTGAGAAGCTGTTGAAGCTTGATGCAAATGAGATTGGGAATAGATTTGCCAAATAGTGTGCAACACAGTATAGGGTCAAGTGCAAGGTTTTAACTCTCGCAAGTTGGTTTCAAGGAGGCTGTTTTTGTCTTTTCATTTTGTCTTTTGGATAGTTGACGAATGTCTGCGGAACACTATTATATTTTGAAATTGTAAAAGTGCTTTTTTTTTTTTATTGCACATGATTTTGTTCTCTTTAAGCGTCACCCCTTTAATCAAAATCCTTTTTTTCCTATGATTTTGGTAATAAAGGGGGTATATAACCCCATCAACTTATGTGTCCATGGAAAATGCCATTTGAATTTCATGTAATCATTGAACCCATAACTTAATTTAAATGAAATAAAAGACTCGTTCAAAGTTAACCACCGACTTCTGTTCAAAAAAAAAAAAAAAAAGTTAACCACCGACTTCATGTATTGACTCCCTAAAAAAGAAAATGAAAACGCTCAGTATTGTCAAAAAAAACAGCTAAGCAATTTGAACACATGTTGTGAGATATTTTCCAAGAGACAAACTGCCTCCTCCCTTCTCTGAAAATATATTATTATTATTATAATCTCGATCTCGATCTCGATTGTATAATTGTTTTTTTAAAGTGATTTGTGGACCATCTTCTTCGGAAAATAATAACAACTACTGAATGTTAAGAAAAGATTCTTGATCGTACTATTCCCGAACAATTTACACGTCCGCGCTGAGGTCATCATTTAAGGAGCAAGATGATTACAAGAAAAGAATATGCTGAAGAAAACAGTCCAAAAGTCAAATCTAAAAACTGGAGGAATCTCAGCCATGCGTGTCCCTCTGCATAGGCCAATAATTCGAGGGCCTTTTTGGGTTCTCAATCAAGATTGTTTTGTCGTGGTGCAGAAGAATTAGCGACCTCAAACATGAATCATGATGAGAAGATTGAACGTGCAAATTTAGATAAAAAGCACTAATTGGTTGAGGGGATCGATGTGATGGTTGAATTAGGCGACATGTTTATTTCAATTTCTCGAAAGCAAATAAGCGTGGAATAATGTGACTCACTTTCTATGCCTCCTTTTCGTCCAAAACCATGAGATACATGCAGAAAAAAATGTTTGTGATGGATTGAAAGCATGATGTTGCTGTTGAAATTAAGCAATCGAGAACTTTGAGTAAAAGGAAGATTAATAAGATAATCAAATCAAGTCCTTACCAAAAAAAAAATAAGATAATCAAGTATGAGAAAATTAGCAACAAAATAGAGCTCTACTCAAAGATGTTAAATGAAATATAAATGAAAGAATGTATAGTGAGACATCACATCATCGCTAGCGAACTAAACAGGTTGAAAAATTGATAAGTTGAACATTACTAGACATGGCTTATAAAATGTTCTATAATGCCAATATAGTTAGAAAATTCTTAGGGGATGTGCCTGGTACAACAAGCTATCAAATGAATAAATCAATTAAAGTATGATCATCTACCGGATTAAACCCAATCCATCAAATTTTCACAATCACTTGTGAAACCATGTCCGAACGCCGAAAAGGGACACGAAAAGTAGTAAGTAGTCATGCACTATGATCAATATAGACTATAGTGTACCTCATGAGGAATGATTTAAGCTTAATCAGGCCAATAGCATTTTCCCTCGTGAGGCAATTTCCAAGTCTAGTCAATTCTGGAAATCGCAATACATCTCTTATCCACACATTCGTAAGTGTACTTTCTCTCAAGATCCAACTTCTCTTTCATTAATTCATGAGTTTTGTTCCACCTAACAATGTAAGGAAGGAGTGGCGACTACCATTAAATCGGCCTCGAAGTTCGTCGTGATCGCCGCCTTGGTGTTCACGGCTTCCATGGTCAATAATGCCGAGGTGATGCCGATGTGACGCGCAGGCGATTGCTATTGTGGTCGCCGTGCTTGGAAGGATGTCCTTGGATATAAAGTGGGGTTCATACAATTCGAGGGTTCCAGCTACGGTACTGCTTTATGAGGCTTTCTCCATGTGCTCTTTATATATCTGTCAAATGGTTTATGAGCATGGACCTGTGTGCTTTCTACAATCATCTGCCAATGTATATACCGCGAATTAACACATTTGTGGAATTACTTGCTGATAGTAAAAATAACTAATAAAGTATATATATACACACATGTATGTATGTATGTATGTATATATATGTATACAAAATTTTGCTACACTAATATCTTTTTTCAAGAGAATATAAAATGACTTAGAGTACATTTCGTTTAGCAATTCAAGCTTTAGTTCTCAAAGGCACCTGAGCTAAAATTTTGGTGTTTGGTAATACAATTTCAATGGCCTTTGGTACAAAGTTTTTCTTCTCAAACGGTCAAAACAAGGCAAGTCCACCTTTAATTTAGGTCGCTTTAGGGTGCGTTTAATTCGGTTTTGGAAGAATGTCTTTAGGAAAATATAAAAGCCTTTGGGCTAAAAGAGTTTTTGAAATGCAATAGTGTTTGGTGTATTTTGAAAACACATTGAAAAGCAATTTTGATTTTAAATGCCTTTTAGTATGAACTACACTTAGTAAAGGATTTTTGCTTCTTTTTTTTTTTTTAAATGAAAAACCTCGAACTATTTGCCAACAGAACTCATCCACTGTTGGTGAGCCAAATTAGCCGTTGGCCAGCCTCACCGAACATCACGCAACCTTAGACGAAGGTGGTGGTTGCTTGCTAGTTGTTTGTCGAGTACTCATTAATAGTTGAGGCAAAGTTAGGGTTTTCAAAAGTATTTATGGAATTATTGAACTAAGCCAGGGCAAGATTGGAAGAAAAAAATATATATTTGCATTTTAGAGATGCGACATTTAACATATCTCTAGACTTGTCATGAGCTAAAGGCTTTTAGAGAGCTTTAGAGATGCAATTGAATCTCCTCAAATTAACCCAAAAATTTTGCCGAACAAAATTTGCATTTGCTAAAAGGGCTTTGGGACCTTTGAAGCAAACGCACCCTTAGGCTTTTAGCATTTCCAAAATATACTTTTGGGACTAACAAATTTTTATTCCTTCCAACATCATCCTCACTAAACTATCTAAGTTTCAATTTTACCCTCACAATCGAGCTAGGACCACCGGAGGTTGTGCCAACACTAACATCACCTTACCAAGGATCGTGCAACCTCAAGGCCTTCTGCTCTCCTTTTTTTTTCTTTTTTTTTCTAATTTTTGAAGTTACTTTGTAATAATTATTTTATAGATTGTTTGCTAAACACTACGTGTTTTTCATGAAATTTTTGGAGTTGATGCTTTTTGTATAAATACAAAATCTTTGAGTACATTTGTTTCATGGAAAACAACTTACAGAAAAAAGTTTTTGGATTTTTTGACGTTTAGTCCACATAACATAAACTAGTTAAGAAAAACATTTATTAGTCAATGGAAAAACACCTTCAAAGTTGAGGAAATTAATTTTCTGTTTTCAAAAAGAGGAAATCATTTTCCGCGTTCTAGGGACCCCCTCTCTCTCTCTCTCTCTCTCTCTCTCTCTCTCTCTCAATGTCACTCTTGCAACTCAACCTCTG
The DNA here is from genome assembly GCA_014182565.1 of Eucalyptus marginata. Taxonomy (NCBI): domain Eukaryota; kingdom Viridiplantae; phylum Streptophyta; class Magnoliopsida; order Myrtales; family Myrtaceae; genus Eucalyptus; species Eucalyptus marginata. Next base: position 42,178,264 of record CM024587.1, on the reverse strand, counting down.
CATCGACCGTGAGATTTTAAGAGACCACTATCAATTGTTCCAAAAAACTTAAGTTGATAGATAAAAATATGGTTTCATATTTAATTTCTCTAATACTCCCCCTTACACATAGACTGGGTTTAATTACTCTAACACTTCCTCTTATACATAGGCCAAACTTTAGCCTTGGTGTTCACGGCTTCCATGGTCAATAATGCCGAGGTGATGCCGATGTGATGCGCAGGCGATTGCTATTGTGGTCGCCGTGCTTGGAAGGATGTCCTTGGATATAAAGTGGGGGTTCATACAATTCGAGGGTTCCAGCTTACGGTACTGCTTTATGAGGCTTTCTCCATGTGCTCTTTATATATCTGTCAAATGGTTTATGAGCATGGACCTGTGTGCTTTCTACAATCATCTGCCAATGTATATACCACGAATTAACACATTTGTGGAATTACTTGCTGATAGTAAAAATAACTAATAAAGTATATATACACACACATATGTATGTATGTATGTATGTATGTATATTTGCTACACTAATATCTTTTTTCGAGAGAATATAAAATGACTTAGAGTACATTTCGTTCAGCAATTCAAGCTTTAGCTCTCAAAGGCACCTGAGCTAAAATTTTGGTATTTGGTAACACAATTTCAAGGGCTTTTGGTACAAAGTTTTTCTTCGCAAACACTCAAAACAAGGCAAGTCCACCTTTAATTTAGGTCGCTTTATGGTGTGTTTGATTCGGTTTTGGAAGAATGTCTTTAGGAAAATACAAAAGCCTTTGGGCTAAAAGAGTTTTTGAAATGCAGTAGTGTTTGGTGTATTTTGAAAACACATTGAAAAGCAATTTTGATTTTAAATGCCTTTTAGTATGAACTACACTTAGTAAAGGATTTTTGCTTTTTTTTTTTTTTTTTTTTAAATGAAAAACCTCGAACTATTTGCCAACAGAACTCATCCACTGTTGGTGAGCCAAATTGGCCGTTGGCCAGCCTCGCCTAACGTCATGCAACCTTAGATGAAGGTGGCAGTTGTTTGCCAGCTGTTTGTCGATTACTCATTAATAGTTAAGGCAAAGATAGGGTTTTCAAAAGTATATTCAGAATTATGGAACTGAGCCAGGGCAAGATTGGAAGAAAAAGAATCTATTTGCATTTCAGAAATGCGACATTTAACATATCTCCAGACTTGTCATGAGCTAAAGGCTTTTAGAGAGCTTTAGAGATGCAATTGCATCTCCTCAAATTAACCCAAAAAATTTGCCAAACAAAATTTGCATTTGCTAAAAGGGCTTCGGGACCTCTAAAGCAAACGCACCCTTAGGCTTTTAGCATTTCCAAAATATAACTTTTGGGACTAACAAATTTTTATTCCTTCCAACATCATCCTCACTAAACTATCTAAGTTTCAATTTTACCCTCACAATCAGAGCTAGGACCACCGGAGGTTGTGCCAACACTAACATCACCTTACCAAAGATTGTGCAACCTCAAGGCTTTCTGCTCTCCCTCTTTTTTTTTTTTTTTTCTTTTCTCTAATTTTAGAAGTTACTTTGTAACAATTATTTTATAGATTGTTTGCCAAACACTACGTGTTTTTCATGAAAATTTTTGGAGTCGATGCTTTTTGTATAAATGCAAAATCTTTGAGTACATTTGTTTCATGGAAAACAACTTACACAAAAAGTTTTTGATTTTTCGACGTTTAGTTCACCGAACATAAACTAGTTAAGAAAAACATTCTTAGTCAATGGAAAAACACCTTCAAAGGTGAGGAAAATAATTTTCTCTTTTCAAAAAGAGGAAATCATTTTCCCGCATTCTAGGGACCCCCTCTCTCTCTCTCTCTCTCTCTCTCTCTCTCAGTGTCACTCTTGCAGCTCAAGCATCGGCCGTGAGATTTTATGAGGCATTCACTACCAACTATTCTAAAAATTTAAGCTAATAAATAAAAATATGATTTAATAATTAATTTCTCTAATACTCCCCTTACACATAGACTGGGTTTAATTACTCTAACACTCCCCCTCATACATAGGCTGAACTTTAGCCTAAACGTAAAGCGTGAAAATATATGATTGGGGAAGCAAATAGGAGCCTGAAAAGATTTGAAACTCAGATCTCATGTTTTGATACCATATGAGATTTTGTGGGACTACTACTAATGGTTCTAAAAGCTTAAGCTATTAGATGAAGACATGGTTTAATATTTAATTGCTCTTAACACCGACCAGCCTTGCCGTTGAACCTCAAATGCCATGCATGTTGCCATTTACTTGACTCCGTTCAATCTCGCTGAACCACCGCCACTGCTTGTCATTGTTGATCTTATCGCCGGACTCGAACGCCCCTCTCTCGTCAAAGGAGAAGACCCGAGCGACTCTCTTCCTCCTCCAGAGCAAAAAGAACCTCGAGTGCATCATCAACATTTGTCAGTTAGCCTCCCTCACCCTACAATTCCACCTCCACCACATCCCCTTCTCCGCCACAGTCTTGAAGCTGACAAAGTCGAACCACTTCGATGAGATTCGAAGGTTCCTCGAGCAATCGAAGGCGAGACCAAATTTGAAGAACGAGCGTTACATGTGCCACACCATCATGCTTTGCAGGCAGGGCGAGATGATTAACGAGGCGATCAACACGTTCAAGCAGGTCAAAGCACTCAATAAACGCTCAATCCTCGCAAGGAAATAGCAATTCTTCCCTGACTTGCTTGCAAATTTTAGGATCCTCGGCAGCAGAGTCCGCGCATTCGCCCGCTGTGAGGACGCAATTGAGGGAGGTGAGTTCGAAGGCGACCGAGGTTGGGGTCGAAGAAAAAAAGAAAAATAATTAAAAAAAAATTTCAAGAAAATCAAATTGGATTTTTTGTATGACACAATAGAAAATATTTTCTAATTCATTTTTAGGTTTTAGCTAAATATTATTATGTTCCTGAAAATGACTTTCTATAAAATATTTTCTAGAAAAGTCACACTTTTCGCAAAACAAATAGAGCCTAAATAAACAGATCTCTAAAACTTGCATTTTATTTTAACCACCGTGCACCATGGGCCGGTATCAAAATTTGCTTAAAGAGATGTATAAACTCCACACAAGCCGAATTCATTAAGGACGAGACTTGATAATTGCCAAGAAAGCTTCTAAGATGGGAGAATTATCAAAAAAAGTTCTAAACCCATTGTAATTGTGTCAATTCAATTATAATTTTTTTTTTATCAATTTAGTCTTAAACATTTTGTAGCCATGTCAATTCAATCCATCCGGTCAATTTTGACCAGCCAGCGTTACCGTGGGAGCCGGTCGTCCGACCGATACTGATATAGATAATTTTTAATAATATTTTATTTTCTATTACCTTTTTTTTTTCTTCCTTCTTTGCTTCTTTTCCCATAGTGGCTAGCGAGCCTATGTGAGGCCTAGGGGTTGCAGGCGAGGTGGATTGCGATGCCCTCAGTACGTCACGACTAACGCAATTACTAAAGTCTTTTCACTTCTTAAGTATGCAGAAGCGTATACGGTTAAATAACACCCAAGATATATAAAAATTCAAAGGAACACATGCAGAAATACAAACCAGGCAATCTCATTTCATTTCTTTTTTATGTACATTTTAGGTGAAAGGGTCAAGGTATACCGGGGGACAAGCAAAAAGGTACCACTACTTCGTACCACACCCAGAAGCCTTGGTAGCTGCATTACCCCCACCTAGATACTACACATATACTATATCACATGTCTCCCACCCATAATACGTCCAAAATCTTAGCTTGGTCTTCCCAAAATGCTACTAATATGAGAAATAATGATCAACTATGACCGAATGCAAAGCTTAGCAAGCAAATTACTAACCAGTCTATACCACATATGTCAAAAATAGCACATGCGATGAAGTTTAAATATAAAATATAGAAGACTGTTTTGAAATCAACTTGCCTGAGAACCTTTCTCAAAATTAGGATAACAAGGGGAAACATTTCCTCTGAAAACGGTGACTCAGTAAAACTTGAATGAAATCTAAGAATATCAATGATCATTTTTTGCTATGAATTAGCTGTCGCCATCTTCCGGGGAACCCCGTTATCTCCCAAGCATCTCGCAACATCCGACATCGCGAGAACATTTAGGAGAACCATGTTATACCTCCCAAGCATTCGAAGGAACCCAATTCCAGGCATCCCTACACCACCCGAGGCATCGTCATCCTAAAGAATGGCGGCATTCCCAAATCACACACTCATCCCAGGGTACAGCAATTCCATAATTCAATTTTAAACATGCCATCCACTAAGTTAAGGTACAAGAATCATTCAGGGTCTACCATCAACCATCATTTGTAAGCTATAGAAATGATACAAACATTTAGTTTGGTAGTACTAGCCAAAATGACAGTTTACAAAAGGGAGTTTAGCCAAAATCAACAGAAAAGGGTAGCGCACTCGCTTGTAGAAATCAAGGGCATTTGCCTAGTAAATCAATTCGAAAAATTTACAAAATTTTAATATGACATGGATGAGACCCCGAGGAAGGTTTTTATTTTCCATGAAAGTAAAGAATCTCCTAGTGTTATACAGAAGCCCGTAACAGATTTTCTATTCATAGGACAAGTAGCATAATTTGTATCACAGTATACTGACATCTCCATGTTGCTGTCTCGAGATAATAATATTCTCAATCCCGGACACTCTTTCAAGTATTTTATAAGCTTTAATGCTGCATTCATGTGAGATTGTTTTGAAGCATGCATGAATTGATTGAGAATATGTACCACATAGCAAATTTCAGGTTTGATCATGGTCAAATAGATGAGTTTTCCAACAAGTCTTTGATAAGCATAAGGGTCCTTAAGCAAAGGATCCCTCTTCACAAGTGACAATCTTTTATCATATTCAACTGTTGTCAACCTAACATTCTGATTGATTGGACTGGTAGCTGGCTTAGATCTCGACAATCTTGCTTCCGATATCATTTCTAAGACAAATTTTCGTTGGCTAAGACAAATGCCCTTATTTGACCATGCAATTTCTATCCTAAGGAAGTATTTGGGAGTCCTAACTCTTTAATGTGAAATATAGAATGCAAGTACTTCTTAAATCTATCAATGGCAGATGTATCATTTCCCGTAATGAGTATGTCGTCTACATATATGAGTAAGTAGATTGATGATGTACCTTGTCTCCATGTGAACATATGGGTCTGAAAAAAATTGTCTAAGGTTTGACTGACCTCTGAGATGTGCTCAACGGGGCTCTATTGTCTTTCATTGTCTAATGCTCTCATTTGGTGTTCCGCAAGAACATTGTCTCCTGTTTGGCTGTTGAGAGACTCTTCATCGCCTTTAGACACACCATAATTTGTGCTTTGGTTCTTCGGCATGGTGCCCCCCTTTGTTGACTAAAAAATTCTTCATATATCCGGCGTTAATGATGCTGCCAAGCCAGGAAGATGGACCAAATTCGAAGGAAATTTTCAGGAAAAAGATGAAAAAAAGAAGGGTATAGCAGAAGCTAGATGGATGAGGGAGTTTCTGATACCGTGTTAGAAGTTTAAATGATAGAAAGTATAAGAGAATTTGTAACTCTTTCTATATCATTCATGTGTCTAATTACATCACTATTTATAATACAAGAGGTCTAAATCTATAAGAAAAGAGAATATACAATAAATCAAATAAAAGAATATTCCCTGCAATTGATATCAATTAAGATCACTATCTATCGGCACAAGATCAATTAAGATCACTACTTATCGGCAAAAATATCTTCAACAAAATAAAATATTATTAAAAATTATCTACGTCAAGATTGGCCAAACAAGTAAGATCCACGTCAATATCGATCCGCCAAAATTGGCCGGATGAACTATATTAATACATTTACAAAAGTTTTAGGACTAAATTGATAAAAAAAATTATGACTGAATTTAATTATAATAAATATATGACTTTTTAAATAATTTGTCCCCTTCAACCGACCACGCTTGATTCTCTTTAATGGCCGTTGCATACAAAGACTATTTGGTCGAGGACAATCTTATACACGTTCACCGCGTGAAGAATTGCAGAGGTCCAATCATAATCTTTCCCTTAAACTTCCTCAAAGTTGCAGAGAAATTGTCAACACGACCAAATTCCTCACACCAGAGAAAAATCTCACGACTTTCCCTCTCTATTTCAGAGCAATGATTTCCGAAAGTACCTCAGAATTCTGTCTCCGAACCCCCGAAATCAGGAGAGAGACATGTAGAAGAGCAGCCGTTTCTTGAAGCAAAGGAAGCAAAGAGAAATGCAGGGGGACTTGCGCATGGACAGGCCGCTCCGGAGGCGGCGAAGGCATCCGCATCGTGGCCGGCCCCGCGTCGAGGAAATAGAAGAAGACGCAGCCGCCATCGCTGCCCATCTCTGTCTGTTCCTCCTCTTCGTCGCCGCCGTGGCTTTGTGCGCGTATTTTCTCCTTAACCTATTAGGGTTTGCCGACACATAACGCGATTCAATCCGAGGGATGATCGCACGTGATCGAGGGAAGGATCTATCTCCGTACACCTCCGACCGCTGGGACCGCTGATCGTCGTCGAGTCTCAGTCGTGATACTAATTTCGTACTCTGATTCATGTACCGGGGTCGAAGAAGAATCTTTGTAAGAGGTCTCGTCCTCGGACGTATCGAAGATTGGAGGACTCATTGACATATATATGCGTGTCTGTCGGCTACAAAAAATAATGGGGTGCATGGGGCTAGATCCATCTTGTCCTAGTTAGTTTGCATTTCTCTTTTTCCAGTTCAAAGCAATGTCATCATTATTTTTATATTTTAAGTAGTGGTACAATGATTTTTGGTTATAAAAATTGTGGGTTGCCGGATGGAACTTTTACTTTCTGAATTTTTTATAGTTTAGCGTATGAATATCTCATCTAATGTTTGAATGTCTCCGGCTGACGAAGATCTAAGGTAGCCTTGTTTCTTTTCTCATCATTTAAAGGGAAAATTGTGAATTGGGTGTTGTTTCGATGGGCTTATTCCATGTAATAATCATGGATAAATTTCTGTGAAAATGAATATAATATTTTAACTAAATATTATTGCAAAAAAAAGGGGGGCTCTAATTTGTATGCTTTAAAAAAAAAAAGGTACTTAGGGTGACAAAATCACACATCTAATTTGAAAAATTAAAATTAAAAGTCGAATAAAATATATAATATCTTTTTAGTTGAAGAAAAGTGAACACAAAGAGGCCGTGTTGTTTATAAAGTCAACCAATCAAATTTCACAATCACGTGTGAAACTCCTGTTCGCACCCCGAGAAAGGACATGAAAATTAGTAAGGGGCTCTTTGTTAATGTTCTTTTTTCTGTTTATAAACAAAATTTTTATTTTTTTTTTTGTTAGGAAACAAAAAAACGTAAACGCGTTTTTTGTTTGCGTTTTATTCCAAATCTATTTTTTTGTTCCCGGAACACATTTAAAACAAAGCAAAAAATAAAAACGCGTGTTCTTTTTTTTAACAATTTTTAAGAACAAATTTTCTCTTTCCTCTCTTTTTTCTTCTCTTTTTTTCTTCTTTTCATTTTCTTTTTTTTTGGCCGGTCAAATTTTTTCTCCTCTCTTTTTCTTCTCTTTTTTTCTTCTTTTCCTTTTCTTTTTTTCTTTGCCCGGTCACCGGCCTCGACCATGGCCGGCGACCGGCCGTTGAGGGCCGGCGACGTCGTCGAGGGCCGGCAACCTTGCCGGAGCGCCACCGGCCCCGACGAGGCCGAGCGTCGTCGGCCTCGGTGAGGCTCGGCCTCGCCAGCCAAAAAGAAGAAAAAAATAAAAATATTAAAAAATTAAAAGAAACAAAAAGAACACAAATTTACCAAACGTGTTTTCGTTCATTTTTTATTCCCCGGAACAAGTTTACCAAATGCGTTTTTTGTTCAAAAATTGTTCCCCGGAACGTAAAACACTTTATTTTATTTTTGTTCCCTAGAACAATTTTTAAACAGAAATATTACCAAATGCACCCTAAGTAATCAGGCAACATGATTTGAATTGTGGTGCCTCAAAAGTATAGATGAAGCTTAATTAGGAAATGACAATTTTACCCGGAGGGAAATTACAAGTCTAGTCATCTCGTGGCATCGTGGCATTCATGATTAAAGAAAATATCCAAATATGAAGCTTATCATCTATAATATACATTTAGATATGTATGTATATATAATAATATTTAGTCGCTCAATCCAAATCCATCTTCAAGTCAAAAAGCACAAGTAAAATGATAAAAGAATCAGCGTTAAATGACAGAGCCAATGAAATAACTTATAATTGGTGAGGGTGGGCTATGAAACTCGAAATGCGTAGATCTTTAATAAATTAGACAGCCGAATACCAAAGACATAGTGCTTCCAATTAACATACAAAAAAGTACAAATTTCAGACATTTCTTGCATTATTGATATGCTCTCTCCACCTTATCTTCTATGAAATGGACCTCTCCGGCACTTTCCTATAACATGATATTTCGAAAATATTTGATAACTTAAAAAGCTCAACCCGAATTGGTGAAAGAGCCCACATGTATATTTCAAATAAATATATTTTAGGCTTTTAAATTAAAAAAAATTACATTCATTATTGATCAAAGAAGGCAATAAGTTACCAATATAAAAATAGGTGGTTCACAAGTCACGACACATCCATTATCAATGCATTCAAGAATGTACTTGGTATTAAGAACCAACTTCTCTTTCATCGATTCATGAGTTCTGCTCCCCCTATCTATGCAAAAGAAGGAGCTCCTATAGATAAGGCACGTCCTATCGCACAAAGCTCCTCAAACCAAGTTGCTCGATTGCTTCCATATACACACTCTCGCTTAGAGCAATGGAGTACGACTGAAAAACTCCGTGTTGAAGTTCCGCTTTGATCGCAATTCTTGGTGTTTATGGCTTCCATTGGTTAAAGAAACATGCCTTCTTAGCGTTCATGGCTCCCTTAGATTTGGCGTCTCCCAAGCCCGATGAGGCCGAGTCTATCTTGGCAATGCTGGATCTAGCATCTCCAGCCCTAACCCAAACCACGAGACTGGGAAAGGGTCAGGCTTAGGGCATTAGTGTGGCACGAAGAGATTGAGAGTGGGTCAGGCTCGCGCGATCAATGTCAGCGAGTGCAGCAATGTCGCATCGGCGAGGGTGGGCCTAGTGGCGTCAGCCATGCGAGCGGAGGTTGTGGGTTTGGTCTTCTTCTCTCTTCTAAGGCCGAAGCACGTTTTCGGGGGACAGGACAAAGTGGGAAGAGGAAAGAAGGGGCAAAAAGAGCAGAAAGGAAATTAGTGACCATCGACATGGATCGTCCATTTGCTCAGCGGCTGATTTGTTCAAATCCGGAGGTTCTGAGTTAACCTAAAGTTGGAGCATTCTAGCTTTAGAAGGGGTCAATCCCCTAACATAGATAATGAGAAAATTATCCAAAAAATTTTAAACTTATTGCACATTTGTCAATTTAGTCCTAAGGTTCCATTTGTTTGTTTGCGGAAAATAACTTTCAAAGAAAATGTTTTAGATTTTCCAACGTTCATTTCACGGAAAATAAACTAATCAAGTAAAAACGCTTTCCCCTTTTAGAAAAAACACCTTCAAAAGTGGGGAAAATATTTTTCACATTTCAAAAGTGGAAAACATGTTCCATAACGTCTTCCACCTTACTTTCTTTCACCAAATACATTTTCATTTTATTTTTATGTTTTCTTTTTCTTTGTTATTTTTTAAAAAAATCTAGTTTTTAATTTTTCTCCTTTTTCTTTTCTTTCTTTCATTTCCATCTTCTTCCTTGGCCTTGGCCGGGTCACCACCACAATAGCAACCAGCGATTGGCCACGGGCGGCCTCGCCCGAGCTCATCGGGCCGGGTGAAGCCGAGCTCGCTCGGCCAACCTCGACTTCTCTAGATCAAGCGAGGCTCAAGCGGCCTGGTCGGTCGCCAACCGCCGCTATGGCCAACGACTTACCAAGACCAAGGAAGAAAATAAAAAGGAAAGGAAGGAAAAAATAAAAAATTTAAAAATAAATTAAATAATAATAAAATTATTGAAAACGAGCATGTGTAGGAAAAGGTTTTTCTTACCAAATGGCAGAAAATATTTTCTAATTCATTTTAAAATTTTAATCAAACATCAGAAAATATAGTTATTTTCTTGGAAAATGGTTTCCTAGAAAACATTTTCCAAAACGCCATATTTTTTGCGAAACAAACGGAGTTTAAACTTTTCAACTTTATCAATTGAGTTTTAAATATTTTCACATGTTACTAATTGAGTCCATTCGATCAATTTTTCCCAGAATTTGTTAATATGGATGTCGACTATCCTATGTAGTACGAACCGATCACCGACATTGACATTTTTTAATAAAATTTTACTATTTTTCAATTTTTTTATTAATTTGCTCTTCTTTTCCCATTTTTTCTCTTTTCCTTCTTTTTTTTTTTTTTTTTTTTTTTTCAATTAAGGACCGCAACCCCTACCTATGGCCGACAAGGGTGAGAGAGAGAGAGAGAGAGAGAGAGAGAGAGAGAGGAAAACATAAATAAATAAATTTGACTAATTATTAAAATAATATTAAAAATTGTCCCACTAGCAACAATGTCCATGTTCACGAATTCCGGCCAAAATTGATTATATAGATTCAATTATCAAAATTAAAAAGATTATGACTGAATTTGTAAAAATGTAATAGGCTTAGAACTTTTTTGATAATTTTAACCACCTTGTACCAATGGACCACCCCAGGAATTTGCTTAAAAAGATGTTTGTAGAGGTGAGTATGGTTCCAAGGTAGAATGGAGAGCCTAAGACTCAATTGGTGAAAACCGATCCAATTCCAAGTTTTAAAATATGTAGGGCAAGCCCCAAGTTCTAAAAATTAAAAAACTTATTCTGATGGATAGATAACGCAGAATCTAGAAAAAATCTTTGTGTTTTTCTTATTATATGTCTTCGTGCGATCTTAGGGCATTTCATGACGTCCAATGATGAATATATAATCTAAAATTACTAGCGTAGGTTTTCATATTCGGGTATCCAAATTGAGATTTTTTTTTTTTTTGGAGGGAAAGTAAGTTCCGCGTTGTGGGCGGGCGGAACAAACCCCGGGGGTCCCACGGGAGGACCCACCACACCGTGGAACGGGTAAGGCACGCGCAAGCGTCTCCGCGGTGAGTCGAACCCTCGCCTTCGAGAAGGGGTCGGTGGGTCCCCCCCACGATGGGGAAGACTTACTGGGCTGGAGCCCACCGCAACAAAAATTCAAACCGAGATTTTTACTTTATAAATATTTCATAATTTTTTTGTATCTAAATATGAATTGTGATAAGTGGATTGTAGCAAATAGTAATCGTTAGAGATGATGATTCACTACAATCATTCAATTAATAGTACATGTGGAATTTGGATAAACTCAAACGATCCCAAAACCTATGACAATGTAAGTTTTAAGTTGAGTAAGCGTGGTAGGTTAGGGTTCCAAAAATTAGGAAATCTATTATATTTTCTCCGTTCTCACCCCTAGATGTATGAACTCAAACAAGCCTAATTCACTTAAATGCCACTTGATATTTGCCAAGAAAGCTTCCGAAACACCATTAGTTCTTCTATTATCGTCGTTGCATGCACAGAGTATCTGGTCAAGGCAATTTCATACACGTCCAACGCGTAAAGACTCGTTTTGAAACCAAATCACAAGTCACGCGGTGCATACGACCCGATTCTTCATACCAAAGAAAAAGCTCATGACTTTCTTCTCTATTTAAGAGCAATAATTCTCAACAATTCGTCATAATTTTGTGTTAGAACCCTCAAATACAGGAAAGAAAAATTGCAGAAGAGAAGCCGTTTCTTGAACAAGCTTCAACATCCTTCTAATTTCTCTCCTCTGTGGGTGTTCTTGTTTTTGGGTTTGAAGCAAAGGAAGCGAAAGAAATGCAAGGGGACTTGCGCAGGGACATGGCGCTTGAAGGCGGCGAAGACGCCCACGTCATGGTCGTGGCCGGCGCCGCCTCGAGGAAGATGTAGTAGAAGACGCCTTCGCCGTCCGTCTTTGTTTGTTCCTCCTCTTTGTCGCCGCCATGGCTTTGTGTATGTACTTTCTCCTTAACCTATTGGGGTTTACCAACACATAACCCGATTCGATCCAAGTGATTATCAGATGTGATCGAGAGAGGATCTACCCTTGAACGCCGGGACCGTCAAAAGTCTCCATCGTGGTCCTAAGTGCGCAGTTGATTCATGCGGGGTCAAAGAAGAATCCGAGAAGCCTCGGACTTGGACTAATTGACATATATGTGCGTGTTTCTCGGGTTGAAAATAATGGGGTGCAAGGAGCTAGATATTATCTTGTGCTAGTGACTTTCTTGTCCTTTTTCCAGTTCAAAACAATGTCACACTTCGATCATTGCCACTCATTTTTTGAGGTTCTCGTTTCAAAGTGATGTTCTTTAGTGAAATCAGCACGATTCTTCCAAGAAAATCAAGGTCAACTTCACAAATTATTGGCATTTACCTCGCACAGAATCATATTTTTCTTGTAAGTCAGAAATTATCGATTTTTTTTTATATTTATAAACAAATGAAATAAAGATTCGAGTGAATTTGAAGTTCGGGATCTCTAAGATGCGTTAAATCACTTTTCCTGAGGCAATTGCTGCTTCCACGATTATCACATTCATAGGGAAGTTGACTCTAAAGGCATGACAATATCTGTCCAATTTCCTAAAAACTCCCAGCATTAGACTAGCCCCGCTCTGCCAAGAAGTTTTTTTATCTTAGAAAAAACTTCAAACTTTAGGTCAAATTCCAAATTTACCTCGAACTTTTTTTTTTTTGGAAAACACCCCAAATTTTACGTCTAGTCTCAAATTTGCCCTAAATTTTGCTTTGACTAAAAAAAATCACCAATTTTCAATCTATTCTCAAATCTAGCCCCATGGTCTAGTCCTAACTTGACATGACATTTCCACATCAATAACAAGTCTACATCGGCAAGGTGTCTCGGAATATTATCTCAATAGTCATACCATTCTATGATATGAAAATTAGGGACAAACAATGGCAATTTTTGGACAGAGGGCTAATGGGGTAGATTTGGGACTAGAGTATAAATTGGTGATATTTCTCTTAAACAAAAAGGGCTAGACCTAAAGTTTTTTTCCTTTGGACAAGTAAAATTTCAAGGTAGATTTGGACTAGACCTAAAATCGATGGGTTTTTCTAGACAAAAAAAAAAAAAAGCTTGGGAAAGAATTGGGAATCGACCTAAAGTTGGGGTTTTTTTAGTAAATTAGGCTCAACCAATCTCTCAAAACTAATCATAATTTAGACTAGCTAATCACAATCGACGGTCATAATTCCCCATTTGGATCATGATCTTGGGCTTCGAGAGTCGCAACAGTTAAACGTTATCCAGACAAACTCAAGCCCAATTGTCCAAAGGACCCGATGAAGATCTGTAATATGAGACAGCCAATCCAATGATCCAATGCTCTTAGGCCTACTAGCGAGCCCACACGCAAATAATAATCGTTATTGTTTATACCCTCCTTCACATATTTGAACCCTTCATCTCCTCACCACTTACTTTTGATATAGGACTTATTTCCCAAAAGCATATTACAAATTCCAGAGTCAATTTACATATGTGCTCTTAAGACTAATACGTACGTAAGCAATTGCTCACATGGTGATTTGCAAATTGTGTCATTTTGTGAAAATTTGTTTTGTTTATGTGATAAGTCCCTGCAAACGAACAAGAAGTAAGTGCCGAATCAGCACATTTGCGCTTTCTCTCGGATCCATTCCAAGGAGTTCAGGCCCGTGTGTTTGCGGCAATTCAACGATCAATAGAGATTCATTAGGTGCTCAAAGAGCCTTAAATACCCCCATTGATATTAAAGAAAAAAAAGAGGTAAGCTATCTTGTGGAGATCTATGTACTCAATATATGAAACGTCTCTTAGGAAGATTGTAGTTTAATTCAATTAGGGTTTGATTAGGCGAGAAGAAAAACACTGGAGGTACCACCCCATGTGGTGGCGCGTTGCTGAGCCTTTCATCCCCCACGAATGTGGGGACGGATTCAAATCCCAAGTGTGGCCGCTAGCAGTATTAAGCGTGATGTCGTGGTGGTGGGTCCCGCGCTCCTGCTGGCGTGTGGGTTTACGGCTACTGCTTGTGGCCGCAGTTCGATTCCTCCCTGTCTCAAAAAAAAAAAAAAAAACACCCTGGAGGGTGAAAGTATTCTCCTGGCATGTGTTCTTTCCATTACATTTCCCCCTCTTAACGAGTCCTTTTTTTTCTAGCTTGAGGCTCCATTTATTTCTTGGAAAATGTGACATAAATGATTTCCAATAAAATTGCAATTTTTTTTTTTTTTTAATATTTGACTTAAACCTGAAAATAAACCGAAAAAATATTTATCATTATTTGATTAGAAACATTTAATTTAATTTTCCTAAATAGACATACCTTATTCGAACACTAGTAACTTGCGCATGAGCAGCCAAAAAAAACGAGTATAGACAATAGGGCCTCGAGTTTGGCCTCAAAGGACCTCAACCCAAGCATGCGTACGTGGGTCCTGAGCACGAGAATGGGCATCAATCTCAAATTTTGTCTCGATGGATCCAAGTGCTAGAGACCAGGGCACAAGTCAACTTAAATGGATTGGGGTGCGAAAGTCGAGGACTCAAGCATGGAAATCGAAGTGCCAAGTCCAACCTTGATGGACCCAAACGTAGCCTTGATGGACAGGGGGCGCAAGCACCTCGAGCCTAGCCTCGAAAGGACCCAAGTGTGGGCGTGAGTGGCAGGTTCCCAAACCTAATCTCGATGGAATAGAGCCCAAGCACTAGCATCGAGGACCTAGGCTTGGCTTCGATAAACCTAAGCACTAGCATTAGGGTTTCAAGCTTTGCCTCAATGTATTCAATCCCGACATGGGACATGGACTCGAGGATCCAAACTCGACCTCGATAGACCCCGGAGCCTCGGCACTAGGGTCCAAGCTCAGCCCTAAATGGATATGGGTGCGATCTGATGGACACAAGCTTGGGCATTAAGGACCCAAGCATTGGCACTAGGATCACGAGACTACCCTTAATGGACCCAGTCCTAGGCACAGGGTCTTAAGTTGGCCTTAATGAACCTGGTCTTGAGCTCTGGTGGTCTTTAGCCCGAGTGCTTTGGACCTAAGCCAACCTCAATGGACCTTGCTCGGCGGAGAGCACCGAGGTCAGCCCTAGCGTTTATGGACCCAGCACCAAGTCGTTAGGGAGCCAAGCAATGATATCGGATCCTAGGCCCAACCACCGACATTAGTTTCCCAAGCTCAACCTCTATGGATTTAGACCCAAGTTCAAGGTTCCAAACCGGTCTCATTGACTGGGCACATTTTCGATAGATCTCGATGGACCCAGTCCCCAACCTCTGACCGAAGTCCACCATCAAGGGCTCGAGAACAAGCATCAAGGTTTTCGTGTCCAAATGCGAGTTTCGATTTAAGCATAAATATCTAATCATATTTTGAAAAAAAAAAATTCCAATTTTTAAAAGGAAATTATTTTCTTAAATTTAAGTATAGATTTTCCAAACACGAAAATATCTCCCAAAAAATATTTTTCACAAAAACAAATGGAATCACGATCTGGGTGCATCTATTTCTCAAACCTATAAATTGAATAACATTTTTCAAATAACAGTTGCTCTGTATCATTTTATAAAAATATACGGACGGAAATTTTTTTATTTTCGATAAAACTAATTAAGCATAAATTACTGTTGATGGTCAAAATATAATTTTTATTGACTAAATTTTCTGAAAAATAAAACTAATCATTTTTTTGGAAAATATTACAATGTCGCCATGACTACTGCGGTGAAGTAATGGAATTAGCACTAGTAAATTAGTAATGGCATTAATTAAGCGAGGAGGTGGGAGATTCGAATCTCTATTTTGGGAGTGACATGACTTACAAGGAGCAGGGTATAAATCAGAATTAGAGTAGAAGGAAAGTAGGATTAACAAAAAAAAAAATTAGTAATGGCATCATGTGCTAACTATGACGACATCTTCCTACCGCCACCAGCTCATAAATTTCCCAAGCCCGCATTCCTTAGTCAAATCTCCAAGCCATGGCGACCCTGGACTCTGACGTGCCGATGACCCCCGCCGGCGAGGCGTCCGGCAGCGGCGCCGCCGCCCCTCCTCCTCCTCCGTCGTCCTCCTCCTGCTGCTCGTCGTCGTCGTCGAGGAAGCCGAAGCGGTTCGAGATCAAGAAGTGGAACGCCGTCTCGCTCTGGGCCTGGGGTAACTTTTTCCTCTTAAACCCTAAACCCTATATTTCCCCTGCTTCCTTATAGCTTTATGGTGCATTCGGTATTGATTGGAATCTCCGATCCCTCTGCTGGGTTGGTTTCAGATATCGTCGTGGACAACTGCGCTATCTGCAGGAACCACATCATGGATCTTTGTGAGTTCTTGGTCGGCTGCCTCGGTAACGTGGTTTCGAAGCTCTTTTAGATTGTGTGTGTGATGTCTGAGGTTGTGTTTTTTGGTTCTTGTCGTCAGGCATTGAGTGCCAAGCTAATCAGGCGAGCGCGACCAGCGAGGAGTGCACGGTCGCTTGGGGTAAGCATCGATTTTTCGCGATTCTGTGTCCGTTTAGGGCGCCGGCATAGTGCAGCGTTGCGGTTATTAGATATTTTCTGTTTGATGAGGGGATAGGGGATTGCGATAATGCTAGAATTTGGAACCTAATTGATGGTGCGTGGTGAATGTAGGAGCATTGGGATTTTTAATTAAGTGTATTCGTTTCGATTGGTGTTCTCTAATCAAATCATGTAGATGTTGATTACTGTTTAGCACATGAGCATATCAGTGTTCTTTGAGAGTAATCTCGATTTCTACTTGAACACGTTCGTTATCACCTTTATCATGGAGTCATAAAAGGTCTGTTATTATACTAAAAATGAAGTTTCCGGTGTGAAGATTTCTGTGATTGAAAATGCTATGTTTCCTAATTGTAATGATTCCTGGTCTATTTGCTTTGGTCTTCTTTCAATCCCTTAGCAACGGAGGACTTAGTCATTAGATCAGTTCTTCTGAATGGGGATCGGCTGTAGGATGGAAGATCTTTGAGGGTTTTGATACCATCATTCTGGGCTTATTTCTCTGTAATATTCTCGCTATTGGAAATTTTAGCTTTTTAAGATGATTTGTACCCTAATAAATTGATGTTTACCAACAGTCCATTTCGCTCACATGAATAAGACTTGCCATGATTGATATTAGCATAATGGAAATTAGAGGAAAAGGCACACTTTGAAGTATGAGTGCACTTTTGCTCTCAGAATAGTAGGAGTTCATTGCGATCAGTTGTCTTTTCATTGCTACTTGTGTTTGTAGTTTGTATTGGCATATTGACTACTTTCCTTAGCTGAAATTTTCCATGTGGGGCACCGTCCATTTCCTTGTCTAAGATGTCCCATTTATCTGCCCAAGTGCCCCACTGTAAAAGTTTAATTACAACATTTATTATGAACCATTACTCCCGGGTTCTCTGACCAACGAAAGAGAAAAAACTTCTGGGTGCTTGAGATCAATCACTTAATATTCTAATTGGGAAGTACTATATTACAGTATGTTCTCTTTTGAGAGTAATCGTCTGATAGTTCCCTTGTTGCTTTTTAGTTGTAGCTGTAAAATCATTTTGAGAAAGGTATGCTCTGCCCTGTTTTATGAAACTGGATTACCATGAAGATGATTCTTTTATTCAATTTTAGTCTATCTAGGTTTCTACTATCATATGATAGATCATCCTACTATCATATGATAGATGGATGATTTTAATTAATTAAGGTTCATTGTTCTTTGAGAAGAAAAAAGAAAGGTCCATTATTCTTTTGTTATCTCTGGTAAGAGCAGTCTGTTTATCTTGGGCAACAGTTTCCTTGGCTCATCAAATCTCTACTTGATGCTATAGGAGTTTGCAACCACGCATTTCATTTTCACTGCATCAGCCGATGGCTCAAAACTCGTCAAGTGTGTCCATTGGGTAAGCTGAATTCCTTGTCTCTAATTACTTACACATTGCTGAATAGTTTAGGTATGCGGTCTGATCTTTTGATTGTGCCTTGCATTTTACAGATAATAGCGAATGGGAATTTCAGAAAGTATGGTCATTAGAGCCTTCTATTCGACATCCTTTTGCTGCTATTTCAATACTGCACTGAAGTCGGAAGGCTCCATGTTTTGAGCTGTCGAAACATTTGACTCTCAGCCCTCTAACTTCCCCCACCCCCTGTTACAGTTTCATTGAATGAAGAGTGATTAGAAAACATGATTTACAGTTAATGCGAATCTCTCTGTCTCTCTGTCTCTCTCTCTCTCTCTCTCTCTAGTCTGCAGGCTGTTTTGTTGGGGTCTGCATATGTTACATGATTTTACATTAGCCATTGGGCTGTGATTTGCGTTTTTAGTTAGGCTATGCTTTCTATCTTTTGAGGCGTGAAACCTGTTGTGCATAATTATCTCTGCTCTCTTTGTTACCCTCGTGTTCCTGATGCTACTCTTCCCCAGAGCACGCTCTTCGCTCCCGACTTGGTAGTGCTGATTGGTGACTCAGAGAAATATATAGCTCGTGCATGTAATTGAATCCCAGTCATCATAAAACCGAACTAACATTTTGCAGAACTTGCGTAGCTGCCGTTTTGTAGCCTTGTTCCATTCCTTTGCGAAAGGGTGAGAACCGACGGTACCTGGAGAAACTGTTCAAGATGACAGGTTGTGCATTATCATCGTTTTTCATTCGACTCAGTTGTCACAGCGGTGCGGCCAATGCTACATTTGTAACTCCACTTCAACTCCAAACCGATTGTGTGGAAAAAGTTGAACTAAACGAAATTGAATGGAGTACAGAACCGGAGAATGTGAAAAACAAAACTATAGAAAGGAAAGGAAAAGGAGATAGCTTTTCTCATGGGTGGGGCCGGCACTTCTATCCTATAGTTTCCTATATGATTCATTCAAGGGAGGATTGGGCTTCAAGAAGTAGTTAATGGTCTTATCAATACACAAATGCATAACTCTTCATGTATTCTAATTGCTTTTCTAACTATTCATCACCGTAGAATTGGGTTCAAATTTTCCCTTGCCCTTTCTCATCAATGGAGTCCTAATGGGTATGGAGGAGTGTGGTTTGTTTTATAAGTTCATACCTCTCTTTCTATCTTTGAGATGTTTCGAATTTTCAAAACTCCATGGACGCGTAGAAGAGAAATGCCATTCCCACTTGGACTAAGATATAATTTTTACTTGTTCAAATAATAATTAAGGTAATGTAGAGTCGAACAACAAATCTATTTATAATAAATAGATCCAATTTGCAAGTTTGTTATTACTGGTAGTTGGTATATGAATCGGCTCATGATATATACAATACTTAAATTATTGATATAGATGCTGCATAATTGGTTCTCATCATTTAGAGACTATGAGTGTAATGAGAGCGCATCCATTGACAAAACAATACTGGAGATGATAATCTCACGATTATTGAGAATAAATCAAATCAATCTGTTCAATTTTTTTAATCTTTCTTACTT
>CM024587.1:42038632-42158553 GCA_014182565.1 Eucalyptus marginata | reverse complement strand
GAATGTTGCCAATGGTCATGAGTTGATTTGATCTAATGGGACATTTCTAGAAAAGCAAAGCTGAACTGGAGAGTTTGAAGGAAAGAGAGGAAAGACTGATTTGGAGAATCACATTGTGGTTTTGTATTCACCGGGTCGACCAATTATGACTCGTCTTTGGGATAATCATAATTGTGAATACAATATATATATATATATATATATATATATATATATATCATTGTTTAAATGAGATAAGAGAGATATATGTGATCGATCGATCTAGGGTATACTAAATTTACTCGAGTGATGCCCATTATGAGTCGCTTATTATTCCTAATGATATAATAAGAACGAGCTCAGCATGCATTTGCCGCACTGACTATTCAATTAAAGATGTTAATGTTGCAAAGAGGAAAAGAGGATTCTCGTCTCTACCCACCATGCAAGTGGGAGTTGATGGATTTTCAATTGATAGGCTCTTGGTAGGCCGTCCGCCCATGTTAGTTTTGGCCCACCATAAAAGTTTTGAGACGATAACATTTTTTTCCTTTTTTGATGGGCTTGAGTCGGCCCCGCCAAGGCCCGGCCCGTGAGTTGAGGGCCCATGGAGAAAAGCTATAATAGATAAAAGAAAATCTAAGAAAATTAGAATTCCATTCAAAACACGTGAAGTACGTACATTTTGAAAGAGAGAATACTCTCTTTTTCTTCACGTCTCTACTCCGTTTTCTCCCGAAGATCATATCAGAATCAAGAAATTAGCCTCCGGTTTCTCGAATTGCAACATCCGTGAGTGGGCCTGCGATACAGCGGTACGCTCGAACTCGTGGTGTGCCTTTGTGATTCATGTTTGTTTTTCCCGGCTCGTTCTCTCCGTGCTTCGTTTTTAGGTTCCGATATCGAACTCCGGTTTTTGGGGATCTTGTCCCTGCGTAGGTAATGCCCAAAAGGCGGTGATGCCTCGATTAGGCAATGTGTGTCATCCCAAACTCTACCTCATGCAACGTCGAGATTCATTTTAAGTTCCAAAGATTCTATATGAATTGAGTGTTGATAATTTGTTTTAAAACAAGCTAAAGAGGTGTCTTGTCCCTTATTAAAAAGATGTGAATGTGCACGTTGACGATTTGACACTTATCAATACTTATAATTATTTATTTATTAAAAATTTGAAATTATAATTATAAAATATCATTTTTATCCTATTGAAATAGTGTGGCTATTTGCAATAGAGTTGCGGTTATTTTTTTTTTATGTATAATTATATTATTATGCCTAAATTTAACAAAAAGTACAATGGTTTTGCACATTGACGCCCGACTTAATCTGTGGAATTTAGTTTGACATCATATGAGTTCGCATACGAAATGACGTATGCAATCTTATCTTGAATATGTTAGCATTTAATGATCATTGAGAAATTATGCATGTTGACCAAAATATCGTAAAGTAATATATCTTTTTTTCATTAGAAAGCAAAATTTAGTAATACGTTGAGCGATCAGAGGTACACAGGACCAATGAAATCATCGCCATTTGTTTAACCGTGGCCGGAAACTTGAAGGTGTTAAACTATTTGTGCATTAAAAATTAGGTCAGTCGGAAGATTGATTTAATTATTTTTATAAATATTAGTAGTTCTTATGCATGAGATTGGCCGACATTACCTAAGAGTGTTATATGGTGCCTTAGTAAGCAACATTTTATAGTGAATAAGTAATGTGTTCAGTAAAAAACAACTCATTCTTTTTCTTTTTTTTCTATTACTCTAAGATAAACAAAGGATCAGTAAAATATAATCTATCTATGTTTTTTACTAAAATTATTGGCATAGGTTTACAACAAGGAATTTCTTAAAAGACACCCAGAAAAAAAGGAGAAGATAAAGCTTAAAAATATTGATACTATAGGGATTATTGATTTTTTATTAAAAATATTGGCATAGTTTTAAAACAAGGATTTTATAAAAAAAAGGCACCCAGAAAAAAAGATATAGCTTAAAAATCTTGATACCATTCGATAAAAAGATTATTATAAGAATAAATATATTTTTCAGGTTTTCTAAAATTTTGTAACCCGAAAGGTCTTAAAAATGTCAGTTCAGTAATAAAAATAATCATAATTAAATGTTAAGATAATACCAATTACTTATGTCTGTGAAAATTTTAATGTTTCAAAAAAAAAATTAAAGTTCGTCTCTATATAATCTATGAAGAAAGTAGAGAGGACTACGTAACGTATATATTGATTGAGTTATTAGTTGTTTGATTGGATTTAAAATTATTATAATTTTATCTATTTATATATGTATTAACAAATTTTTCAATATAGTATCTTAGGGAAAAGATCATAAAAATTGAAGGCTTTGTCTTTATTATAAAATATTAGTTTTACATATATGCTCGCGCACAAGACTAAAAAAGTGCTGCATTCCAAAATTTACTTAAACGGATGATATTATTTATGTTATCAGACGCTTCAATCTAACTGTTCTACGCAACGATAAAAGCAAAAGTCAATATCGTCTCGTCTCTTACCAAGTTCGACAATTGGCAATTTTGGTAGAGTATTTTTTTTAAACTAAATATATGTAGTTCTCATTTGACTTGTGCGACAACAAATTGTCCGTGAAACAATGCATGCTTGTCGTTTTATTTCTTCTGAAAAATGATAGCTTGCCATTTGTCGAACTTTCCTTATGCTCACTTTTATGCATGTAATGTTTTGGCTTCCCATGACCAGTGTCCATAGCATGAACCATGGATGCATAACTATGATTTATGGATACCTCTTAGAAGTTGGGTCCATCCACATTGTCTTAGCTAGAAGATGGGTGAATTATCCCAAAAAAAAAAGAAAAAAGAAAAGAAATGACACTATTGGCGCACAAAACTTCAGATTTATTTTTTATGTTGATTTCATTTGTTAAAATCGAAGAAAATTGATCAATTATATCAACAACAACGAAATCAATAAAACGCTGACGCGCGATGATTCTCAACGTGTAAAATATCGCTTTGCACGCTTGATGTAACTAGACAAGGCCAAAATGATTGCTTTGTCGACGTAATAATTAATATAAAATAATCAAATTAAATATGAAACCAATTTTTTTTTTTAAAAAAAAAGGAAGGGGAGGAGGCACAGGGCAGGCGACGCCCGAGGCCCAGCCCGCCGTCGCCGCCCCCCATCGTCGCCGAGAAGGTGGGGGAGGGCTGGGCTGGGGCCGCCGAGCCCCCGTCAAGGTCACGACCATAGTCGACCACAAGGGCTTAAGCCCGCTTAGATTTGTGGTGGGTCGCAGCCTCCCGTGATTCGAGCAAGGGTCAAGCGCCGACCCCAACCGACCCTCCCCCCACCTTCTCGGCGATGACAGCCCTTAGCCGCCGCCCGCTCGTTCATCTTCCTCCTTCCTTCCTTCCTTCTTCTTCTTCTTAAAATTTTTTATTTTGGTTTTAAATTTAATTTAATTAATTTTTATATTAAGATTCGAATTGTGCCCAAACGACGTCCCTTTGTGTTTATTTAGTGAGTTTCCATTTTCTCCGAATGAGCCAAGTAAGCGAGCAAAATTAATAAAAAAAAATGACAATGTAGGATTTCCTGTGATTCGCTGAATGCGGCACTCAAGTGTCTCATTTAAAAGAAAAAATGACGCTAAGTGTTACTTTCCTAACTTTTGATACTGAGTGTCTCCCATTGTGTCAAGTTTTGATACTTAGGTGTCTTTTTACCTCAAAAAAATCATAAACCTATTGCAATTATATCATTTATGTTATAAATTTTAAAATTCATCCTTAATCTGCTGGATGACTAAATTGACATAATTACAAATGATTCAGATTGAATTTGCCAAAAAAAGATTTAGGATTGAATTGACACAATTACAATAGGTTTATGATTTTTTTGAGTAATTTTCTCTTAATTCTTTTGAAACATTTAAGGCCACGATGAAACATCCTAGGGATCCAATCCTCATTTTGCTGTTATTTGAATTCCTGACATGCGTTGGACTTACATGTCAAGTATTTGTCTTTGGGTGACTTGAAGTTTTAAATGAAAAACTTTAGATTTTCATTCCTTTCAGAAATAAGTGTATTAGAAGTTTAAAATTTGTTGCAATAACGCAATCTAGTCGCCAAACTTTTAAAAACACAACCAAGCCGTATCACTTGTTGAGTTGATATAATCAAGGCATTCCATTAACTCTTTCCGATTTGGCTAATAGAGGGACTTAATTGCATCATTTTTTTTTTTAAAAATAAGTTTTAGGATTTGGTTAAATGTTTTGAAAGTTTTAGCATTGATTGGACTTTGGAGACGGGTTTTAGGATTGCACTTATCCCTCATTCTAAATTCATGTAATTCTACTTGTTTCTAGATACTAACGTGCTTCTTTTTTTTTTTTTTATATCGCACTTAATGTGACGGCCCAAGTGGTGGTGCAAGGGAAGGAGGGAAGGAGGGATGGCGGTGTATCCGCGCCTCAGTCCCCGAACGTGCGCAATGAGGGAGCGCGTCTTTTGTCCCACATTGCATAAGGAGGGAGGGTGGCTAGTTTATAAGGCTTAGGTTCATTTACTCCCTGTACATACGCGTTTCCGAGAGAAAAGATCGTGGTTGGGATGGCGGTGCGTTGGAGCCAGTGTGGTGACCCATAGGAAACGAAACCTTGAGGGAGGCTGCGCAACTGTAATGAGAATCGAACCATGAGGATTTAGTGTCCAAAGTGGACAATATATGTACAGTAGCGGGACCAGGGTCTTTACACTAATTGTTTCTTGTTCCTTTTCGTTGAAAATCTCTTTCGAAAGCATATCTCCCTAGGGTCATGCTTCTAGCTTCGATGCAAATCTTCGAGTTTGAGCGCTCCTCCTTTTTTGGCTAAAAATGAAGTATTTGGTACTCTTCCGAGTAGTCAGCTAATTCTTATTAGACGGCACAGATAATCCGTCCTTCATGTATCCAGGAATTACTGGAAACTCACATATATCCTCCTCCTATTTCTCCTATGTCTAGTTCCTAATCCGACAATGGGCACCATACTGAGTATGTTTTCTCCAGCTCATCCATTGGCGTAGCAAATCGACAACGATCGAGAGCCAAACCACGGTTATTATTCTACGAGAACCATTACTATTATTATATAAGTATGATGCCTAAACTCTCCCCAAGTATAGCAAAATCTCCATCGAGTTCAATACATAGAAATGGAAAAATAGTACACGCAAAAAAAAAAAATCAAACTTTTTCTCACAATTAAAGGATAGTAAAAGTTGAGAGTTAGCATGGAGTAGACTTCTTCCCCCATGTCAATACGTAAATAATTTACCAACCTTAATGAGCTACTGGTATGACATGATTAAACGGATGGTGTATGATGTTATCGAATCAAGTTTGCATTTTTGACCACTCAACATATTACTACATTTTGCTTTTATTAGAAAAGGCATATTACTGATTTTCACTTTCTTTTTTTTTTTTGACAAAATACTTGACTTCGCATTGATCATTAAACGTTTAGTTATTAAAGCGATCCGATTGCATGCCTTCTCGTATAGAACTCATATGCTTTTAGACTAGAATTCTACATGTTACGATTGAACGTCAACGAGGAAAACCAATTCAAAACAAGTGAACTCTCCAGTTTGCTCGAGGAAATGACGAGACAGAAACTGACTTTGCAACCTTAACCTTTGGATCTTACTTTTGTTCACCGTGTTGTTATCTTTGCCTATGGATTTCGCCCCTGATATTGCAACCTATGCCTCAAGGAAAAAGGGAGAAAAATATAATAAATATAATAAAGATAATACTAACTCAAACGAAAAGTTTACAAAGTTGAAAGCCTCACTTATTGAGCTGCTCAAGATAGCTCCTTATTACTATCTACCCCTCCCTCCCTCGCAATATCCTCCCGGACCACCATAACTAATCATGTACCCGAAAATATATCGAACATTGCCATGATTCTTCAAACCATAGACATTGGATTTATCCACCCACTCGACCGTTTTTGTCGAAGGAAGTTGAAGAGCGCCGGTTGCATCTATCCAGTGAACCTGTCGGAAGTACGTGGCGTGCCTAAAATTGCCATCAGGCTTATGACCACTTCCCATCGGAGGACAAACTCCGTCTCTCCCAGCTAGACCCACTCCTCCCCAAGCCGTATGTAGCGAACCATTGCGTAAATATAAGAATAGTTCACTCGGCCAATAACCAACTATAACCTCTGGCTCACCAACAGTGAACCACCACATCTTTTTACTTGGATCCTGCATACAGGCAACAAATGTCCATAAGTTCTTACACATAATTTGAGATTAATTTCATTACTTCTAAAAAGTTACGAAAGATAAAGCGTACAATGTTCGATTGGCAAATCTCGCTGCTCGAGTATTTCCAAATTCTCTCTTACAAGCATACATTAGCTTCAATATCGAAGAACGTATCACCCTGTTTTACTTTAAGACTAGCCGCCAATATGCGACTACATTTAAATTGTTATATTTCTTTAGATATATAAAAGTCCCAGTTAAACATACAAATTATCTTTTCGATCCACCTTTAATTGAACCAAATATTACTGCAGAATGAATGTTGTGACGATTATTATGGCTTATCATACACGGGTCTCTTTTTTTTTTTATTAAGAACATGGCTTCAATAGGGAAGGCGAGAAAGGTTTTTTACAGCTGTTTTATAGTTTGAGTTGTACTAATTATATATTTATGGAAACATTACATAATTTTAGAATAACTAAGTTGCAGATGAACTACAATTTTCATACAAGTAGCTTAATATCCGAAATGGAGTACGAAACAATTTCACCGGTTCCATTATTTTTTGTAACTGTTTTCATAACTCGTTCAAAAGTTTGATAGATAGATATATATATATATATATATATATATATATATATATATATAATATTGCTTATGTATTATAAAGATGACTAGTAAAATTTAAAGAAGTGAATGACCAATACTTACAAATCATCGCAATTTCATGAAATCAATTATTCAGTAATGTAAAAGGCTATCTTGATGACCATTGACTTGATCAATAATATCCATCGATAAAACTTACAACTACATGGACCGACTAGATTGCTCAGATCACATTTCAAGAACTTTTAGGCAAACTAGCTCCTCTAATTGTAGTATATGATCATCACTTTAATTCTAGATGATGATTTCGCATTATGTAGTCGTTTTGCTAAAAATCTTCTATCGATTATCTTACAGATCGACATCTAAAAAGACAGAGCAATCGCATGATGATTATTTCTAACTTAACTTTATAGTCTGACTAGACAAAAAGGAAATATGAACTAAACCTTTTAATATCTTCTCACTAGGGTTAGTGTTGACATCTCCTGTTTCAACTTAGCGATGATGATGATCATGATGATGATGATGATGATGATAATATACACCTTTGGATACCCTTTGAAAGAAACAGAAGCTTATTTACAATTTTTTCCTATAGAGCTTGATTTAAGAAATCTATTGCTATGTTTCTAATTGTGTGTTTATTATTGTTATTTTTTTTTTTAAGTTATTCCTTTCCCGATCTCTTATCAATAATGAAAAAGCGTTTTTGTACGCGCGCGCGCGTTTTTCCTAGCATATGTACCCCCAAAAAGTACCATCGTCCTGGATACGTCCCAACACAAAGCTATCCCACAATTGATTGCCGAAGCAAAATTAGATCTAGTAGTTCATATTTGATAAACGTTTATTATGTCTCAAAAGTAAATGGACATATCCACATATTTTTAGCTGCCCCGATCAATTTTGAGAGAAAGATAGATTGGAACTTGTAATTAGTTAAATATTTATTATGTATCACGACTAGTGTTAATCACCCAACATGTGGGCAGTTAGAAATTATTCACCGAAGTTGAACATAGTTAATCTTGTTCTCACCATATTCGATTAAATTGGGAAGAAGATAGCACAATAGGTTTGAATTGGTTTCATTAAGAAGAGAATACATCGTCTTAATTGCCCAAAATCAAGCTTACCTGATGGATTTGGATATTAAACTCAAATTGAGGTCCGCCATATTTGGAAACACCGGGGATTGGAGAGCCGGGAGTTATTGACTTATGTACCTGGACAAAACCTGGACATAGCATGTTGTAACATCCATTATGGTGGCCATTACCCTATAAGAAGGATGCTTTAGTCAACAAAATAAGCCAACAATCCAACTTTATTCTTGAAAATTCAAAAGCCAATGGGAGAATCACTCAACAAGTTTCAAACTAACCGTCCAATATGTAAACAACCGAGGACGAGAGTCACCATATAGTTGTGGAGAAACCTAGTCAAAGTAAAAGATGTTATATCTTTCTATCTCAATACATTCTCTATATTTGCCTATCTATTGAAGTACCTGCCAGCCTGCAACAATCATACTAATATGATTCATAGGACCAGTTTCAATCCACATGTTGTGTGAGCTGGCTTGGTCATGAGCTATGGTTAAATTGTAGACATTAGATCTCGCAAAACCTCCATATTTGATATTTTCCGTCATGTCATCTCTCAAAGAAACTACCTGCATCGAGTTATAGATGGGTTAAAAAAAAAAAAGCCAAATGAATTTTTGTTTGCTTATGACTCGTTCTACTACCGTGCAGGGGCAATTATGTTTCAAAATCACAAATGTAACTTGGATCGAAAATTCAAATTTTGAAGGGTAATAGTACAACCTTTTTTTTTTTTCAATTATATGTTTATTTTTGTTTGAGGGGACAGGCAATGCAGAAAAGTGACTATTCAGATCTTTTCTTTGTAGTGCTAATGGAACGATCAATTTGTCTATTTTTTCCCCATATTTCTGGACTTGTTTTATGTTATGTCAAGAAATTTTTGTAACAGAGGTATCTATGAGAAAAATATGGGTCATTCACTAAATACAACCTGTGAACGTCAATCTTTTCATGGGTTATCTACAGCCTTTTAACAAAAATATCATAAACCTTAATGTACGTGAGAGAGAAGGGGAAGGGGGGTTGTATGTGTACGTGTGCGCTAGAGCACAACATGGGGTTGGGGGAGAGGGAGAAGAGAGCAGCACATGTTGAGAAAGAGCATTCTGACTCTTAGAGGATGGCATCTTTTCTACTGATTTTGCCCTTATCAAGTCTTCCTTTCTCACTCGAGGAATTGGTACTGTTCCGACAGGGCAAGATTCTCTCCATCCGAGCTGAACAAATTTAACCTTTGAAGGAGTACGAAAGCGAATGAAGCTCATACTCGGCTCTGTCTGCAAAAATGGTGGTCATAATATTATCAAGCAAAGCAAGTCAATGCGAGAGTGATGATAGTTGGACTAAACACAGTTTTCTTCCTTAATAGGATAAAGGGATAAATTATTGCCTGTATTTGGTGGTTTTTCAACCGTGGATGATCAAGTGCCGGTTGCTT
The DNA here is from genome assembly GCA_014182565.1 of Eucalyptus marginata. NCBI lineage: Eukaryota > Viridiplantae > Streptophyta > Magnoliopsida > Myrtales > Myrtaceae > Eucalyptus > Eucalyptus marginata. Next base: position 42,149,131 of record CM024587.1, on the reverse strand, counting down.
GTCAATTTCAACACAATCAATGGTGTCCCCTTCCTGGTCTTCATTAAAATACCACATATAATCAGTCATTTGCCAAACAAACACTACTTCTGAACAAGATAGATTGCAGAATGTAGTATGAAATCTGAAAGGAGAAAATCAATGAATTTTGAACGATTAACTACCACAAATGTCTTCATGGGTGACTTGGTCATAATCTCAACTTGTCTTTCCAAATCTCGATCATCATCTTCACAGATGCTCGCCATCTCACGGACCGAAACACTAAAGAAAATACGCAACGATAATGCAAGTTTCATTCTCAATTGTATGATGAATTTTGAAGTTTCGAAATGATGTTGCATGGTGTTTAGGATATGTCTATTTATAAACAATAAAGTCTAATTTTTTTTCCCTTCTGTGGCTGCTCTTTGTACCTTAGTGAAATCCCGCATACCTAACAATGCGGGTTCAAAGCAAGAGATTATTTCATTAGAAAAAAGAAGCTTGACAAATGGCAAACATGCATTTTCGTTAGTTAAAAAAGCAACATGCATTATTTCACGGACAATTCGTAGTCTCTCAAGTCAAATGAGAACTACATATCTTTTATATAAAATAATAAATTGATGACGTATTTGATTCTATAAATTCGCATGGCAAGTCATAAAATATATGCCAGAAGCAAGCATAAGAGAAGCTCGACAAATGGCAACCATGCATTTTCAGTAGAACTAAAAATGGCAAACATGCATTAATTTGCGGACATTTGGTAGCCTCTTAAGTCATATAATATTTTAACCAAACCATGAAAACTACGTCTCTTCAATTTGAAAGAACAAATCGTTACCGTATTTCATTCGACCCCTTCAATTGATTCTCTATTCCATGATTTTTGCAACGAAAAAAGAAGATGATATAATCGTTTTCACTCTTCCTTTGCGGTATTATCATCAGCCAAAACTGAATGAAATTTTGGTAAAATGGATCTAAGATTCTTTTTTCTTTGTTGACGTTTATGCCTACATTCAATCACATTATTTAAATAATGTACGAAATTTGCGATTGGGTAAGAAAAGAGAAAATCCCCAAATTAAATAAAAGCAATTTGTAGTAATTATTACCACCGACAGTGAGCACCACGGTCTGGACCTTGGAACCGTTAGTGGGCGGGCTGCGGCTGGAGAGACGCAATGGTTCCGAGCTCCACACTGGCGTGTTAATCATCGGTAGTAATAATTACTAGAGATTGCTTTTATATAATTTGGGGATTTTGGTCCTACTTTTGTCATTTACAAATTCTTAAAAATCCAATACCTCTGCAAGTCAAGAAAGGGGACCTCGAAGTCCAAATAGGAAATGTATGGAAAAGAAGAATAATATTACTATATTGACGCCTGAATATTCATTAATAAATTCGTCATGGTATTTTTATTTGTACGTGGTTCGACTGCGAGAGATACTAGTGAAAGTCTCTTATATGTGTCATGGCTTTTATTAATGAATTAGTCATGGTTCGATTTTCATATGTCTTGATGTGCCTTTGGTATTAAACGAACCCGAGTGCCTTTTCAGCTACAATAGCATGAGGCCGATATGAGCAATGTTAAGCCACTATACAGATCTGAGTGATGTCGCAATACTCTTCGCCCAACGTCTGCTTCCCCGAACCAGTCATCAACACATAGTAAAGCACTTGCCCGAGAAGCTGTTGGTAATTTGTTTATGAAACAAATGAAGAGGTGCTTTGTCTCACATCGAAAAGATGTGAGTGCGCACGTGGACGAGATTTGGCACTAACCGACGATCATTAATTTTATTTATTGAAAATTCGGATTTAGCTTCTCTCTCCTGTATCTTCTCTCTACGTCGTCCCTCTTCACTCCGCGTTTTCTCTCTCCTGTGTCTTCTCTCTCCCAACGCACTGAACCGCGCCGTCTAGCGCTTCCTCCGACGGTCGTCGCTCCCTCCCGATGACGGCCTTTCTCTCTCCACTCGACGGCGTGATCCTTAGATCTGCATTCTCTTGGTTAGGAAAACCAAGTGAGTGCATTGAAGGAGAAGGGAGTTTCTGCCGAATTTCTCTCCTCTACCCAAACAACTGAATCTGGAGTCTTGCATTGCTAATCGAGATTCAATCGAGATTCTGTTAAAAAAGCAATTAGCAAGGCCCCTTAACTTTTACGTTTTGCTTTCAGATATATGAAGACCTTGAGTCTGGGAAATCTTCCTTGAGGCTGCTGTATGTGACTCCGGAATTGCCACAGTAGGGTTTACTTGATATATATACATAAGCATGGACAACCACTTCACGCGTTATATGAGTGAGAGCAAGCGCTTGAATGTCTGTCTCTTAACTTTGTGAACTTTGATGATTGGATCACCCACACATATTTACCTTTTTTTCATCAAAGTTTCAAACTAGAAACAGTTTTTCATCAGTTTTTCATCCCTTTTTTGTGTTTGATCTGGTTCAAACAGGCCGAGTTACCGGAAGCTTTCCTCTTTGAGGAACCGCCTGCCTGGCATACCAATACTGGCATTGACAGCAACTACTGTTCCTAAGTAAGTGGTCTTGACTGAATTATGGAAGAATTGACCTTACCTACTTAACTGATGTGACTAGTCTATAGTTCTCCATGTTTTTGCCTCATATTTCTTGAAGGGCTTTGTTTATGGATGTGTCTTGGTTTCCTAGGTGGCATGGCTTGTCACTTGTTCAAACCATATCTCATTTATAGAAGTGGAATAACCAAAGCAAAATCAATCAACCTGATTAAGACATGCATCATATGGGAGCATTGATATTTGTGAATGAATGTAATTAGATAGCATGCATATTTTTACCTTGACAAATATTGTCAACATTGTTTGTGCTCAAGCTTGTATTATTTGAGAAGCACTTTTTGGCAATTATGCTGCAAGCGAAACCCAATCTGATTGAACAAAAATGGGTGCATTGATTGGTGTTGACGTTCCAATGTTCTGCTAGTGGTTCAGGATGATTTGAAAAAGAAATACTGTTTTGTCGACTGCTAGTGTAAATAGTTTACACATTCATCGTGGGATGAGTGATGTGCGTTTGAAGTTAGTTTTTTTATTGAAATTTTCCATATATCAACCATGATAACCATCCAGTAGTGGATGTACAAACTATCTTCCGCTGGAAGTACACCTAATTGATATCCTGTAAACAATTTTTTGAATTGTCCAAATCTTTAGTTGTGGTGATGTTTGGAGAGATCCAAGACCTTTTTGACTGGAAAGTCATTGTTGAACTTCTCAAAGACTTGTACCTCTTGTTGAACTTCTTAAAGAATTGTACCTTTTGTTGAACTTCTCAAAGTGGTTTTGGATACATCGACAATCTGGTTCTAACATCATCTTTCAACCGTCCGAATAAAAATTATGAAGGTTGGCAGACATAAATCGTTATTATAAAACTTATAAAAAGTGCAATCAAGTTTAAAAATTTGTCAAATTAGTGTAATTGATTTCTTTAGCTTCGTCCAACTTGACCGTCGGAAAATACTAACGTTACTTTTTTTTTTTATATATATAATTATTTTACTACTTTTTATTATTATTATTTTATCAATCTCACGCGGCTTTATTTATTTATCATTTTATCAAATCTTAAGACTTGATTGCACCCACTTGACAAGTTTCTTTAAGTGAACTGTCAAATCTTCGCTACAGATTTTTGCCCTGTCAAATCTTCCTAACCTGAGGAAATGGTACTGTTCCGGTAGGACAAGTTTCTTTAAGTGAACTGTACATATTTAACCTTTGAAGAAGTAGGAAAGCCAACGAAGTGTAAATCCCGTTTTGTATATAAAAAAGGCAGTCACAATATTATCAAGCATAGTATTTTACGCGGGAGTGATGATATTTTGACGAACCCGGCTTTCCTCGCAATAGAATTAAGGAGCAAAATGATTAAACCTGAAATTTGTGGTTTTTCACCAGCATATGATCAAGTACGGATTGCTGACAGATTTCAACACATTCAATGGTACCTCTCTTGGTCTTCACCGAAGATGGTAGAATTTCAATTTTATTGTTTACAACGGTCCGTGTCGCTTTGGAAAATCTAAACTACTAGCAAAAGTAAAATGTAGAAATAACAGAAGGAAAGTAAAGGTACGATTGAATGTAAAAGTGCGATAATGATAAAAGCAACGAAATTGAATGATCATTTATCAATTTGGCAAAAGACCCCCCACATTGGTGCCTCTTCGACTATTTATTATGGTATTCCAAAAGGCAACTGCCTTTTTGCAGTTACCATCTCAATGCCTACAAGTTCCGGAAGTTTCGGCTCATTTTCTATGGATTCCTATGTTTTAGGCTCACTCTATCTTCCTCGGCTTCTGAGGCGCAATAAGCTAGTTTGGCCGCCGACACAAACCAACATTGTTTCTGAACATGATAGATCCAAAAGGATGAAATCACCAAGAATTTCGAAAGATTAATTATCACAAGTGTCTTCACAGGCGACTTGATCATTATTTCAACTTGTTTTCCAACTCTCGGATCTTCATCTTCTGAAATGCTTGCTATCTCGTGTCGAAACACTCAGAATGAAATACCGTAATGATTTGTTCTTTTAACTTAAAGAGATGCAGTTCTCTTGGTTTGGTTAAAATAATATATGACTTAAGAGGCTACAAAATGTGCGGGAAGTAATGCATGTTTTCCATTTTAATTCTATTGAAAATGCATGCTTGCCGCTTGTCTTCTCTTACCCTCACTTCATTGCATCTACGTTATAAATTGCCATGGCCAATTTATAGAATAAAATACGTCATCAATTTATTCTTTTATATTAAAAGAAATATGTAGTTGGATAATTTTTAGTAATATTTTAATAAATTTTTTTAATAATTTTCTTCTTTGTTTAATCTTTTTTCCTTTTTTATTTTTTTCTCTCCCTCCTTTCTTCTTGCTTAGGTAGTGGCTGGCCCTCCACCATGGCCATGTGGGTTGGCCTTGCCTAGATGAGGGCAGCCCCAGCGAGGCTGACTCTCGCCGAGCGATCGCCCTTACTTGGGGCGAGGGTCGGCCTTGCCAGATTTGGCTTAGTGAGGCTCCTCACTTAGGCACGGGTGAGCCTCACACGAGGTCGTCGCGAGGCTGTCCTCGCTTGGGCAAAGGTTGGCCTCACTAGATTTGGCAAGGGCAGCTTTCACCTGGGGTTGCCCCTCGCCTGCCCGGATCTGGCAAGGCAAACTTGCCTAGCCACTTGCTATGGAAGAAAAAAAAGTAAGGAGAGGGAAAAAAAGGAAAAAAAGAAAAAAATCAGAAAATAATAAAAATGAAACAATTATTAAAAATTGTCTACGTTAGCACTAGTAGTACTTTGTAAGCTGGCTAGCATCCATGTTAGCAATATCCGGCCAAAATTAGCCAGAAAGATTGAATTAACACTAAATTAAAAAGTTTAGGACTAAATTGACATTAGCTTAAAAGGTTTAAGACTAACTTGGTACCATTAAAAATTTTAGGACTGAATTGACACCAACTCAAAAGGGCTATGATTAAATTAACACTATTAAAATGTTTATAAATAAATTGACACCAATAAAATATATTTATGATTTTTTTTGACACCTTTCCACGCTTGCCATTTGTCGAGCTTTTTTCTTTTTTCTTTTCCTAATAAAACCGTTTTATTTCTAATGAAAATGCATGCTTGCCATTTGTCCAGCTTCTTTTTTCTAATGAGATAATCTATTGTGTTGAACCCCATTGTCAAGTGTGGGGAGTTTCACGAAGGTACAAAGAGAGGCCACGGAAAGAAAAAATGATATATATGATAACTTTCAATAATGTGATTGACTTGAGGTATGAACTTTAAAAAAGGAAATGAATCTTAGATCTACTTGATCAAAATTTCATTCAGTTTTGGCTGATGATAATACCGCGAAGGAAGAGTGAAAACGATCATATCAATTTTTTTTCCATTGCAAAAATCATGGAACAGAGAATTAATTTAAGGGGTTGCGTGGAACATGGTAACGATTTGTTCTTTTAAATTAAAGAGATGTGGTTCTGATGGTTTGGTTAAAATAATTGATGAATTAAGAGGCTACAAAATCTCCGTGAAGTGATGCATGTTTGCCATTTTAATTCTACTGAAAATGCATGATTGCCATTTGTCGAGCTTCTCTTATGCTCACGTCATTACATATACATTATGGCTTGCTATGACCAATTTATAGAATCAAACACCTCATCAATTTATTCTTTTATATTAAAGACATGTAGTTCTCATTTTCCTTCAGAGACTACGAATTGTCCTGAAATAATGAATGTTTGCTTTTTTTTACTAACGAAAATGCATGCTTGCCATTTGTCAAGCTTCTTTATTTTTTAATAAACCGTTTTATTTCTAATGAAAATGCATGCTTGCCATTTGTCAAGCTTCTTTATTTTTTAATAAACCGTTTTATTTCTAATGAAAAATGCATGCTTGCCATTTGTCAAGCTTCTTCTTTCTAATGAATTAATCTCTTGCGTTGAAACCCCTAGTAAATGTGTGAGATTTCACTAAGATACAAAGAGCGGCCACGGAAAGAAAAAAAAAAATCATACTTTACTGTTTATAAATAGACATAACCTAAACACTATGCAACATCATTTCGAAACTTCAAAATTCATTATACAAGTGAAAATGAAACTTGCATTATCGTTGCTTATTTTCTTCAGTGTTTCAACGTATGAGATGGCAAGCATCTGTGAAGATGATGATCGAGATTTGGAAAGACAAGTTCAGATTATGACTAAGTCACCCATGAAGACATTTGTGGTAATTAATCCTTCAAAATTCTCATTGATTTTCTTCTTTCAAATTTTATATTACATTCTGCAATCTATCTTGTTCAGAAGCGGTGTTTGTTTGATAAATGATTGATTATATGCGGTATTTTAATGAAGACCAAGGAAGGAGACACCATTGATTGCATTGACATTGACAAGCAACCGGCACTTGAGCATCCACTCTTGAAAAATCACCAAATTCAGGCAATAATATATCCCTTTATCCTATTAAGGAAGAAACCCGTGTTTAATTCAACTATCATCAGTCTTGCGTTAACTTGCTTTGCTTGATAATATTATGATCACCATTTTTGCAGACAGAGCCGAATGTAACCTTCATTCGCTTTCGTACTCCTTCAAAGGTCAAATTTGTACAGCTCGAATCGAGAGAATCTTGCCCTGTCGGAACAGTACCGATTCCTCGAGTGAGAAAGGAAGACCTGATAAGGGCAAAATCAGTAGCCAAGATGCCATCCTCTGAGAGTCAGAATGCGCTTTCTCAACATGTGCTGCTCTCTCTCTCCCTCTCCCCCCACCCCCCATGTTGTGCTCTTGCGCACACAGACACACACACACACACACACCCCCTTTACATACATTGAGGTTTATGATATTTTTCTTATTTAATGCTTGTAGATAACCTATGAAAAGATTGGCGTTCACGGGTTGTATTTAGTGCATGACCTATATTCTGCTTATAGCTACCTATGTTATGCCCAAAATTTCTTGACATAACATAAAACGAGTCCGGGAATATGGGAACAAACATACAAGTTGATCTTTTCATCAACAGCACAAAGAAAGGATCCGAACGGCCGTTTTTCTGCATTGCCCGTCCCCTCAAACAAAAATGAACATGCACTTGGGGAAAAAAATTGTACTTCAAAAACTAAATTCTCGATCTAGATTGCATTTGTGATTTTGAATCATAATACCCTGCACCGTAGTAGAATGAGTCATTAGCAAACAAAAGTTTATTTGGCTTTTGATAATCTATATACAACTTGATGCAGGTAGTTTCTTTGAGGGACGACATGACAGAAAATATCAAATATGGAGGTTATGGGATATCTAATGTGTACAATTTAACTTTAGCTAATGACCAAGTCAGCTCACACAACATTTGGATTGAAACTGGTCTCGTGAATCATATTAATATGATTGTTGCTGGCTGGCAGGTACTTCAATTTATAGGCAAATATAGAGAATGTATTGAGATGAAAGATATAATATCTTTTGCTTTGACTAGGTTTCTCCACAACTATATGGTGATACTCGTCCTCGGTTGTTTACATATTGGACGGTTAGTTTGAAGCTTGTTGATTGATTCTCCTAAATGATTCTGAATTTCAATAATGAAATTGGATCGTTGGCTTATTTTGTTGACTAAAGCGTCATTTTTATAGGGTAATGGCCACCGTAATGGATGTTACAACATGCTATGTCCAGGTTTTGTTCAGGTTCATGGGTCAATAACTCCCGGCACCCTACTCGACCCATCTTCCATCTATGACGGACCTCAATCTGAGTATTCTATCCAAATCCATCAGGTAACCTTGATTTGATGTAATTAAGACAGTGTATTCTATTCTTAACGAAACCAATTCAAACATATCACGCTATCTTCGTCCCAATTTGTTGAAATATATTAGATTCAGATTCTGTACATAATTGATTCTAGTATATATTAGTAAATAGGAAACATCGATACATGTATATTACCTTTCCTATTATGCTTTTTTCTTCTTGTACTATTTATGTACAATGTAATAGCACAATTCAATACAAGTCAGATATACAATCTTCCCCAGAATTCCTATTACCTTTCTGTCATGGTATCAGAGCTTCGTTTCCTGACCTAGCTTCCGCGACTTTTCTTGAATTGCCATTGCTTCCTTCTGATCTGCCGTTGAGGATTTCTTCCTGCAAAACAGATTAGCAAAGCAATTAGGAATTCATCTTTGGTGCCATGACAAAAGATAAAGAAGTTATGAATCCCTCAGAAGAAACTTCATCAACACAGAACCAGGGGATCTCGGCTTCTCATCCAGATGGATCGACTTTAGAAGAGCAGGTAACTAATGTTACCTCTGCACCTGCTCCTGCTTTAGTACAGAATCCAGGGCCAACTTATTGGCCTCCAGCCCCATGGTATGCCACACCATGGTCCCAACATCCGTATGGGACCAATCCGACTGGTGAGTCGGGCCAAACATCTACGAATTACAGACCCGGATTCACACCGGGTCATGGAACCGAATCTTACCCGGTTCCACCTCCTTACCTGTTTCCATTCAACGGAGGACGGCCGGAGCTGGGAGATCCGCTTTACACTTCGCCGGCGGATGGACCGGAGCTGCGGCTAATTACTCAACAACTCACTGGAACGAAGAATTATCATGCCTGGGCTCGTGATCTTCGGCGTGCCCTTGTTACCAAAACCAAGGATGGTTTTATTGATGGAACCATTCCTTACCCAACGGACGAACGTTCGCAGAGGCTCTGGAATCGCTGCAATCAACTTGTATGCTCCTGGATCGGGAATTGTTTGGCACCCGATGTCGCCGCCGGGCTTCCTCCGACCGAAGATCCGAAGAAATACTGGGACAATGTGCAAGAAATGTACTGGAAATCGAGATAGAGCTAGAATTTTTCGTTGACACAAGCCCTAACGAGTTAAAACAGGGGAACCTTTCGGTTACCGCCTGCTTTAACCGATTATCCGCTCTGTGGAACGAAATCGATTCGGCCGAGGATAAATTGGAAGGGCCAGAGGCCACTCTCCGTCAATTTCATGCGATGAAGGAAAAGGAGAAAGCTACTCGATTCCTACTCACCTTGAATGACACTTACGCCGGCCTTCGATCACAGATACTTGCGATGGATCCTCAACCTCCGCTCGGCCGAATCTTCCAATTGTCCGTCCAGGAGGAGAACCAGAGGGCTGCCGCGAACGAACTGGCTCGGATCGGGGAAGGAAATGGCTTCGCAACATTTCCTTCGGGCTTCGTTGTGACGGAGACCGTCGCCGGAACAGGGGGGAGCCTCGGAATCGTGCCGTCCGCGAGAGAGAAACCCTTCGCTACTGCGGCGTCGAGGAGAAGAAATGAAGAAAACCCTAGGGTTTTCTCACAGATCGACGGCCTGGATAGAAGAGCTGGAACGGACGGTCCAGATCAGTTTTTTTCGGCGAACGGCTGGGATTGACGCGCAGCGAACGGCTGGGATCGACGCGCGCAATCTGACGGCTACAAATCAGTGACTTATCCGGTTGGATCGGACGGTCCATATCTAAGCGATCCGGCTGGATCGAACGGCCAGTATTTGATCAATTATCCGGCTGGATCGGACGGCCGATATTTCGCCACGTCAGCGCCGGTCTACAAAGCATCCAATGGCAATCGTTTTGGCACATCAACAGGCAAGGTCAGTGGGCAAATTTCAAAAATTAAAAATAAATATTGTGACTATTGCAAACGACCGCACCATACTGTTGATACATGTTGGAAACTACATGGGAAGCCCAATAATAAAAAGGAAAGGGAGTCTTCAGTCTATCAAGTTACTGCACAGAAGAGTGGTGGAACATCTCAGCAGACCATTACTCAACAACAGTATGAAAATATTATCCAAGCCTTGGGCCAACTAAAGACTGGAGATACTAATGCAGGATTCTCAGGTACTTTTTTAAATGAAAGGAATTCATTATCTATTGATGCATGGATTATCGATTCAGGTGCTAGTGACCACATAGTTTGTGATGAGCACTTATTTTCCCATATTCATACAAAGACACAATCTCCTGTTACGGTACGTCTTCCAAATGGGAACATTACGTATGTTACCAAAATCGGTACCGTACATCTTGGTCAGAATTTTATTCTTAAAAATGTCCTATACATTCCAGATTTTGAGTTCAATCTTCTTTCAGTTTCCAAAGTATGTATGGACAATTCCTGTAAAGTCATATTCAATTCCGAAAATTGTGTCTTTCAGGACCTTTCGACTGGCAGAGTGATGGGCTTGGGCAATGAGGCACAAGGACTTTATTTTTGGGCCAATTCTCCAGGAGATTTAGCATTATTAAATAAAAGCATTTCTTGTAATGCCATCAGCTATAATAAAAATATCCTTTTGCATCAACGATTGGGTCATAGTGCTAAATTTCCTCATCCCAAATGCTCCATATGTCCTTTAGCTAAACAAACTCGAGCATCATTCCCAGTTAGTACATCTCGAACTCAAAATCCCTTTTCATTGCTTCACATGGACATCTGGGGTCCCTATCACACTTCTCATCGTGATGGATCACACTACTTTCTCACCATAGTTGATGACTATAGTCGTGCCACATGGTTATACCTTATGCAATCGAAAAGTCAAACATTCACACATTTATCAAATTTCCTTTCTTTAATTAGAAATCAATTCGATAAATCTGTACATCGAATTCGTACGGATAATGGGTGAGAATTTTTTTCTTCTGACTGCATAAGATTATTATCTACTCTTGGAATACTCCATGAAAGTTCCTGTATTTACACTCCACAGCAAAATGGAGTTGTAGAAAGGAAACATAGACATCTCTTAGAAGTAGCCCGTGCACTCAAATATCAAGCTTCAATCCCCGAAGAATTTTGGGAGACCGTGTGGTCACAGCCGCCTATCTGATTAATCGCATGCCCAGTCGAATCCTTCATGGTAAAACCCCATATGAGATGCTTTATAATAAACAGCCAGATAATGAGCACCTTAGAGTGTTTGGTTGTTTATGTTATGCAACAAGTGTAGGTCCTCGGGATAAAATGAGTCCTCGTGCAACACAATGTGTTTTTATGGGGTACCCTCCTCTTCAAAAGGGATATTATGTTATGGAATTTTCCACAGGACATTTCTTTACTAGCAGAGATGTAATTTTTCATGAAGACATATTTCCCTTCAAAGAGAAGATCCATCCATCTCAAGATACTTCATTTGAGACCAATCGGTTTCTTATGTCTGATGAAGATATATCATTTACACCTGGTTTTCTTGTGGCACCTCAATCATTAATCCCACAAGTACCAGTGGAATCTCCACATCAAGAAATTGAATCACCCATCTCACGTGAAGAAACTTCATTATCTTCTTCAACAGTGGAAGCAGCAGAGGTGGCTACTGAATCATCTGAGTCTCCTGAACAATTAGATGAGTTACCTCGTCGTTCTGGCAGACAAACACGTCCGCCAACATGGACTAGGGATTATATATGTTCCACTGCAAACTCTTCAGGTACACAATATCCGATTTCATCCTATGTTTCTTTCAATCGGTTATCAGGAGAACATATGTGTTGTATAAGTAGAATTTCAGAAGAATGTGAGCCATCCTCCTTTGCTGAGGCGGCACAAGATCCCAAATGGCGAAATGCAATGGAATCTGAACTTGCTGCACTAATGGATAACAATACTTGGGATGTTGTTCCCTTACCACCACATAGAAAGCCGATCAGATGTAAATGGGTTTACAAGATCAAGTTCAAATCAGATGGCTCCATTGAACGTTACAAAGCTAGGTTGGTGGCCAAAGGCTTCACTCAAAGGGAAGGTTTTGATTATCACGAGACCTTCTCCCCAGTTGCAAAGGAAGTTACTGTACGATCCTTTCTATCTGTTGCAGCAATACGCAATTGGTCCTTACATCAGATGGACGTCCACAACGCCTTTCTTCATGGAGACTTGGATGAAGAAATTTACATGGATCTTCCTCAAGGATTACGCAGACAGGGGGAGTATCGGGTATGTCGTCTTCGCAAATCCTTATATGGTTTAAAACAGGCATCTAGACAATGGTATGCTAAATTTACTGCTGCGTTAACTAATGCTGGTTTTCAACATTCCAAGCATGATCATGCTTTATTTACACGAAGCGTGGGAAGATCGTCAATTTATTTGCTAATATATGTTGATGACATCTTGATAATGGGAAATAATGATTCCCATGTTGCAAGATTCAAGGAATATTTGCACTCTGCTTTCCACATCAAGGATTTGGGATCTCCCAAATTTTTCCTTGGCATTGAAATTGCAAGATCTGAAAAAGGAATTTCCCTCAGTCAGAGAAAGTTTATCTTGCAAATCGTTTCTGAAGCCGGATTATCAGGCTGCAAACCAGCAATGATTCCCATTGAACAGAATGTCAAATTGACAACACATGAGTATGATCTCAATTCTTCTTCAACAAACAGGGATCCATTACTTAAGGATCCGACAGGGTATCAGCGACTTGTTGGTAAATTGATATATCTTACCATGACAAGACCTGATATATGCTATGCGGTTCAGATACTCAGTCAATTCATGCATATGCCAAAGGAGTCACACATGAATGCAGCCTTGAAAGTTATAAAATATTTGAAGGGGTGTCCAGGACTTGGTATATTTCTATCACGTGAATGCAACATGAAGATGACGGCATTTTGCGACACTGATTACGCTACTTGTCCAATGACTAGGAGATCTATTACTGGTTTTTGTATTAAACTGGGAAAGACGTTGATTTCGTGGAAAACAAAGAAGCAATCCACCGTGTCACTATCATCTGCCGAATCAGAATATCGAGCCATGGCAAAAACCACCTGCGAAATAGTCTGGATACGAAGACTTCTTTCTGATTTGGGAATACAGGTTAGTGGACCAAGTGAATTGTTCTGTGATAATGATGCTGCACTTAAGATAGCAGCAAACCCAGTTTTTCATGAAAGAACGAAGCATATAGAAGTAGACTGTCACTTCACTCGTGACAAGATCAGAGAGGGAATTCTCGTAACAAAAGGCATTGGAACAGTGGATCAACCAGCAGATATTTTCACTAAGCCGCTTTGCCAAAGACAGCACAAGTTTCTATTAAGCAAGCTAGGTGTCCTTGACATATACAGGCCACCAGCTTGAGGGGGAGTGTTGAAATATATTAGATTCAGATTCTGTACATAATTGATTCTAGTATATATTAGTAAATAGGAAACACCGATACATGTATATTACCTTTCCTATTATGCTTTTTTCTTCTTGTACTATTTATGTACAATGTAATAGCACAATTCAATACAAGTCAGATATACAATCTTCCCCAGAATTCCTATTACCTTTCTGTCACAATTTAGTCGCATGTGGTGAGAAGAAGGTTAACTGAGTTCAACTTCGGTGAATAAAAATCATCATGCGATTACTCTGTTTTTTTTATGTCTTTTTTTTTTTGGTCAGTATGTTTTTTAGATGTCGACCTGTTAGAGAATCAACAAAAGACGAGCGTTTTTAGCAAACTGACAACATACTTAATGAGAAATTATCATCGAGAATTGAAATAATAATGATATACTAAAAGTTCTTGAAATGCGATTTGATCATCCAATTTGGTCCACGTAGTTATAAATTTTCTTAATGGACAGTATTGATGAAGTCGGTGGTAATTAAGATAGCCCTTTAAATTATTGAATAATTGATTTCATGAAATTAGGGTGATCTATAAGTAAAGAGTTATTCATCCACTTCTTTAAATTTTACTAGTCATCTTCACAGTACATAAGCAATTTCTATAGTTATATGTAGGGCAAAAAAAAGTGAGATTCTCAATTTCTGTAAGCAAGATCAAATTCATCAGTTTCATACTCCATTGCCGAATATTCGAAGCTACTTGTATGAAAACTGTAGTTCATTTGCAACTGGATTATTCTCAAATTATGTAAATATTTCCATAATATATAATAAGTATAACTCAAAACTAAAATAGCTGTGGAAAGCCTATAAGCTTCTAACGCTTTTCTCACCTTCCCCATTGAAGCCATATTCTTAAGAAAGAAGAGGTCTTGGATATAACAAGCCATAAGAATCATCACGATGTTCATTATGCAATAACATTTGGTGCAGTTAAAGATTGATCGAAAATAAATTTGTATATTTACTAGAAATTTTATATGTTGAAATAGATATAACAAATTAAATACAATCGCAAATTAGTAATTAGTATTAAAGTAGAATAGAGTGATACATTCTTCGATATCGAAGCCAATGTATGGTTGTAAGAGAAAATTTGGAGATACTTGAGCAATGGGATTTGCCAATCAAACCTTGTACCATTTATCTTTTGAATCTTTTAGAATTCATGAATTTAATCTCAAATATGTGTAAGAACTTATGGACATTTATTGCGTGTATGCAGGATCCAACCAAAAAGAATTGGTGGCTCACCGTTGGTCCGCCAGACACTATAATTGGTTATTGGCCGAGTGAACTGTTCTTGTATTTACGCAATGGTTCACTACATACGGCTTGGGGAGGAGTGGGTCTAGCTGGGAGAGATGGAGCTTGTCCTCCAATGGGAAGTGGTCATAAGCCTGATGGTAATTCTAGGCACGCCACGTACTTCCGAGATCTTCTTTGGGTCGACGCGACCGGTCTTTTTCGTCGTCCTTCGACAAAAATAGTCGTGTGGGTGGATAAATCCAAAGTCTATGACTTGAAGAACTATGGCTACAGAAAACGACAAATGGGGTATTGGATTAGTTTTGGCGGTCCGGGAGGCTACTGTGAGGGAGGGATGGATGGTGAGTGATGAATCTTGGGCAACTCAATAAGTGACGCTGTCGACTTTGTAAACTTTTCGTTTGAGTTTTTATTTAGTGTTGATTTATCTCCTTTTTCTTGAGGTTGCCGTTGGAGTAAAGGGGGAGAATTTCTGTAGGCAAAAGTAGAGTCTAGTCGGGTTTGGTTGGCGTTAAAAATTGATTGACCTAAATCAATCCAGTTAACCATTTTAAACACATTTTCATACAATGTAATATAGTGACACATATCCTGCTCGACCCGACACATATTACCAAAACACTTCCACATTTAACTCAATCTAAAAAACTCATACCCAAATTAATAGGAGAACACGGAGTAAGTAAGCATAAGATTGAGTGAGGACAAGAGCAAGTCATAGCGGTGGATTGATTCTAAGTAAGTTGTGAACTTATTTAACATCATATTATTTTGGGCTTTATCATTCTAAACTCATTCATAACCTATTTACCGAGTATAATAGTTGCGACCCTCTCGACGCAGTCTGAGAATGACGGGTTTAGAGGTAATGCCCAAAAGGTGGGTTGACGGCTCTCGATTAGGCACAGGTTCTCCCAAACTCTTACCTCATGCAACGTCGAGATTCATTTTAAGTTCCAAAGATTCTATATGAATTGAGTGTTGATAATTTGTTTTTAAAACAAGCTAAGAGGTGTCTTGTCCCTTATTAAAAAGATGTGAATGTGCACATTGATCAGATTTGACACTTATCAATACTTATAATTATTTATTTATTAAAATTTGAAATTATAATTATAAAATATCATTTTTATCCTATTGAAATAGTGTGGCTATTTGCAATAGAGTTGCGGTTATTTTTTTTTTATGTATAATGATATTATTATGCCTAAATTTAACAAAAAAAAGGTACAATGGTTTTGCACATTGACGCCCGACTTAATCTGTGGAATTTTAGTTTGACATCATATGAGTTCGCATACGAAATGACGTATGCAATCTTATCACTTGAATATGTTAGCATTTAATGATCATTGAGAAATTATGCATGTTGACCAAAATATCGTAAAATTTAGTAATATATCTTTTTTTCATTATAAAGCAAAATTTAGTAATACGTTGAGCGATCAGAGGTACACAGGACTCAATGAAATCATCGCCATTTGTTTAACCGTGGCCGGAAACTTTGAAGGTGTTAAAACTATTTGTGCATTAAAAAAATTAGGTCGTCGGAAGATTGATTTAATTATTTTTATAAATATTAGTAGTTCTTATGCATGAGATTACGACGTTACCTAAGAGTGTTATATGGTGCCTTTAGTAAGCAACATTTTATAGTGAATAAGTAATGTGTTCAGTAAAAACAACTCATTTTTTTTTTTTCTATTACTCTAAGATAAACAAAGGATCAGTAAAATATAATCTATCTATGTTTTTACTAAAATTATTGGCATAGGTTTACAACAAGGAATTTCTTAAAAAGACACCCAGAAAAAGGAGAAGATAAAGCTTAAAAATCTTGATACTATAGGGATTATTGATTTTTTATTAAAAATATTGGCATAGTTTTAAAACAAGGATTTTTTTTTAAAAAAAAAAAAAAGGCACCCAGAAAAAAGATATAGCTTAAAAATCTTGATACCATTCGGATAAAAAAGATTATAAGAATAAATATATTTTTCAGGTTTTCTAAAATTTTGTAACCTGAAAGGTCTTAAAAATGTCAGTTTAGTAAGTAAAAAAATAATCATAATTAAATGTTAAGATAATACCAATTACTTATGTTCGGTGTGAAAATTTTAATGTTTCAAAATAAAAATAAATTAAAGTTCGTCTATATAATCTATGAAGAAAGCGAGAGAGAGGACTACGAACAGATATATTGATTGAGTTATTAGTTGTTTGATTGGATTTTAAAAATTATTATAATTTTATCTATTTATATATGCATTAACAAAATTTTCAATATAGTATCTTAGGGAAAAGATCATAAAAATTGAAGGCTCTCTTCTTATTATACAAAATATTAGTTTTACATATATGCTCGCGCACAAGACTAAAAAAAAAGTGCTGCATTCCAAAAATTTACTTAAACGGATGATACTATTTATGTTATCAGACGCTTCAAATAATCTAACTGTTCTACGCAACGATAAAAGCAAAAGTCAATATCGTCTCGTCTCTTACCAAGTTCGACAATTGGCAATTTTGGTAGAGTATTCTTTTAAACTAAATATATGTAGTTCTCATTTGACTTGTGCGACAACAAATTGTCCGTGAAACAATGCATGTTTGTCGTTTTATTTCTTCTGAAAATGATAGCTTGCCATTTGTCGAACTTCTCCTTATGCTCACTTTATGCATGTACGTTTTGGCTTCCCATGACCACATCCATAGCATGAACCATGGATGCATAACCATGATTTTACGGATCCCCTTAGAAGTTGGGTCCATCCACATTGTCTTAGCTAGAAGATGGGTGAATTATCCCAAAAAAAAAGAAAAAGAAAAAAAGAAAATGACACATGGAGTCTTAAAACTTGGCACGAATGGACACTTATTTGCCAAAATCGAAGCAAAATGGATCAATTAAGTGTCAACAACGAGAAAATCAAGCCAAAACGCCGACGTGGTGATTTTCCGGCAAGCCTAATGTAAAAATATCGTTTTGCACGTTGATGTAGCTAGACAAGTGCCAAAATGATGTCGTTTTTGCTTCAGCTGACGTGGTAAATAATTAATATAAAAAATAATCAAATTAAATATGAAACCAATTTTTTTTTTTTTTTTTTTAAAAAAGGAAGGGAGGAGGAAGTGAATAGTAGGCGACGGCCGAGGGCTCAGCCCTCGCCGTCGCCGCCGCCCCCACCGTCGCTGAGAAGGTGGGGGGAGGGTTGGTTGGGGTCGCCGAGCCCTGGCCGAAGGTCAGCGACCATAGTCGACTGGCGGCGAGGGCTTAAGCCCTCACTTAGATTTGTGGTGAGGGTCGCGGCCCTCCCCCAGATTCGATAAGGGTCAAGCGCCGACCCCAGCCGACCCTCCCCCACCTTCTCGGCGATGACAGGCCCTTAGCCGCTGCGCTGTTCATCTCATCTTCCTCCTTCCTTCCTTCCTTCTTCTTCTTCTTAAAATTTTTTAATTTGGTTTTAAATTTAATTTAATTAATTTTTATATTAAGATTCGAATTGTGCCCAAACGACGTCCCTTTTGTGTTTATTTAGTGAGTCAGTTTTCCAGCGAGCCAAGTAAGCGAGCAAAATTAATAAAAAAATTACAATGTAGGATTTCCGGTGGGATTCGCTGAATGCGGCACTCAAGTGTCTCATTAAAAAAAAAATGACGCTTAAGTGTTACTTTCCTAACTTTTGATACTTGAGTGTCTCATTGTGTCAAGTTTTGATACTTAGGGTGTTCTTTTACCTCAAAAAAATCATA
Organism: Eucalyptus marginata; assembly: GCA_014182565.1. NCBI lineage: Eukaryota > Viridiplantae > Streptophyta > Magnoliopsida > Myrtales > Myrtaceae > Eucalyptus > Eucalyptus marginata. The sequence continues at coordinate 42,130,337 of CM024587.1, read as the reverse complement.
AACCTATTGCAATTATATCATTTATGTTATAAATTTTAAAAATTCATCCTTAATCTGGATGGACTAAATTGACATAATTACAAATGATTCAGGATTGAATTTGCCAAAAAAAAAAAAAAAAAGATTTAGGATTGAATTGACACAATTACAATAGGTTTATGATTTTTTTGAGTAATTTTCTCTTAATTCTTTTGAAACATTTAAGGCCACGATGAAACATCCTAAGGCTCCAATCCTCATTTTGCTGTTATTTGAATTCCTGACATGCGTTTGACTTACATGTCAAGTATTTGTCTTTGGGTGACTTGAAGTTTTAAATGAAAAACTTTAGATTTTCATTTTTCCTTTCAGAAATAAGTGTATTAGAAGTTTAAAATTTGTTGCAATAACGCAATCTAGTCGCCAAACTTTTAATAACACAACCAAGCCGTATCACTTGTTGAGTTGATATAATCAAGGCATTCCATTAACTCTTTCCGATTTGGCTAATAGAGGGACTTAATTGCATCATTTTTAAAAAAAAAAACAAGTTTTAGGATTTGGTTAAATGTTTTGAAAGTTTTAGCATTGATTGGACTTTGGAGACGGGTTTTAGGATTGCACTTATCCCTCATTCTAAATTCATGTAATTCTACTTGTTTCTAGATACTAACGTGCTTTTTTTTTTTTTTTATTGCACTTAATGTGACGCCCCAAGTGGCGGTGCAAGGGAAGGAGGGAAGGAGGGATGGCGGTGTATCCGCGCCTCGGTCCCCGAACGTGCGCAATGAGGGAGCGCGTCTTTTGTCCCACATTGCATAAGGAGGGAGGTCTGGGCTAGTTTATAAGGCTTAGGTTCATTTACCTGTACATACGCGTTCTGAGAGAAAAGATCGAGGTTGGGATGGCCGTGCGTTGGAGCCAGTGCGGGTGACCCATAGGAAACAAAACCTTGAGGGAGGCTGCGCGACTGTAATGAGGCGTAAGTTAGAGGACAATATATTGGCTATGAGCTATCGCGAGAAGAACAAAATCGAACCATGAGGATTTAGTGTCCAAAGTGGACAATATATGTACAGTAGCGGGACCAGGGTCTTTACACTAATTGTTTCTTTTTCCTTTTCGTTGAAAATCTCTTTCGAAAGCATATCTCCCTAGGGCCATGCTTCTAGCTTCGATGCAAATCTTCGAGTTTGAGCGCTCCTCCTTTTTTGGCTAAAAATGAAGTATTTGGTACTCTTCCGAGTAGTCAGCTAATTCTTATTAGACGGCACAGATAATCCGTCCTTCATGTATCCAGGAATTACTGGAAACTCACATATATATCCTCCTCCTATTTCTCCTATGTCTAGTTCCTAATCCGACAATGGGCACCATACTGAGTATGTTTTCTCCAGCTCATCCATTGGCGTAGCAAATCGACAACGATCGAGAGCCAAACCACGGTTATTATTCTACGAGAACCATTACTATTGTTATATAAGTATGATGCCTAAACTCTCCCCAAGTATAGCAAAATCTCCATCGAGTTCAATACATAGAAATGGAAAATAGTACACGCAAAAAAAAAAAAAAAAAATCAAACTTTTTCTCACAATTAAAGGATAGTAAAAGTTGAGAGTTAGCATGGGAGTAGACTTCTTCCCCCATGTCAATACGTAAATAATTTACCAACCTTAATGAGCTACTGGTATGACATGATTAAACGGATGGTGTATGATGTTATCGAATCAAGTTTGCATTTTTGACCACTCAACATATTACTACATTTTGCTTTTATTAGAAAAGGCATATTACTGATTTTCACTCTTTTTTTTTTTTTTTTTGACAAAATACTTGACTTCGCATTGATCATTAAACGTTTAGTTATTAAAGCGATCCGATTGCATGCCTTCTCGTATAGAACTCATATGCTTTTAGACTAGAATTCTATATGTTACGATTGAACGTCAACGAGGAAAACCAATTCAAAACAAGTGAACTCTCCAGTTTGCTCGTGGAAATGACGAGACAGAAACTGACTTTGCAACCTTAACCTTTGGATCTTACTTTTGTTCACCGTGTTGTTATCTTTGCCTATGGATTTCGCCCCTGATATTGCAACCTATGCGTCAAGGAAAAAGGGAGAAAAAGATAATAAATATAATAAAGATAATACTAACTCAAACGAAAAGTTTACAAAGTTGAAAGCCTCACTTATTGAGCTGCTCAAGACAGCTCCTTATTACTATCTACCCCTCCCTCCCTCGCAATATCCTCCCGGACCACCATAACTAATCACGTACCCCATATGATATCTAACATTGCCATGATTCTTCAAACCATAGACATTGGATTTATCCACCCACTTGACTGTTTTTGTCGAAGGAAGTTGAAAAGCGCCGGTTGCATCTATCCAATGAACCTGTCGGAAGTACGTGGCGTGCTCAAAATTGCCATCAGGCTTATGACCACTTCCCATCGGAGGACAAACTCCGTCTCTCCCAGCTAGACCCACTCCTCCCAAGCCGTATGTAGCGAACCATTGCGTAAATATAAGAATAGTTCACTCGGCCAATAACCAATTATCTTGGCTGGCTCACCAACAGTGAACCACCACATCTTTTTACTTGGATCCTGCATACAGGCAACAAATGTCCATAAGTTCTTACACATAATTTGAGATTAATTTCATTACTTCTAAAAGGTTCGAAAGATAAAGCGTACAATGTTCGATTGGCAAATCTCGCTACTCGAGTATTTCCGAATTCTCTCTCACAAGCATACATTAGCTTCAATATCGAAGAACGTATCACCCTGTTTTACTTTAAGACTAGCCGCCAATATGCGACTACATTTAAATTGTTATATTTCTTTAGATATATAATAGTCCCAGTTAAACATACAAATTATCTTTTCGATCAACCTTTAACTGAGCCAAATATTACTGCAGAATGAACGTTGTGACGATTATTATGGCTTAGCATACACGGGTCTCTTTTTTTATTAAGAACATGGCTTCAATAGGGAAGGCGATAAAGGTTTTTTACAGCTGTTTTATAGTTTGAGTTGTACTAATTATATATTTATGGAAACATTACATAATTTTAGAATAACTAAGTTGCAGATGAACTACAATTTTCATACAAGTAGCTTAATATCCGGAAATGGAGTACGAAACAATTTCACCGGTTCCATTATTTTTGTAACTGTTTTCATAACTTGTTCAAAAGTTTGATATATATATAATATTGCTTTTGTATTATAAAGATGACTAGTAAAATTTAAAGAAGTGAATGACCAATACTTACAAATCATCGCAATTTCATGAAATCAATTATTCAGTAATGTAAAAGGCTATCTTGATGACCATTGACTTGATCAATAATATCCATCAATAAAACTTACAACTACATGGACCGACTAGATTGCTCAGATCACATTTCAAGAACTTTTAGGCAAACTAGCTCCTCTAATTGTAGTATATGATTATCACTTTAATTCTCGATGATGATTTCGCATTATGTAGTCGTTTTGCTAAAAATGATAGATTCTCATCTTCTATCGATTATCTTACAGATCGACATCTAAAAAGACAGAACAATCGCATGATGATTATTTCTAACTTAACTTTATAGTCTGACTAGACAAAAGGAAGTATGAACTAAACCTTTTATTGTCTTCTCATTAGGGTTAGTGTTGGCATCTCCTGTTTCAACTTAGCGATGATGATGATGATGGTGATGATGATGATGATGATGATGATAGTAATATACAACTTTGGATACCCTTTGAAAGAAACAGAAGCTTATTTACAATTTTTTTCCTATAGAGCTTGATTTAAGAAATCTATTGCTACGTTTCTAATTGTGTGTTTATTATTGTTACTTTTTTTTGTAAACTTATTCCCTTTCCGATCTCTTATCGAATAATGAAAAAGCGTTTTTGTACGCGCGCGCGCGTTTTTCCTAGCATATGTACCCCCAAAAACTACTGTCGTCCTGGATACGTCCCAACACAAAGCTATCCCACAATTGATTGCCGAAGCAAAATTAGATCTAGTAGTTCATATTTGATAAACGTTTATTATGTCTCAAAAGTAAATGGACATATCCACATATTTTTAGCTGCCCCGATCAATTTTGAGAGAAAGATGGATTGGAACTTGTAATTAGTTAAATATTTATTATGTATCACGACTAGTGTTAATCACCCAACATGTATGCAGTTAAAAATTATTCACCGAAGTTGAACATAGTTAATCTTGTTCTCACCATATTCGATTAAATTGGAAAGAATATAGCACAATAGGTTTGAATTGGTTTCATTAAGAAGAGAATACATCGTCTTAATTGCCCAAAATCAAGCTTACCTGATGGATTTGGATATTAAACTCAAATTGAGGTCCGCCATATTTGGAAACACCGGGGATTGGAGAGCCGGGAGTTATTGACTTATGTACCTGGACAAAACCTGGACATAGCATGTTGTAACATCCATTATGGTGGCCATTACCCTATAAGAAGGATGCTTTAGTCAACAAAATAAGCCAACAATCCAACTTTATTCTTGAAAATTCAAAAGCCAATGGGAGAATCACTCAACAAGTTTCAAACTAACCGTCCAATATGTAAACAACCGAGGACGAGAGTCACCATATAGTTGTGGAGAAACCTAGTCAAAGTAAAAGATGTTATATCTTTCTATCTCAATACATTCTCTATATTTGCCTATCTATTGAAGTACCTGCCAGCCTGCAACAATCATACTAATATGATTCATAGAACCAGTTTCAATCCACATGTTGTGTGAGCTGGCTTGGTCATGAGCTATGGTTAAATTGTAGACATTAGATCTCGCAAAACCTCCATATTTGATAGTTTCCGTCATGTCATCTCTCAAAGAAACTACCTGCATCGAGTTATAGATGGGTTAAAAAAAAAAAGCCAAATGAATTTTTGTTTGCTTATGACTCGTTCTACTACCGTGCAGGGGCAATTATGTTTCAAAATCACAAATGCAACTTGGATCGAAAATTCAAATTTTGAAGGGTAATAGTACAACCTTTTTTTTTTTTTTTTCAATTATATGTTTATTTTTGTTTGAGGGGACAGGCAATGCAGAAAAGTGACTATTCAGATCTTTTCTTTGTAGTGCTAATGGAACGATCAATTTGTATATTTTTTCCCCATATTTCTGGACTTGTTTTATGTTATGTCAAGAAATTTTTGTAACAGAGGTAGCTATGAGAAAAATATGGGTCATTCACTAAATACAACCTGTGAACGTCAATCTTTTCATGGGTTATCTACAGCCTTTTAACAAAAATATCATAAACCTTAATGTACGTGAGAGAGAAGGGGAAGGGGGGTTGTATGTGTACGTGTGCGCTAGAGCACAACATGGGGGTTGGGGGGAGAGGGAGAAGAGAGCAGCACATGTTGAGAAAGAGCATTCTGACTCTTAGAGGATGGCATCTTTTCTACTGATTTTGCCCTTATCAAGTCTTCCTTTCTCACTCGAGGAATTGGTACTGTTCCGACAGGGCAAGATTCTCTCCATCCGAGCTGAACAAATTTAACCTTTGAAGGAGTACGAAAGCGAATGAAGCTCATACTCGGCTCTGTCTGCAAAAATGGTGGTCATAATATTATCAAGCAAAGCAAGTCAATGCGAGAGTGATGATAGTTGGACTAAACACAGTTTTCTTCCTTAATAGGATAAAGGGATAAATTATTGCCTGTATTTGGTGGTTTTTCAACCGTGGATGATCAAGTGCCGGTTGCTTGTCAATTTCAACACAATCAATGGTGTCCCCTTCCCTGGTCTTCATTAAAATACCACATATAATCAGTCATTTGCCAAACAAACACTACTTCTGAACAAGATAGATTGCAGAATGTAGTATGAAATCTGAAAGGAGAAAATCAATGAATTTTGAACGATTAACTACCACAAATGTCTTCATGGGTGACTTGGTCATAATCTCAACTTGTCTTTCCAAATCTCGATCATCATCTTCACAGATGCTCGCCATCTCACGGACCGAAACACTAAAGAAAATAAGCAACGATAATGCAAGTTTCATTCTCAATTGTATGATGAATTTTGAAGTTTCGAAATGATGTTGCATGGTGTTTAGGATATGTCTATTTATAAACAATAAAGTCTAATTTTTTTTTTCCCTTCTGTGGCTGCTCTTTGTACCTTAGTGAAATCCCGCATACCTAACAATGCGGGTTCAAAGCAAGAGATTATTTCATTAGAAAAAAAGAAGCTTTGACAAATGGCAAACATGCATTTTCGTTAGTTAAAAAAAGCAACATGCATTATTTCACGGACAATTCGTAGTCTCTCAAGTCAAATGAGAACTACATATCTTTTATATAAAATAATAAATCGATGACGTATTTGATTCTATAAATTCGCATGGCAAGTCATAAAATATATGCCAGAAGCAAGCATAAGAGAAGCTCGACAAATGGCAACCATGCATTTTCAGTAGAACTAAAAATGGCAAACATGCATTAATTTGCGGACATTTGGTAGCCTCTTAAGTCATATAATATTTTAACCAAACCATGAAAACTACGTCTCTTCAATTTGAAAGAACAAATCGTTACCGTATTTCATTCAACCCCTTCAATTGATTCTCTATTCCATGATTTTTGCAACGAAAAAAAGAAGATGATATAATCGTTTTCACTCTTCCTTTGCGGTATTATCATCAGCCAAAACTGAATGAAATTTTGGTAAAATGGATCTAAGATTCTTTTTCTTTGTTGACGTTTATGCCTACATTCAATCACATTATTTAAATAATGTACGAAATTTGCGATTGGGTAAGAAAAGAAAAAATCCCCAAATTAAATAAAAGCAATTTGTAGTAATTATTACCACCGACAGTGAGCACCACGGTCTGGACCTTGGAACCGTTAGTGGGCGGGCTGCGGCTGGAGAGACGCAATGGTTCCGAGCTCCACACTGGCGTGTTAATCATCGGTAGTAATAATTACTAGAGATTGCTTTTATATAATTTGGGGATTTTGGTCCTACTTTTTGTCATTTACAAATTCCTTAAAAATCCAATACCTCTGCAAGTCAAGAAAGGGGACCTCGAAGTCCAAATAGGAAATGTATGGAAAAGAAGAATAATATTACTATATTGACGCCTGAATATTCATTAATAAATTCGTCATGGTATTTTTATTTGTACGTGGTTCGACTGCGAGAGATACTAGTGAAAGTCTCTTATATGTGTCATGGCTTTTATTAATGAATTAGTCATGGTTCGATTTTCATATGTCTTGATGTGCCTTTGGTATTAAACAAACCCGAGTGCCTTTTCAGCTACAATAGCATGAGGCCGATATGAGCAATGTTAAGCCACTAAACAGATCTGAGTGATGTCGCAATACTCTTCGCCCAACGTCTGCTTCCCCGAACCAGTCATCAACACATAGTAAAGCACTTGTCCGAGAAGCTGCGTCCTCACGACATCAACAGCGTTAAATCATCAGCGTTCGAACACGCAGTTAAATTCTAACAATACCAATGAAAATAGAGCAGGATTGAGCCGAAGAGATCTCGCTTTGATAAGCCACGGCAACTTTGGTGCCTGAAAAGACCTCGTCCGGGCAAGAAGCTGAGCGTCACCATGCAAGCAAGCCTCACAAAGAGCAAAGCCGGCAATAAGGACTGTGGAGAGCTTCTACTCTCTGTAACCCGCCCATCTCCACCGCCTCGTCCTCCTCGTCGACAGCTCAGACATTGGATCCTCCTCAACCGCCATCGCCATACATGGCGCTGGTAAATTTGCTATTATCACAAGAACGGTGAAGTCGTTGGTGAAGAAGACGAGCATCGTCACAAGATTGTGGCCCCCGCAAAAGCAGCTCATCTTCTTTGTGCTTGTTTTGGCTTCCCTTTGCTTTGTTTTAATTGGCGTGCAAAAGATGGATAGAGAGAAGAACTAAGCAGATCATGTAGAGAGGCTGGCTTGACGTCTGCGTGAAAGGAAATTTTCTAAGATAATTTCTTATATTAAAGATATATTGACAACATTACCATATAGTGAAAAAAAAAAAAGAAAAAAAGAGACTGTTGACACCTGAATTTACATTGATGAATTAGTCTTGCATTTTTGGTTAAAAGAAAAACAAAAATGAGCAAAAATGATAGATTGTTCCGTTTACAAAAATAAATGAACAAAGAATATTTTCATTATCCATAAAAAATTTTAGAATTAAATTGTCATTAATAATAAAAACCTTTTTTTTTATTGAATAATTATTTCAAATAATACAAACCATCATTTTTTACAATCTCACGAATCATTCCTTTCAGACTTTGTCTATTTCAGTAAAAGTACATTTTAATTTGGAGGAAAATCTTGAAGGTTAGAAGTGCAGTGAGGCCATCTATCAAGCATATTATTGATGATTGAGAGACTGTTTTTTTTCCCAGCATGAAAATTGACATCCTTCTCAGTGAATTTGATAGTAGGGTTGTGTATGACTCTTCCTGCATCTCCAGGCCAAGGTTTCTGATGTTATTAATGTTTTGGACTGGTTTTAGCCTCTTCGATCAGAGGCTCTTGTGCAGATTCAAACTGGTCGTGTTTCTAAGCAGCCTCTCTACCCCCAGACAGTGTCACCTGGAAGTCAACTACATCTAGGAAATTTACTATTGGCAGTGCTTGGATTGTTTTGAAAGCTGAATAGAATAAAGTGCCCTATTGTAAGTTGATACAGTTAAGTTCTTGCACTCCTTGGCACTATTCCATTGCTAGGTGGTAATAAACAGCAGATTACACACTAAGATAGGTTGCTCAAGATGAATATGCAGATCTCATCTTCTTGTTTCTCTCTGAATTAGCTATTGAAGACACAAATCAATTTTTTTTTTTTTTGGCTATCTATGTTGTTGGATAAAAGTTGGGGAGGAATTGACTAACCTCTGATGCACAACAAAAAAATTACTAGGAGTGTATGTTGAATCACCAACAAGCAATTGACTAACCTCTGGTGCCTCTCAAATGCACCTTGCTCTAGCCTATCTTAAAAGACAACCACTCGCACATCTTCAAAGGGTGCCTCTCAAATGCACCCCACCATAGGCAAACAGGCATCTCTTCAACACATCTCATCACGAGCGAATTATGCTGACCTTTCTATGTAAGGGACATTTTTGTTAAATTAATGTCTCGAGTTTAAATTCGGATAATGATTTGCTAGCCGAATTTGTTGAGAAAGATTTTCCTAGATGGATTTAAGTCCAATGCGTACAGGAAGTCTTTAACTAGAGATGAAACATTGGACACTACAAGATAACAGATTTGGGCTCATCTATTACAAATTTTATCATATTTTGTTTGTGAGGAAAAAGGAAAATTGAGTGAGAAAGTAAAGCCAAGGTTTTCTTTCCCTTTCACTGCAGAGGCCAAATCCTTACTGAAGAAGTGGGGTCAACAATTTTGACCTTGGCCACACGTATAAAAGTAAAAAAGAAAAGGGATAAGTACCGCAAATCTTAAAACTTGTCACGAAAATGCAATGAGTCCTAAAACTTGAAAAAGTGCAATTAAATCCCAAAACTTGTCAAAATGTTTCAATCAAGTCCTAAACTCGATGCCGTCTAATTTCCTAATGGAAAAAGCTGATGTGGCGCTGGCGTGGCTTTTTTTAATCGTTTCTCACTCCTCTGTCAGCTTGCGCCACGTTAGCTTTTTCCATTAGGAAATTAGACGGCATCAAGTTTAGGACTCGATTGAAACATTTTGACAAGTTTTATGACTTAATTGCACTTTTTGTAAGTTTTAAGATTCAATTGCATTTTCGTAACAAGTTTTAGGACTTATGCAACACTTATCCCAAAACAAAAAAACGAGCGTTTCTTTCTTGCCGAGCGCCGCACGAGTAAAAGTATTAGGAAGCTACATGTCTAGAGAAGCTATTGTAGAAGCCACGTGATCAAGAAAGAAAGAACACGATGTTCGTACATACACGGAGCAAAAAGTCAAATGCTGGAGTTCTTGTTTTTTAATGTACGTAGGGCATTTTACTTTGAGCTTGAACGAGCCGTGATTTTATGCCGTGAGTTTACATTCAAGTGAATTTTTTATTTATAAACACTTTTAGGTTTGGACATAAATCTATGTGCGGGAAACACTCGAGCGCGTGAACGATTGTAAATTATGATTCTTTGATTATAGTGGATTATTTGCTACTAACTCTCCCCATGGACGTACATACTAATACTCGGACCGAACCGCGTAAATCTTTGGTGTCCTTATTATTTCTTGTTTATTTCTCTAGTAATTTCGCGTTGACGTAAATTGCAAGACCCTGTCGTTTCCGCGTATTATATTTCAATAGTTTTATTTAGTACGCTAGTTGTAAATGTATTCCAATGATCCTTTCCTACAAGGGATTTTCCATTCGTTCATTTCATTTGTTGAATTTATTAATTCAATTTGTTCAATCATTCATGTAAATACTACGATCTCGAGCTATTGGTCCAAGTTAATATACATTGTAATACGGCCTTTTCAATTTAATAAAGCATATGCACGTTTTATTAAGGATGTGTGTAGGTACTCTAAACTAGTCTTATGATGATGCTTTGAGGCCTAGACTTCCGCAAGCATCCTAGTTTTCCAAATTGATTTGTGGAACAAGGATGTTCGAGCATATAAGGATAAGCATTTGGACCCGAGCAGGTCCTTAAACTGCTCCCCCAAGCCCGTGCGGGGTTAACCATCGGGTATGGAGTCTATCCTAGGGGAACTCCCTAAATTCCCCAAGGAACAAGGCGGGCCGCCGCCAATGAAGGGCTTCCCCCTAGGGTGGGGGGGATCAGCCGAGGCGGGACCCACCCCAAGTTGGTCCTTAGCAAGACCTTAAAAGGCTATGACATCCTGGAAAGACAGGATAGAGGCCGGGATCCGAGCCTCGATAAAGATACCGGCCCCGCTGGGGGGTATTGCTTACGCAAATGGGGTTCCCACCCTAGCCCTCCGGGCCTGATGGGCCGTGAAGCCGATCCCGGGCCAATCCCGGGGAGGTTCAGCTCAATGATGGCAGTTGAGCGCTATTTAAATTCTGGCTAACATGTTATATAATATATAATATTAGCAGGTATTCTTAGGAAAAAAATCATGAGATTTTACTTGTTAAAATGAGTTATCCTGTCATGGAAAAGACAAATATGGTTGAGTTTGCAATTAAGATGGCATTACATTGTTCTCAAATTAAGAAAAATAAAAGAAAAGAAAAGAAAGAAAAGAGTGTTGGGGATTTGTGAGAATAGATTGTCTTGTCCACCTATTCCTACAAAGGAAAAAAATCTTGGGATTTTACTTATTAAAATGAGTTATCATTTCATGGAAAAGACAAAAATGGCTGAGTTTGCACTTAGGATGGCATTATATTGTTCTCAAATTAGGAAAAAAGAAAAGAAAGGAAGAAAAGAGTGTCGGGGATTTGTGAGAATAGATTGTCTTGTCCTCGTATTCCTACAAAGGAAAAAATTCATGGGATTTTACTCGTTAAAATGAGTAATTATGTCATGGAAAAGATAAAAATGGCTGAGTTTGCAATTAGGACAGCATTACATTGTTCTCAAATTAAGGGAAAAAAAGAAAAAAAAAGAAAGAAAAGAGTGTTGGGGATTTGTGAGAATAGATTGTCTTGTCATCGTATTCCCACAAAGGAAAAATTCATGGGATTTTACTTGTTAAAATGAGTTATCATGTCATGGAAAAGACAAAAATGGCTGAGTTTGCTATTAGGACAGCATTACATTGTTCTCAAATTAAGAAAAAGAAAAGAAAAGAAAGAAAAGAATGTCGGGAATTTGTGAGAATAGATTGTCTTGTGCTCGTATTCCTACAACAATAATGTTGAAGATACCAAGAAAGTTTAGTAGGTCATAAGTAAATTATATGCTAAATTAGAGTTTATCAGATTATTTAGTAGACTAATCCCCAGAATATTACGTATATGTGATGTTGCTATCTCTATAAATCCTGCATAATATGCTAGATGGTGCGGAATCATGAAACACTAGCAATTAGACTTGATCGACCAAACACAAATCGCACCTCAGGTAAAAAAATTATTTGCCCTAGTAATTGATAGTTTAGAAAACCTTGGTAGATCTTACATTCATGGTACCGGATACCATCAAGTTTGGCCGGAAATAGGCTAAGGTTGGAGGCTCACGGTGGACTTGAGTCCATGAGACTCCTTTTTGTAACGAACATGTCTACCTAAGGGCAGCATGTTTATCTCAAAGCACACAAATTGACATAAGCACAAGGGAGCGAGTTTTTCACAAAACCATACAAAATTAATGTATTTACTATTATTGCTACATATAGATTCACGGATGATGTCATTGAAGCATCAAATGGGAGTTTATATTTTAGCATAGCCAGCACCAATTTCGACCTCCACAATTGGTACTTGGACCTCCTTGAGGCGGAACCCCATGGCCAGCTTCTCAAATTCGACCCTTCATCATCACAAATTTTGATTGCTCTTGACGATTTGTGTTTCGCCAATGGTGTTGCTCTCTCCAGGGACTGAGATTTTCTCATTATCTATGAAACTTGGAGGTGAGTATATCCCCCGATGCGCAATTTATAGAGCTCATACATTGGAATTTCTCTTGAAAACAAAGCATCTTAGCACAGTTTAGCAGAAAGACAGGAAAAAATGTAGTGCAATTCTGCTTATGTGCATGTGTCTGTTTCGCAAATTTAGGTGTTTGAAGCATCAGCTAAAGGGAGATGAGGCAAGGAAAATATAGATTTTCATCGACAATCTTCTGATGGACCCGACACCATCAATCTTGCCCCCGAAGAATCTTTCTGGATTGCCCTACCGCAGGTATATTTGCAAGATTTTCGCGAGATAATAACTGAAAATCTAAACCCAAAGTGACTGGTGCTCTTAAGGAGACAATATTGCCCCTGATTATGGGCAAAAATTACATACATGCCGTTGTGAAAATTTTTACTTCTTTCGGACCATGTTTTCCGGATGCTCTATCACTGCTCTTTGCAAATTGATGCAGTTGATATCTGAAGGGTGGGAGTTCGTGCGCGTCCAAGGCATCCAAGCACATAGCAACATACCCGAGTTTGATCATGAAAGCTAGTGGAGTGTAAGAAAAGCAAGTGTTTTGCAGGCGGGAGCTGATGGCAAAATAATCAAGAAGCTTGACGATCCTGACGGGAAAGTCATCTCCTTTGTTACCTCAGAATTTGAGTTTGAGGATCATCTTTACCCGGGAAGTCTCAACTCCAACTTCATTGGAAAATTGCCCCTCATCTGATAAATATGCCTAATGTAACGTTCATTCTAATTGTGTTACGGCGATCTCGATAGACGGGAGTATTTCACATGGGGAGGCAGATGAGCTTTTACATGTATTATCGCATCATTTGCTTCGCTGGTTTTGAACTGCGAAACTTCGATGATTCCAAGAGGCAGATTCCATAACAATTTCAAGAAATTGTTGAGTAGACTGAATTTACCCGATGGTCAAGCATTAAGCAAACTATCATTTGAAAAGTATGAAAGACCTGAGGTGCCACTATGAAACTGAAAACAGAACCACATGAAACTGAAAACAAAACCATAGACCAAATGAGGGAAAATTATTAGAAAAATTCCGAATTTATCACAATCAGACACTTTAGTTATAAATTATCTATATTTATACCGATTTAGTCCATCTAGCCAATTTGGCTAGCCAACGGACACCGGCCGTCCGATCAACGATAATATTGATAATTTTTAATAATATTTTATTTCTTTTTCTTTTTTTCCTCCTTTCTTTAATTGATCGCTGCTATGACTAGTTAGAGGCAGAGTTGGTGAGGCTCGCCGTCACCGGCCACTAGTGAGGATGTGGTCAAGCCTCACCAGATCTAGTGGGGCCTTTCCCACGATGGCTAGTTTGGCCTTGTCTTGCAAGCGCCAGACCTCATCAAAGGTGGTGAGGCTCGCTCGCAAGTGGCCGACAAAGGGCCAAAGATAAAACAAATCAAGATATTATTCTTTTTCTTGTTTTAATAGGAACAAATCCCCATGCCTCCAAAAGGAATACTAATCCAATTAAAATTTTTGGATTTATGTCCTAACCTATCTACAATGTTCAACTAGATCGAGTTTCGTATATGATTCAAATTCAAGAATTAATTGGACAATTTTCTTCATCTCCGCTGAAACTCAAACCCCTCTTCTATCACGGTTCCGGTCAAAAACATTTCTTCTTCTAGATTTCATCCTTGTCTCTGTTGAAATATAATACGCAGAAACGATAGAACCTTGTAATTTATATCAACGCAAAATCACCAGAGAAATAAACGAGAAAAATAAGGACATCGGAATTTTATGTGGTTCGGTCCGTAGATCTAACCTACGTCCACTGAGGAGAGCCAAGAACAAATAATCCACTATAATCTAAAAATCGAGCTTACAATTACCACACACACTCAAGTGTTTCACATCTAGATTTAACCCCAAACCCAAAGTGTTTATAAATGAACAACTCACTAATATAAACTCACTTCCGCACAAAATTACCGCGCGTTGAAGCTTAAAATAAAACACTCTACGTACACCAAAATCAGGAACTACAACGTTCGTATTTGGTCCGCGTATGTACGGCTTCATGTATCTCTTCAAAGCTTCTCGCAGCTTGCGGCTTCAAAGATCGTTGGACATGCGGCTTCATAGGGTTTCTTTCACCGTCCACGCCCGCACGAAAAGAATGTATAAATGTGTGCCCAAAAGGTCAAAACTTTGACCTGGGCCTACCTATTTTGTTTCCACGTACAAACGCTTCTTTCTATTTCTTGATCAAGTAAAAGAAACCCACACATGAAATACGTGTGTGTGCCCAAGGTCAAACCTTTGACCTTGGGCCCCACCAATTAACCAATCTTCACGTGCAAAGGGAATCTACGTGTAGGGGGCTTTGGCAGCTTCACTCCAAAGGGGGGAAAAATTCCTTTTTTAATTATTCTCTCCTTTCTCCCTGATCAAAAAAAAAAAAAATTATTCTCTCCTTTTTGCAACTTTAAGGAGTCTAGTGAATCACGTTTAGTAAACACTCAAACTCGAAACATAATTTAACAATTCTCCACCTTGTCTCGATATTTGAAGCCTGTCTTTCATGGGCTCATCATCCATACCGCTCTCCCAACGCCCGACGAGCCGCCACTCTCCATGAAACCAATAGAGCCTCAAGTGCAGCTTAAGCTCCGCCAAAGGAACAAACTTAATCATTATGTCTGTTGGGTTATCTACTATAGAAATCTTTTTGACAATAACATTACCCTTAGCTAAGACATCTCGAATGAAGTGGTATCTAATATTGATATGCTTCGTTCGTTGGTGATAAACTGGATTATACGCCAAATATATTGCACCTTGATTATCACAGTGTATATTTACACTTTTCTATTCTAACCTAAAGTCTGAGAGCAAATTTTGTAATCATATCGCCTCCTTCGCTACAAAGGTTAGTAACATGTACTCTACCTCAGTCAAAGACAAGGCAATGTGATCCCGTAAGTACGCTTTCCAACTAACTGCATCACCCACTAGCGTAAATACGTACCATACTATAGACCTACAATCATCCAAGTCACCGGCATGATCCGAATCCACAAAACCAGTGGTCTTACTGCCATTGTTGTCCCTTCGATACACTATACCCACGTCTATTGTCTCATTCAAATATATGAGAATCCACTTCACAGCTTCCCAATGAGCTTTACCAAGACGCTTCATATAGCGACTAACCACACTCACAGCTTGTGAAATATCAGGTCTAGTGCACACCATAGCATACATAATACTACCCACAGCACTAGAATAAGGAACACGTGACATATACTCCTTCTCTACCTCAGTCTGTGGTGATAATTTATTTGAAAGTTTAAAGTGCTTTGCTAAAGGTGTACTTACAGATTTTGCTGACTGAATATTAAAATGTGCCACAATCTTTTCAATATATTTCTTTTGAGATAGACATAAAACTCCTGTAACTCTATCACGCAAAATCTCCATAACCAAAATTTTCTTTGCAGCACCTAAATCTTTTATCTCAAATTCAACGTTTAACCGCCTCTTCAGCACATTAATATCAGACATATTCTTAGTTGCTATCAGCATATTATTAACATATAAGAGTAGATAAATCAAAGAACCATTCTCAAATCTCCTAAAGTAAACGTAGCTATCCATCTGACTTTTTGAATAGTTTTAACTAGCCATGAAAGTATCAAAACGTTTATATCACTTCCTAGGAGACTGTTTCAGCCCATACAAAGATTTATTCAACAAGCAAACACGATCTTCCTTACCTGGAATAGCAAATCCCTCTGGTTGCCTCATGTAAATCTGCTCCTCCCACTCATTGTGAAGAAACACAGTTTTCACATCCAGTTGCTCTAACTTGAGATCCTGCGAAGCAACTAAGGCAAGTAAAACACGAATACAAGTATGTCTTACCATAGGAGAGAACACCTCATTGTAGTTAATGCCCTCACGCTGTGTATACCCCTTCGTCACAAGTCTCGCCTTATACCTTGCTACCTCAACTCTGGGAATGCCCTCTTTCAGTGTAAAGACCCATTTACTTCCGACAATCTTTTGGCTCTTAGGTACTTTGACCAGCTCCCATGTCTGATTTCGATGGAGTGATTCCATCTCTTCACTCATAACCCCTAGCCACTGCGATGACTTCGAACTAGCCATCGCCTTACAGTAAGACAAAGGCTCATCTGTCTCCACCTCATCACCTACAGTCAATTCATAAGCAATATCTATATAACCATAACATACCGATAATTTAATGTGCCTTCTCTATCTATCTGCGGCTATAGTGTGCTACGGCTTTGTTGGTTGTTCACTATCATCGACTTCAAGAACTGTGGCTTCATCTGCAGTCTCAACTTCTGCTACCTTTGAGATCTCCGGAGTCTCTACCTGAAGCTCCACCTCACTAATGACACCGTGATCTGTATTCTCTATTGGTTGTGTCTCAGAACTCCTCTGTTGAAGCATTGCGCCTCGTCAAAGATCACATCTCTCCTAATTAGAAAATCGGGTGATCCGGGATCGCGCACCACAAATGGTAGCCTTTCACCCCATGTGCATAATCCAGAAATATGCACTTCTTCGCCCTCAGCTCAAGCTTACCATCACTCGCATGAGCATACGCAAGACATTCGAATATACGTAATCCGAAGTAATCAACAGGTTTCCCTGACCATATTTCCTCAGGAGTCTTCCACTTGATAGCAGATGATAGAGATCGATTAACTAGGTAACATGCCATGTTCACTGCTTCGGCCCAAAATTCATTGCCAAGTCCCGCATGTGAAAGCATGCATCGAGCTCGCTCAAGCAAGGTTCTATTCTTCCGTTCTGCCATGCCATTCTGCTATGGTGTTCCGTGCACCGTACAAGTGTCTCATAATACCCTCTTTTTTGCGTAACTCGGTAAAATCTTTACCACGTAACTCCATGCCATTATTAGTTCTCGGGCACTTGATCTCGTTTATCTTACTGCTTCTCAATCAATGCCTTCAATTTCTTGAACCGATCAAACACATCATATTTGTACTTTAGAAGTAAACTCATGCCTTCCTCGAATAGTCATCAATAAAAGTCAGCATATATCGAGCACCTCCTTTCAAAGGAACTGAAGATGGGCCCCAGACGTCTGAATGAATATATTTAACTGGTTGTTTGGTGGAATGAATAGCTGTAGTAAACTTAACTTGGTGCTACTTTCCAAAGATGCAGTCCTCACATAAGTGCAACTTCCCTGTTTTCTGACCCTTCAACAACCCCCTTTCACTCAATATCGTCATACCTGCCTCGCTCATAGCCCTAAACGCATATGTCATAATTGAGTCAAGTTAGAGTCTGACTCACCTAATGAAACTGCAGCAGTTCCGGTCACAGTCTCTCCAATAGATGATGTAGAGTATTCACCTTCTTCCCCTTCATCACTGTCATGGCACCTCGAGAGATCTTCAATACTCCACCTTCAGCGGTGTACCTACACTCGATGTCATCGAGTGTCCTCAGAGAAATAAGATTATTCTTGAGCTCTAGTACATGCCTCACATCTGTCAATGTGCGCACCACCCATCGTGCATCCGAATCGAAATTGTCCCTATCCCCACGGCCTCTTGCTGCATCGCATAATTGCCCAAAGGAACTCTACTACCATCTGCAGTATGGTAAGTAGTAAACCAGTTCTTATGAGATGTCATGTGATAAGAACACCACAAATCTAGCACCTATTCATCTCCTAATGAAGTAGTAGTCACACATAAAATAGCTTCTGCATCACTATTGCTCCCCTCGGCAATATTTGCCACACTGTTTGTGGCATTTTGCCTATCAGTTTTATTCCTCCGCTTTGGACAATCTCTCTTGATGTGCCCCTCCTCGTGACACTCAAAGCACATCATGCATCCCTTGGACTTTCTATGGCGTGATTTTGATATGCTTTTACCTCTGCTGCTACTAGGTCATCAATATTGTTCTCTACCCCAAATCGTCAATGCTTGCGCTACTCTTTGTGCCAGACTGTCATCTCGCAACTTTCTCTGCCACTCCTTAGAGAATAAGGCGGACTTTACCTCTTCTGAGGTAATTGTTGTACGTCCCTGCAACAGTGAATCAGTAAAGTGCTCCCATGACTCTAGTAAAGAGGCTAACAACATCATGCCCTGTTCTTCAACATCAAGTATCTTACCGACGTTCTTCAAATCCATCATGAGTTTATTAAATTCATCTAGATGGGTTCTGATAGACGTACCTTCAGTATATCTAAATTGAAACATATTCTTCAACATGTACAAGCGATTGTTCAAACCTTTCTTCACATAGAGTGCTTGAAGTTTTGCCAATAATACTGCGGCATCCTTCTCCTCAGCAATCTCTATTAAGACCTCATCCGACAAATTTAACAGGATTGTGCTCTTTGCTTTTTCCATTAGCTCTACCCTCTCTGAGGCTTTCATTATAATAGGCAACTCATCTTCACCATCAAGTCTTGTGTTGTCAATAATTCCCGCATCTTGATGCTCCATAACACAAAGTTATTGCTCCCGTTAAACTTCTCAATTTCAAATTTCCTCTCAGACATAATTGCAATAACAAAATTTCCAAATAATAATCAGACAAGTAAAAGCTCCAAATCACAATCAAGAAATCTTATCCCAAGCTCTGATACTAATTGTCGAAATATAATAAGCGGAAACGACAGAATCTTGCAATTTATGTCAATGCGAAATCACCAGAGAAATAAACGAGAAAAATAAGGACTCCGGAATTTTACGTGATTCAGTCCGAGTATCGAAACCTACGTCCACGGAGAGAGCCAGCAGCAAATAATCCACCATAATCGAAGAATCAAAGCTTATAATCACTCACACGCTCAAAGTGTTTCCCACACCTATATTTAACCCAAAACCCAAAATGCTTATAAATAAACAACTCACTTAAATATAAACTCACTCGCACAAAATTACCTCACGTTCAAGCTTTAAACAAAATGCTTTACATACACCAAAATCAGGAACTCCAGCATTTGTATTTGGTCCGCATACGTACGGCTTCGCGTATCTCTTCAAAGCTTCTCGCGGCTTGCGGCTTTAAAGATCGTTGGACGTGCGGCTTCGTAGGGTTTTTTTCACCGTCCATGCTCACACGAAAAGAATGTATATATGTGTGGCCAAAAGGTCAAAACTTTGACCTGGCCCACTTATTTTGTTTCCACGTATAGACGCTTCTTTCCGTTTCTTGATCGGGTAAAAGAAACCCACGCGTGAAATACATGTGTGCGCCCAAGATCAAAAGTTTGACCTTGGACCCCACTAATTAAACAATCTCCACATGTAAAGGGAATCAACGTGCAGGGGCTTCGCTTTCTTCACTCCAAAGGGGAAAAAAAATTCATTTTTTAATTATTTTCTCCTTTGTGCAGCTTTAAGGAGTCCAACAAATCGCGTTTACAATCTCTCTTTCCCTCAACCACAATGGCTCTATTCGGCTTCTTGACCCGCTTCTTGTCACCATTCTCCGGCTTCGTCTTGGCTTGTGTCCTCGCCATAGTGCTTCAAATCTTCATCTTTTCGCCGATATCTCCCAACTTGCTCCATTTACCGCAACCATCGTCTTTAGCTTCTGTTCCCATAAACACCCACTTGCAGGTAATTGAAAAGCTTCGTCATACAGAAGGTTCCAACTATCAATTCTTTCATTTCTCGGTTCTTCATTCAAGGTTCCAACTATCATTTCTTTCATTTCTTGGTTCTTCATTCATGTGAAAAGCTTTCTGGTTCATGCAGGGTGTGAGTAAAGTGGGAGAGGGTGTAGTGAAAGACCCAGAGGACGTATTGGTAGACGAAAATGGCGTGCTCCACACTGCGACTAGAGATGGTTGGATCAAGAGGTTGCACCGAGACGGGTCCTGGGAAAATTGGACCATGTTGAACAGTCAGACACTTCTGGGGATTACAGCGACCAGGAGAGGTGGTATCATTGTGTGTGATGCTGAAAAGGTGTGCATGATAAGATAAAAAGATGATTATCTTGGTTTATGAAATGAATTGTGAAGCGTTTATGGGTAAGCTCGATGATTGTGATTTGGCTAGGGCTTGATCTGGGTCGATGAAGATGGTCATCCGAAGGTCCTCTTATCGCATGTTAATGGATCTGAATTAAGGTAACGTTCTTAATCATCGTGATCGCCAGTAGTTCTTTTTAATTTCAACCTATTCCTCGGACACTCTTTCCACTCGCACCAATAATTCCTAAAAACACGCACATCTATTCTCTCGGGCGGCCCCAAGAGCATGCAATGAGCAAAATACTAAACTTGACAACTTGTGAGATTTTATGGGACTACAACTAACTATTCTAAAAACTTAAACTATTAAATGAATGAGTGATTTATCATTTAAATATTATAGCACTCTCACTCATAGCAAACTGTTTTAAAAACCTAAACTGTTAGATGGAGTGATTTATCATATATATACTATAACACTCCCTCTCACGTTTAATCTGGTATTTTGTCTAGTATTAAGAGTGAAAATTTAGTTAAGGAAGCAAATGAAGCCCGGTAAGATTTGAATTTGAGATTTTATAGAATTGCAGTTAATTATTTTAAAATTTTAAGACCTAATTTATTATTTAAAAATTATAACATAACTTAAAACTAAGCCATGCGGAAACAATTGCGGGAGATAACTTAGAAGAAAGGCGGCAGCTTTTCATTGGTATGATGCGCCATGTGTGGGTGAAGCTTTAGGGTATCTCCCCTTTTCTTCCTCACTTTGTCATTGACAACGACGTATGATGGGTGTCTGTTTGTAAGTAACCGGACAACGACGTATGATGTTGCAGTCGTGTAAGCTGTTCTTTTGTTCTTTTGTCTATCGATTTGCGTGGCTCTGAGATTTTCTCGACCTCCTCCTCACAAAGGGAAGTGGATAAGGGACCATAATCTGTGAAGGAACGTACAAGGCTGCACATCCTTGTCTGATGAACTTCTCCTACTTGAACTCATAATTAATTTAGACATCCGAGTACTTTCGATTATAAGAATTTGGAAAGTTTATAAGGACAAAAAAGAGTTGAGCTCTATTTAAATTTATATATAAGATTAGCGGGTACTCTTATGACAAAATTTCATGGGATTTACTTGTTAAAATGAGTTGTCTTGTCATGGAAAAGACAAATGGCTGAGTTTCCAATTAGGATAGCATTGCGTTGTTATCAAATTAGAAAAAGAAAAGAAAAGAACAGATTGTCGGGGATATGTGAGAATAGATTGTCTTGTCCTCGTATTCCTCCAACTACAATGTTGAAGATATCAAGAAGGTTTAATAGGTCATAAGTAACTCTCTTATATGCTAAATTAAAGTTTGTCAGATTATTTAGTAGACTAATTCCTACAATATTACGTACATTTGATGTTGCTATCTCTATATATATTGCTTAATATGCTAGATGGAGCAAAATCATGAAACACTAGCAATCAGAGGACCAAACTCAGACTGCATTTCGGGTAAAAAATTAATTGCCATAATGATTGATAGGTTTAGACAACCTTGGTAGATCAAATGCAATTATATTCATCTCGGTGGATCGAGCATGACACCGAATACCATCAAGTCTGGCCGGAAATAGGCTGAGGTTGGAGGCTTATGGTGGACTTGCACACAAATTGACATAAGCACAAGGCGCAAATTTATCACAAAACCGTCAAAATGTAATGTTTTTACTGTGATTGCCGCATATAGATTCGCAGACGACGTCATTGAAGCATTAGACGGGAGTCTATATTTCAGCGTAGCCAGCACCAAGTTCTCCCTCCACAATTGGTACTTGGATGTCCTCGAGGCGAAACCTCATGGCCAGCTTCTCAAATTCAACCCTTCATCGTCACAAACTTCGATTGTTCTTGATGACTTGTGCTTCGCCAATGGTGTTGCTCTCTCTAGGGACGAAGATTTTCTCATTGTCTGTGAAACTTGGAAGTGAGTATATCCCTCAATTCACAATTTATAGAGCTCATACATTGAGATTTTCTCTTGAAAATAAAGCATCTTAGGTTAGTTTAGCGGAAAGACAGGAAAAATGTGGTGCAATTCTGCTTATGGGCATGTGTGGGTTTCGTAGATATAGGTGTTTAAGGCATTGGCTGAAGGGAGATGAGGCAGGGAAAACAGAGATTTTCATTGACAATCTTCCGGGCGGACCTGACAACATCAATCTTGCCCCCGACGGATCTTTTTGGATCGCCCTAGTGCAGGTATATCCGCAAGCTTTTCTCAAAATGATAACTAAAGCTTGAAACCCAAAGAGATTAGTGCTTTCAAGGAGATAATAATGCCCCTGATTTTGGGCAGAACTACGTGCATGCCACTGCGAGGGTTCAGCTTCTTTCGTACCATGTTTTTTGAGACGCTCTATCACTGCTCATTGCAAATTTGGTGCAGATGACATCCGAAGGGTGGGAATTCGTGCACACCTCCAAGGCAGCCAAGCACTTGATAGCAACGTACCCAAGTATGATCAAGAAAGTGAATGGAGCGTACAGAAAAGCAAGCGTTGTGCATGTGGGAGCTGATGGCAAAATAATCAAGAAACTTGACGATCCTGACGGGAAAGTCAACTCCTTTGTTACCTCAGCGTTCGAGTTTGAGGGACATCTTTACCTGGGAAGTCTCAACGCCAACTTCATTGGAAAATTGCCCCTCATCTGATGATCTTACCTAATGTAACGTTCACTTCAATTGGCATCTCATGTAATACCAGTTCGCCAATCTCGGTAGAGGCGAGTATTTCACATGGGAGGCAGCTGAGCTTACATGTATCATGGCATCATTTAGTAGCGCTGGAATTTTTTAAATAAAAGGTGCTAGCATTTTCAGGACAAGCAGTCACTTTTTTTCCGACTTCCACTCTTCCCTTTCCCGAAAGGCTCAATAAAGAAGCATACCTTTTTGGTAAATCGGCTCAAGGAGCAGCTTGGGGACAAGATCAGTTAATATATTGCTCGTAAGAAAGCAACAAGGAAGGTGTGCAGCGGAAGAGGAGGGGAGTAAGGAAAAAAAAAACCTCGAGCTGTTCTTGCTTCACGGTTCTGAATTAAAGAACTTCGATGCTTCCAAGAGGCAGATGCAAGAAATTGTTGAATAGACTGTATTTATCTGATGGTTAAGCATTTAGCAAACTATTTTTAGAAAAAACCGAAAGACCTAAGGCGCAACTATGAAACTCGAATGGAACCGTGGACAAAATGAGGTTTCCTCACATAATGACAGTTTTGGCAATCAAACCGTACGTATAATTCAAAAAACAGAATTGCCATATAGTGGATAGCAAATGCTTCTAAGCTCAAGAAGGAGGCAATTGATATGAGCAAAATTCGAGAACAGAGATCCTACTGCAACCTCATTCTTTTCTCCATATTCTTCTCAGCTGTCTCCGGCAATTTATCAACTGCTCTATCCTTTGCCTTCCTGCTTTTCATAAACTCAGAGAAGGAAGGAATTGCTGGCAGACTTGCAGCAGGGGTAGTAGAACTTTGCACCGAGGAAACACAAGAAGAACTAATGACACTAGGAACTTCTTCATTTATGGCCTCCATTATTACCTGGTTGACTGAAGATGAAGCTGAGCCTGAAGGTTCTTGTTTAGGTGGCATATTCTCTGAAGGCGAGTCATCACTGATTCTGAGCCGATTTGTCAGATCTGTAGAATTGGTTGTTGAGAGCCACCTTACAGTGTTTGCCACTTGGGAAAGATAAAATGACTTCCTGCTCTTTCCATATTTTTTGTAGCAGTCGTTCTCAAGGGAAGAAGCCGACTCTTCAATTTCATTCCTGCAAATAAAGTTTGATGAGAAAAGACTTCATTAATCTATCTCGACAGCTTGGGTGTTTCTTGTTAGTACTAGAATTAGCACCTAGAGGGGGGTGAATAGGTGATTAAAGCAATTTTAACAATCAAATCCGAATATGAGATTAATGAATTAAAAACAGCAATCGCAAAGCAATTGAAAGTAATGAAAGATAAAAGGATAAGGGATAGAGAATCAAGACTCCAGTTTATAGTGGTTCGGTGATATCAAGCCTACGTCCACTCTCCCGCACCTGGACAGCCCTTCTTTGGATTTCACTAAGAATCAAAAAGAGTTACGGTCTCACGCTCTTGAGTCCACAATGTAGAACTTCTACTACACTTCCTCAAGGTCTCACCACTTCTATGGTCACTCTTTTGATTACATGTATTGCTCGAAGAATAAGATCACAAACTACAAATGGAGATTCGACTTTGGAATTCTTCTATCCAAAGACACTTCAACAACTCGAGCGTCTCTCTTTATACGCTTCTTCATGCCTTCATCACCGTTGGCACCTTCCAAAGAAGTTCTTCCAATCAACCCGTTGGACGAGAATCAATTTGGAGAGATCTCGAGCTCTTTAAGGTAAGTGTAGATAGCCCATCAATCCTACTCGCCCATACAATCAGGATCTTGGTTTCCATAAGTAGAACTTTCCAAATAAGTTGCGAATCTTAGAGAATCTATATCAATTCGGATACGAATATAAGATCGTGTAGTCTTGAATCCGAGTCGAAAGATATTCCTTAGCCATAGAGATAAAAACTATATAGAATCGAATAGAAGTTCATTTATCTTGTCGATCTGAAACCGTCCATGAGTAGACTTTGAAACTTGAGTCTTGTTAGCGTCGGACTTTGATCTTCGAGACTTTGCCGGTAGAGTCGCAAGTCTTCGAACTAGGCGAGAGAAATGTTTTGTCAACTTCAAAACCTCTGAGGAGAATTTATCCAACAATCTCCCCCTTTTTGATGGTGACAAAACTTTCCTGCAGATTTGAATACTATTGCCCTGCAAAACAACTTTTAAGCTTGCAAAGATATCATTAGAATAAGAATAGTATAAGATGTCCTGTACGCAGATGTCCTGTACACAGATCTGCATCCACAGAAACCCCATTAGTCAATGCAGACTTTACTATCTATATCTAATTTTGACAGCTTAAGGTAATGCGGTAGTAAACAATTATTCAAAAACTCAAGATAAAGTCAAAATATCAAAACACAAACAAACCATTAAATCCAAAAAAAATAGAAATGAAAGTTTAAGGTTTGGAGTTTGGTTTGAGAATAGAGTGAAAATCTGCATGCAAAGTCTTCTCCCTATTTTTGTCAGCATTAAAAAATAAGAAAATCAAGGAGCACGAGGAACGCGAACAACTTGAAAGTCCTCCATAGACTTGGCGGTTCCTTCCGCTTCCTTAAGTCTTCTTGAAGTTCGAGAGAGAGCAAGTGCCTTTTTGCGTGTCCCGAACCTTACTTTGAACATCTTTCAGTGATCATGTAAGGAGATGAACATAGCATGATTCTCATTCTCGATAGTCTGAAAGTCACACCCCATAGCATAGATTTGGCCTTTGAGCTCCAATATGATGTCAAGCAACCTTCGAAATCTCCCGAATTGTCGGTCGTGTGCTTGCGTCAACTCGGTCGATGGTGGAGTTAAGCCGGTGTGAATGTCAGCAGGGAGATCAATGTTTGGAGATGATGCCTCTCCCTCAGGATTATGAGCAGCATAAACATCTTCAGCATCAGGTGGCGATCTGCTCACACTTGCACTTGTAAAAGTCAGGAGAAGAGGAGTACTTTCTCTTTGGATATCTCCCCCTGTTTCCATGCCTTCTGGAGAGAAGAACTCTTCTTTCTGAGGAGTCTCCTCAGTGACAAGATTGTGCTGATCCTCCTTTTCGCTGGAGAATCGACTTGGCTTGTGAGTCTCCGCTGGTTCATGCTAAGAGTCTCGTTCACCGACTCTTCCTCTTCATCTTTTCTTCCTCTTTCTCTCGCTTCTTTCTCTTTTTCTTCCTCTTTCTCTTTCTCTTCTTCCTCTTCTTCTTTCTCTTTCTCTTCTTCTTTTTCTCTCGTCTCTTCTTCTTCTTTCTCTCGTCTCTTCTTCCTTTTGCAAGGATTCCCTTTCTGGTTTCCTTTCTCGGTTTCTTCGCAAACCGCGTTGTTCGGGAACAGGGCGATACGGGGGCGAAAACTGAGAGACAAAGGCTGAGATAGGCAAATCATCCTCATCATCTTCATCCTCCAAGATGATTGCCCGCCTCTTCTTGATTGAACCAATCACAGGTTCCTTTCCTTTCCTTTTTGCCGCAGAAGAGTCTGATTTGGTCTTGACAGGGGTTTTTTCTTTGAATTGCTCCAGCTTCTTGCTGAGTTCTTTCAGACGCATCTTTGTTATCATCCTTAGTCCGATGACCATTCGACCAATAGTCTTCACAGAGAGAATGTGGGGAGGCTGGATGTTCATATGTCTGAAAAGTCGTGTAATGAGAGCAGCATAAGGGAGTTGTCCCTTGTCCTTTGCCATAGACCTGTACATGTGAAACATGATAGTGAGTGGCAGAGAGAAATTAAGACCGATCTTGATTGTATACATCAACTTTGCCTTGGAGATGGATACATCTGTCTTTGATGTTGATTTTGGTCTAAGACAGGTTGATCACAATCTTGTGAAGCGAGAATGTTTGTTGCATTCATTCTCGAGTAGGATAGACGACCTTCGACAATTCGGTCTCTTGCAAGCTCCATGGTTGCATGACTCACGAACACGAAAATTGATTGGAAAGCACCTCTTTCCACACCAATTGCATCTGCCCGAGTGTCTCGTATCAACAACATATTCTCTATCTCGCACGCTAAATGAAAAGTGTTCGCATCAAGGAAACGAGATTAGAGTAAAAATATGCGGTTAGTTCGAATAAGCCACATCACATTCGGTGCAAAACTTGTGCAGGTTGAAGTTTCTCAAACTTCTCTCTGAGATTGATGCTCGGTAAATCCAGAAAATCAAAGTCCACCGTTCGTGGATTTATCACCCCTCGCTTCGCGGTTTCTCGTACATTTTCCCCGTGTCCATCGGATCGAAACAGTTCATCCTTCTTTCCTCGAAGGTTTGCAGCCACACCCATCCAAGGTTTAAAATGTAAATACATTTTCTCATCATCATCCTTTCCCTCGGTTGATTAAAACTACCAAACCTAGGGTCCAGGAAAGTTTGCAAAAACTTTTGCTTTGTTCCCTCGAACAACGCCTAATCTTTCCATCACGGTGAGAAAGTGCGTCTCATTTCTATAACCTTTTTCTTTCGAAATTCATCGATGAAGGTCATTGCGGACCCACCTTCCTTCAATGCGAGTAAAGCCTATAAACAAAAGCGAGGCTTGAGTGATCTTACTTTTGGTTCAACATTTTCAAGCACTTCTTCGCATGTTGAGGGCGACTATCATGAGGTCTAGTTGAGGAGGAGCGCTTTGTTGAGATCGTTGAGGAGACTGTTCTGTTGGAAAGTCGCTTTCTTCTGTGAGATCGAAGTGCGTAGGCCCCTCTCCAGAGCCCTGTGGTCCCCTGCTTGCAATCCTTGAAGATTTTCTTTGGTAGGACATTGTCGCTGTCTTGGAGAAACTTTCTCACTTGTGTCGCAAGAAAGACAAAATCTTGAGAAGTAGAAATTGAGGAGAGAAATTCCAGAGAGTGAAAAGCTTTTGAACTAGGGTTTTACGGGTAAAGTTTAAAACGAAGAAGGAGAAGAAGTATAAAAGGTAATCGAATCGGGGTAACTGAATCGACGCAAAATAAATTCCTTTTCGAAAAATAACCGCCTTAATAAATCGATAACCACCCTTTATAAAATAAACTGCCTTAATAAATATGATTATCCATAAATAAACAGACAAACTTACCTTTTCGAGATAAAAGATTAAGTAAATGTACTTACAAATCGTGTCGATTGGTATTCTCGGTCTACACCCTTTTGAGTCGATACTCCGTCGACTTTAAGATTCCTGAGTCGAGCTTCAACATTCTTCAAGAGATACAATATTGAGTCTTGAGCGAATAGACTCAAATAAGCTTTTGAGCGAATAGACTCAAATAAGCTTTTCTCAAGTGGTTTTGTGAAGATGTCTGCCAGTTGATTCTTCGAGTCAATGAATTGTATCAAGACTTCTTTGTTCGAACATGATCTCTTATAAAATGATGTCGAATCTCAATATGTTTGGCTCTTGAATGTAGGATAGGATTCTTTGTAAGATTGATTGCGCTGGTATTGTCACATATGATCTCTCGTGCAAGAGTCTTCAATACCAAAGTCTCGTAGTTGTTGTTTTATCCAGTATTTGAGAACGACAACTTCCAAGTGCTACGTATTACGCTTCAGTTTGTTGAAAGAGCCACGGTACTTTGTTTTCTTGAAAACCAAGATACTGTCCTGTTACCAAGTAATTGACAAGTTCCCGAAGTGCTTTTTCTTTCAACTCTACAACCTACAAGATCTGCGTCTGAATAACCAAGAAGGGTAAAGTCTCCTGCTTTGGGATACCATAGACCAATCTTAGCGGTAGTTGCAACGTATTTAATGATACGTTTAGCAGCACTTAAATGTGATTCCTTAGGATCGATTGAAACCTAGCACATATGCAAACACTAAATAATATGTCGGGTCTAGATGCGGTAAGATAAAGAAGTGAACCAATGATACTCCCGTATAATTTTTGGTCGACTTTCTTCCCTCGTTCGTCTTTGTCTATCTTCAAAGAACTTGACATTGGTATGTCGTCTTTTTGCAATTCTCCGGACCGAACTTTTTAACAAGTTCTTTTGCATATTTCTCTTGATGAATGAAGATTCCTTCTTTAAGTTGTTTCACTTGTAGACCAAGGAAGAAGGATAGTTCACCCATCATGCTCATCTCAAATTCATCCCCATAGACTTAGAAAATTTCTTGCACAAAGTCTCATTAGATGATCCGAATATAATGTCATCAACATAAATCTGAACGAGTAGAAAGCTTTTGCCTTCCTTTTTAATAAATAGAGTAGTGTCTACCTTTCCTTTAGAGAAACCACTTTGAATTAAAAAATTACTTAACCTTTCATACCAAGCTCGAGGAGCTTGTTTTAATCCATATAAAGCTTTCTTCGATTCGAACACCGAGTCGGTTTCTTTGAGTCTTCAAATCCGGAGGTTGTTCCACATAGACTTCTTCTTGAATAAATCCATTCGGGAATGCGCTTTTGACGTCCATTTGAAATAACCTGAAATTCTTATAACATGCAAAAGCAAGTAGTAATCGATTGCTTCTAACCTTGCTACTTTGGAGCATAAGTCTCATCATAGTCTATCCCTTCTTCTTGCGTGTATCCTTTAGCCACGAGTCTTGCTTTGTTTCTTGTCACTTTGCCTTTTCATCAACTTTGTTCTGAAAACCCATTTTGCTCCAATAACAGATTTACCTTTTGGTTTAGGAGTTAATTCCCAAACGTCGTTAATACTTGAATTGTCCGAGCTCTTCTTGCATTGCTTCAATCCAGCTTTCATCAGCTAAGGCTTCTTCAATGTTTTTGGGTTCTATTTCAGAAATGAGTGCAACGGCACTAGACTCTTCTCGCCTTTTGGATCTTGTACGAATTCCCTCATTAGTGTTTCCAATAATGAGTTCTTCGGGATGACTGGACTTGTGCTTCCAGTTTCTGGATGGTTTGATAGGTTGTTGATCATTTTCTTGAGTTGATTCTTCATCAACAACTTGTTGTACTGCCTCTGAATTTTGAACCGCCTTATGGGAAATAGATCTAGCGAGTCTGGAATGTATTCGATTCTTCGATCTGTATTGGCTGAACTTGTGGAGAGTCTTGAAATTTGACGTTCATTGATTCTTCCCACAGATCGAGTCTTCTTGTTGAATACTCTATAGGCTTTGCTTGCGGTTGAGTAACCAAGAAAGAATCCTTCATCGATTTTTCTTCAAACTTACCAACTCGATCATTTGCATTCTTCAGAATAAAGCATTTACAACCAAATACTTGAAAATAAGAAACAATTGGTTTCTTTTCTTTAAAAATTTCATAAGGGGTTTTCTCAAGAATTGGTCTTAAAAATACTGTTAATAATATAGCAAGCGGTCGAAACAAACACTTCAGCCCAAAACCTTGAAGAAATATTACTTTCAATTAAAAGAGTTCTTGCCATTTCTTGTAAAGACCTATTCTTCCTTTCCACAACCCCATTACGTTACGGTGTGTATGGAGAGGAGAATTTGTGCTGAAAACCGAATCATCACGGTATTTTGTAAAGTCTTGATTTTCAAACTCACCTCCATGGTCTGTACGAATGCTTGAGATAGTGTGACCTTTCTCATTCTCGCACCTTCTTAGCAAACTTTGAAAAGAGAGAGAAAGTCTCGAGACTTACTTGAGAGAAAGTAGACCCAAGTAAATCGTGAATAATCATCCACTATTACTAGGCGAACCTTTTTCCACCAATGCTTTGCGTTCTAGTAGGTCCAAATAAATCCATATGCGAGAAGCCGCAGTACACGATTAGTGGAAACTTTACTTATTGGTTTGTAAGAGTTTCTAACCTGTTTACCCGACGCATGGTGTGCATAGATCAGACTTTAAGTAATTGAGAATAGGCAATCCACGAACAAGTTTCTTGGTGGAGATCTTGCTGATTTGCTTCATATTGGTATGGCCAAGTTTTCTGTGCCATAGATTAGCTTCTTCTTGTACTGATATCAAGCACTGTGATCTTTCATGATTCACATCCAGAAGATAGATATTTCCATGTCTTCGTCCAGTAAAAGATTGAGTAAAGTCTTTACTGATTCCTGAGCACGTTCCTTCCTGGAAATTGATCTTGAATCCGGTATCACACAACTGGCTTATGCTTAGCAAGTTGTAATTTAATCCTTTTACAAAGGAAACATTCTTGATTGACAGACTTCCAATCTTTCTTGTTCCACGACCAATGATTCTTCCTTTGTTGTTACCTCCAAAGGAAACTTTTCCTCCATCCATCTGGTCAAGTTTTATAAAGCAACTTGAGTCTCCCTGTCATATGTCTTGAGTAGCCACTATCTAGATACCATTTAATCTTCCTTTTGATAGTGACCTGCAATTAAAAGCATTCAAGCTTTCTTTGGTACCCATATCATCTTGGGTCCGAAGAGTTAGAGCAATAAACAGTCTTTGCCCAATTCCTTTTAATAGGTCTCCAAACCAAAGGACATTCTTTCTCAAAATGTTCTGAGCTTTGACACTTGGAACATTTCAAAGCATTTCTGCCAACAGGTTTTACAAAGACTTTCTGAAAATGATTTTTATAAATAATTCTGGTTGGTCTTTGTTTGATTCTTTCCTTCACCTTTGGAAAATCAATTAGAGGAATAGTTTCGAAGTCATACCAAGACCTAACTTATCAAAGTAGGGTCTTTGTATTGAAAGAATCTTATCCAACTTTTCGAACCATTTGTAAATCTTTTTGATATATTAGAAATATCATTTTTCAAAAATTATTTTCTTTGGAAACGAGTCCGAGTTTTCTTTCAAGACAAGGTAAAGTTGTTTTCTAACTTTTCAAACTTTTCTTTCCAAAGTTTTTCTGTTACTTCAATGTAGAATTTTCCTTTTTCAATTCGAGATCCTCTTAAGAGAAGTTTTTAGACTAAGACAAAGTTCATCAATATATTTCGAAACTTTGACAGGAATTCTTAGATTACTAACCTCGAGTTCACTTTATTGCAGTCCGTATGTCCGAATCAAGGTGCAGTCCGAATCGATTTTGCCATTAAACAGATATTGGCATAATCATCATCACTTTCTTCACATTCGGTATCACTCAGTGTCTCGCTTTGAGTGCCTTCCTGTATTTCTCGGTCTTTCCTTTTCTCTTCTTTAACGAGAGGACGGTTGGGTCTGATGTGTCCCTTTTCTTGCATTCAAAGCAAGTCACTTCTTTGTTAGAGTCATCATCCTCTGTTGATTTGTTTTGAAACCTTTGTGAGCTTTGTTTCTTCCAGTTGAATTTTCTTCCTTTTCTGTTCAACTTTCTGAATCTCTTTATCATGAGTGCAAGTTCTTCATCATCTAGATCTTCTTCGAGTCTCAGCATCGAATAGTCATTAGACTTTAAGGCAATAGATTTCTTACCTTTTGAATCTTCCTCTTCGTTGGTTTGCTCTACTTCATAAGATTGAAGAGTCCTAACCAATTCGTCTACAGAGAGTGGAGCAATCCTCTGTGTCTCTCTTATTGAGGTTTTTATGTAATTCCAATCTTTAGAGAGTCCTCGTAGAAGTTTGTTGACCTTCATATGTCCTGAGATTGGATGTCCCGATATTCAAGACCATTCACAATTTCAGAAAGCGACTAAACATGTCGGTTATTGATTCTCCCGATCTCATCTTAAAGACTTCATATTGTCCCAAAAGAATATTGATCCTTGTCTCTTTCACTCGATCGGTCCCTTCATAGGTAATGTGAAGCCTATCCCAGGACTTCTTTTGCTGTATCACAAGAAGATATTCTGTTATACTCGGTAGGGGATAAAGCACAATATAAGGAGTAAATGGCTTTAGCGTCAAGAGTTTGTCTCTTGGTGATTTCTTCTTGAGTCATTTGAATGGGATCGAACTTCTTTTCCTCTCTCTCGAGCCCGATGCGCAGCGGGAGTGATTCCTTTATCTACAACTTCCCATTCCAAAGGATCTTTCGATCTTAGGAATGCTTTCATCTTGTTTTTCCATATGCTGTAGTCTTTTCCATCAAAGTATGGAGGTGCAGTATTGCTTTGACCTTCAACCAACCCCGTAGGTAACATACTAGCCATAGATCTTTTACTCGAAGTAAAGACACTTCTTATAAACGAGTACACAAGCTCGATACTAATTGTTAGTACTAGAATTAGCACCTAGAGGGGGTGAATAGGTGATTAAAGCGATTTTAACAATCAAATCCGAATATGAGATTAATGAATTAAAAACAGCAATCGCAAAGCAATTGAAAGTAATGAAAGATAAAAGGATAAGGGATAGAGAATCAAGACTCCCATTTATAGTGGTTCGGCTTATATCAAGCCTACGTCCACTCTCCCGCACGGACAGCCCTTACGGCTGGATTTCACTAAGAATCAAAAAGAGTTACGGTCTCACGCTCTTGAGTCCACAATGTAGAACTTCTACTACACTTCCTCAAGGTCTCACCACTTCTATGGTCACTCTTTTGATTACATGTATTGCTCGAAGAATAAGATCACAAACTACAAATGGAGATTCAGACTTTGGAATTCTTCTATCCAGCACACTTCAACAACTCGAGCGTCTCTCTTTATACGCTTCTTCATGCCTTCATCACCGTTGGCACCTTCCAAAGAAGTTCTTCCAATCAACCCGTTGGACAGAATCAATTTGGAGAGATCTCGAGCTCTTTAAGGTAAGTGTAGATAGCCCATCAATCATGCTCGCCCATACAATCAGGATCTTGGTTTCCATAAGTAGAACTTTCCAAATAAGTTGCGAATCTTAGAGAATCTATATCAATTCGGATACGAATATAAGATCGTGTAGTGCTGAATCCGGTCGAAAGATATTCCTTAGCCATAGAGATAAAAACTATATAGAATCGGAATAGAAGTTCATTTATCTTGTCGGTCCGGAAACTGTCCATGAGAGTAGACTTTGAAACTTGAGTCTTGTTAGCGTCGACTTTGATCTTCGAGACTTTGCCAGGTAGAGTAGTCAAGTCTTCAGACTAGACTGAGAGAAATGTTTTGTCAACTTCAAAACCTCAGAGGAGAATTTATCCAACATTTCTTAGACATTTTTATATGATGCATCAGGCTGAAGATTCAACCACACAAAGCTCTTTTTCGCAACCTTAAACTAGCAGAATTGTACTGAGAAAAACGAAGTGGTGGTGAGATAATTGTGACAAGAATCAGAAATGAGTAATATTACATTAAAGAGCCAAGACGTTGCTTTGAGCCGCCTCAAGGCTTTGAACAATCTTTGCTTGCTAGTTTCTCTCAGCTCTTCCGATACTTCATTCTTGTCCACTTTATTCATCTGCAAGAAGTCATCGTCGTATTTTAGTAACCGACCATGAGTTCAACATTCATAATAGAGGACAAAGTTGCAACAAGACCCATCTGTTTCCCATTTCATCGATTCGTAGTTTTTGTTTGTCAACAGCAGAAAGAGGAACAACATTATTCACGAGTCACTATTACAACAAATAACGGCTATATCCCCTTGAACATGAAAAGACATACCATGGCCTACCTTTCTATCTAAGCCTTGCTTCTGGTTGTAGTTTTCTTCAGCATGCTCCCAGAAATCAATTCTGTCATTTACTCGATTTGAATTTTGAGATAGTTGAGCTCTTCGTAACATCGATGCCATCTGCATTAGAATCTTCACACACATCGAGAACGCGACAACATCAGCCGGAAAAGGTACATCAGCCCGGAAAAGATTTACATCGACTATTTCTTCAAACATAATTGGATAGGTGTCGGTACATATTGCTGTGCACATATTACCATCGGAGTCAGAAATGTCTTCCTCCGAACAACTTGCTTCATCATCACGATTCAAAATTCAGAATACTGTCCTTCATCACTCATATCTACCACGCTGATCGATTAGAAAATGCATAAGAATTAGCATTGAATCTTGTGAATAATGTCACTTCTAGCAACATAAAACTGGAAAGGTTGGCTGCAAGCTAAATTACTGAGGAGCTTCAAACAAAATGAAAAGCACAGAACAAAACCTGTGCATCGGATTACGAGAACTGGTTTCTCGACGAGAAACACAAGTAGTTGTAAGCTCCTCCAACTGCCTGGCAACCTGGTTTGGATGTTTGCATGCATCGCACGAGTTTTTACAGAGGGATGCAGGTACCTAAGTTATGCATTGACACAACTCATGATTCAATTCAAAATTTAGCAAGCTCTAAAAACACATTAGCACCAGTTACATTATGAAGCACAAAAAGTTACCACAACCTGTTCACCAAAACTCTCAAGAATCTTTCTGCGCCGACACCCAGATCCTTCACAATATTCAACCATCTGCACACCAATCACCACCTAAAATCAGCATATACCTGGACAAGGTACATATACGACATCAATAGAAAAGCTATGGATCACCTGATTGAAGTCAGCTAGTAACTTTTTGAGCAACCCATCCTGTGAACTGGAGCTTTGTGGCTTCTTATCCTTAGCCTTGCTTAGAATAAATTCCTGAAAGTATGTGTGAGCTCATCAAGAAATTTCATTGAGACAAATAGCAAATCAAAATCAAGAAGCCAGAGACCTGACCATTCTCTTGCGATCATCGATCCCATAATACAATATACTTGTAGAGGGCAATTGATCGCAGCCGGCTCGACCTGATTCTTGATAAAATGCTTCCATTGATTTTGGAATGTTAAAGTGGCAAACAATCCTCACATCCTTTCTGTCAATACCCTGTGAGTATAGACCACATTCAACGATAGACGGGCATCGGCTGAACAGTCATGCAGGGTGATGAAACTAGAGTTAATTTGAGTGCATAGCCTTGCATTATCTTACCATCCTGAAGAAACATCAGAAGCGAGTAACTGTGCATGCAGCAGAACAGCTCCCAAGTGGAACAACACAACCAAAACAAATAGTTATATCATATTCCTGATTGATTGAAGATTGTAAATCAAGGAGAAGCAAGAAAGCATCTCAATAATGAAAACATTGTAAAATAGGAAAAGTAGTTAAGTACCTTCCCCAACAAAATTCATCCATTGCAAACAAATGGTGATGTTGAATGAGCATAAAATTAAAAAATTTGAATAGTTGAAGCTATCAAGCGCTCTCTTACCCAAAAGCCACTGTGGCCACAACAACTTGTATCTTAGAAGAAAGCCAATCATCTAAGATGGAACTCCGCAGCTTGTCATTCTGCCCCGTGGTAAGCTGAGAAGTAAAAACAGGATAGATATCAATGGCCACCTGACAATCCTGTACAGACTTATGAAAGAAAGTACAATTACCAGCACATGATATTCCGTTTTCTGAAAGGTACGCAGACAGGTTATCACACATTGTGCGTTCCAGGCAGTAAATAATCGAGCAAACAGCACCAGAACTTTTGAGTTTCTTCAATAAGTCGGCGTATGCATCATCCAGAATATCTTTGTACCGGACTGCGCCAGGAGAGACTTGTTCAGATGCAAAAGTACTGCAAATGAACGAACGCTTCGACATCTGTCCAATGGCAGGTCCACGTCGTCCCTCTTCACTTTCCTCCCAGACGAGACCAGACCAGAGCGCGGAAACCGTTCATTTCATTTATATCTCCCCTCTTGTCGCGACCTGATTTTTTTTTAAGGATGAATCACCTAAAACTAGGTTAATGGATTACTAAGTCTGAAGACTTGGCGCGGACTCTCCCAAGCCCTACCAATCGCGACTTGATGTTAAGAAAATGACCCATTAAAACATGCAATTATATTTCAAATTGGAGCCGCCACTAACCAATTAGGGCTGATTAGAAACCCGGTAAAGTATGGGAGAATACTTTACCTTTTACGAACCAGAGATTTAATGGATTCGGGGGACATGGTTACGCTAGATTAATCTAACGCCCTTTCGGTACCTAAAAAAAAAAAAACATTTTTTGCGGGCCTTGATTAATTTTAACCTAAGATACTAACATGCAAATGGTGGTCATGCGGGTGCACAATCAATTAAATAACATTCAAATAAATCAAAATGCTAAGAAATTATAAACCACAACTTTATTAAAGTCCACTCTCTAAGAAAACATTTAAAAAAATACTAATAAAAATGCATGCCTTAAACATGATTTCTAAATGACATGACACCTAACTTTTATTATTATGCAATCTTAATCTAAAATTAATATGCATGAATTTTACTTTAATGATATGTGAAATGCAATTTATATGGCCTAATTTGAACTATATGTATGCAATCTAATTTATACAATCCTAAATGTGCATATACTACATGACATAGGATGCATGACATAACAATTCTATATGCATATTCTTTTTTTGTGATTTTTTTAATGATTCTTTTTTTTTAATGTATGCAACCTACAATAAATAATGATGATATGAAAAGGGATTAATTATAAACTAACCTATTAATTAACCAAGTAAATGACTTTTGTTTTTTTATTTTTTATTAAAAATGTTAATTATATGCAATTAAAAATTACACGATGGGATTACTAAAACATGATAATATGATGCAATCCTAATTTATTAATATGCAAATGTGCCCATTATGTCAACTAGTTAATATGCACCTATTATTTTTTTATTTTTTTTATTTATATATCATGCAAACTTTCCCTAAATAAAAAAGTTTAAATCCAATCCTGACTAAAACAAAAACTATCTAAGGGTGAAATTCTAAAAAAATCCTAAAAGTCAACTTATTAAACCTACGTGTCTAATATGCTCATGCAAGATTTTAGTTTTTCACTTTGTTCCCTTTTTTATAATGTTTTTTTAATTTTTATTTTTACGAAAAAGGACAAGTAATTATTTTTACATAAAAACTAAGATAAAAGTTAAAATAATCAAAAGATAATCCGTTGTCTCACGGATTAAATTAATAATTATTTTAACTCTACAATCACAAAAAGGAAATCAAAATAATTAAAAATTTAGTCCGAAGTCTTACGGACCAAATTAAATAATTATTGTGATTTAACAATGAAATTCTAACAAAACAAACTCAAAATTAGTATAATTAAAAAAAATGACCCGATGTCTCTCGGATCAAATTAATAACTATAGTAATTTGAGGTAAAATCTTCGGATAATGCATATAGAGATTGCAAATATTAACACCCAACATTTAAATAATTAAACTAAACATGCTATCAAATGAAATAAACAGAAAAATTAACCTAAAAGATAAAACAAGTAATGAAATAAACTAAACTCCAAAAACGAAAAGTAAAAGTAAAAAAAACTACCTAAGGAGAGAGGACAGCAACGGGGATGGGATAACCAAAGAGGGGTGGCAGCTCGCGTCGGATCTCCGGCGAGGTTCGGGTGGCAACCGGACCTGCAACAAAGATAGAAGATGCAGCAAGTGGCGGAGCTCGGGGTGGAGAACCGGCGGTTCGGCGTCACTCGGGAGGTGGAGCGAGACTGGAGGCGTCGCGTGGTGAGGCGGCGGCTTCGCGGGTCGCGGCTGCGGCGTCGCGGTGGTCTTGCGGACAAGCGGCTCGGGCTTCGGTGCTGCAGGCGTTCGGGCTCGCGGGTTGTTGCGTCGGAGGTGCTCGGCGTCCGATGGTGTTGGCTCAATGGCGTCGACGACGGATGGAGAGCAGGGGCGGCAGAGGCATCATCGCGACTTCGAGGACTATTCTTCAATCGTCGTCACCGGCGCCGGTGTGGGTCTCGCGGACGGACTCTCGCGGGGAAAAGAAAACCCACACGAAGAAGACAACTTTTGGGCTTCCTTTTCTCTTTTTTTTTTTTTTTTTTTCTTCTTTTCCCCCTGCTGGCCGGTCACCTCCTCGCAGACTTCTCTGTCCTTTCTCTGGTCACTTTTCTCTGCAGCAAATCAACGAAAGGGAAAAGAAACTTGCTGTTGACTTTTCCTTTTTCTTGTCAGAGAAAGGAGAGAAAAAGAGTTTTCTCTGACCAAGATGGACGAAGACTTCCTTTCGCACGTCTCTCGAAAAAAATTTTCGCTTCTGAATTTTCTTCCTCTCTCCACCACAAATGATGCAACGTGTCCCTTTTATAGTACAAAACTTCCATTTAACATTGGAAAGTCAGAACCCGTGCTCCTTTGTTCGCGGGGATTGCCGAAATCTTAGCCCTGATTTGTTGCCGTAAATCCCTCACCTTCTTTCGCAATTCATTTATATTGCTGCGAACATGTCCAGATTCACGCCCAATATTCGAGTGAGTGTCCATTCTTTCCATATCGCTAGACAAATCCCATTAATTCCCCTCATTAATTTCATTTTTTTTTTAATTTTGAAATGAAGATATGTGTTCAACAATAAAAATGCTTCATTATTCAAAATTTGTTTTTTTTTTTGAAATCTCCCTCCACAAACCCAAATAAAAAAATTTGATCCTAAATTAGGTGTCAACAGCTGCCCCTCTTTGAAGGGAAGCTCGTAGAGGTTTCCTTCAAAGATATATGACACCTAAAATTAAACCATGTAAAATGAAATATGAAATGCATATGCAAATGTTAATGACTTGACTCTTTTTTTTGAAAGAAATGGACTCAAATTAATTTAACCCCTAAAGAATGCCATGTAAATGCAATGATTCGGTCAGGAACATAGATCTCTATGTGTCTATGACCAATGAAATGCAAATGCAAAGAAGAGCACGTACTGTCATACCCGTTTGGGGATTTAGGTGTGAAATGATTCCGATGAGACTGTCAATCATCCGGAACTCCCTTCGATAATTGAAAGGCTCAAAGTCTTTAGGGATCTGGAATTCTCATCGATTCTAAGCACTGAAACTGCATCAAGTACTTGAAATTTCAAAAAATCTGATTTTTATGTCAGACATTTGAAAACATTTACTAAACATCTGGAAATCACGTCAGATATTTGGAAAGACAAACACTTGGAAATCACATCAAGCATTTAAGGGTTCAAATATCTGGAATTTACACTAGACATTTGAAAACATTTTATAAATAGGTACTTGGAATTCTCATCAAGTACAAAGGTGATTGAACAAACTCAGGGTTTCAAAGACAATTTTTTTTTTTGTCTTTGAGGAAAAATTCAATGAAGGTCCATGCATGATGGCTTTATCAAGCTTCTACTGGAAAAATTATCACCAGGACAATTTTCAGTTATAGCGTGAATCTCTTGAACATGCTAAATGAGACACTTTTGGTGTGAAAAGGCTTTTTCTCTCGCTCTCATTTAAGAAGGGTTATTTGTCCCGTCCATTGATGCAGGAATATATCACTCGATCTTATCATCATCTTGTTGACAAGAGTTCGAATTTTCTTGCAATCGTACGACCTTACCAATCTGAGAGGTCTTTGTCAATGACTGTAATGCGGCTTGATCAATGGCTTAACAAAGGGACTCTTCGAGTCAAAGCAAATTGAACGAATGATTCTCAGAATCATCTCCGGGTTTACAAGTCAAGAACCCTGCAAAATGATAAAGAAATAATCTTGCTCGCACTTCTTCGAGCAA
The DNA here is from genome assembly GCA_014182565.1 of Eucalyptus marginata. NCBI lineage: Eukaryota > Viridiplantae > Streptophyta > Magnoliopsida > Myrtales > Myrtaceae > Eucalyptus > Eucalyptus marginata. Next base: position 42,089,699 of record CM024587.1, on the reverse strand, counting down.
TGCTTAAAACATGTGAATTCCTATGTTAATTCAAGTGCCCTAATCTGAAGAGACTTTGTAAGGGACGTAACATAGGCTGGGTTCATGGGTTGAGAAACGAAAGGATCGTTAGGCTCAAAGATGTGTATAGGGGTCAAAGTTGGTGATCATCTTGACATTACCACCAGTTTTTCTTCACCACGGATTGTCTTCTTGATAGATTTCATTATTGGCTTAAAAGTTTATCACCCGATGCCAATGATTATTCAACTGGAGATCTTTTCTCAACATTTTTCTTTGATGATGGGCATCGATCAAGCACACTTTTTTTCTTTTTTATGCCCCCCAATTCATCAGTCATTTCTCTCTTCTTTTCACGGGCATTGGCCTTGCTTTTACCAGGCACACTGCTTTTTCATGCCTTTTAGTTCTATTTTGATTTCAGTTCTTGCGCACAATGCATGTGTCAAGTATACTTTAAATGACACTTGAACTTTCAAGGGTCTTCATCTCTGTCTCTTGCCTTGCCCCGGTGTGGGCGATGATCATCAACTTGGGTTTTAAAAGAAATGAAATAGCAGGCTCAAGTGGGCTATTCAAAGGATATAAGTGTGTAGGATAGTGAAAGAAATGCTCTTCGTCATCCTAGGGAACTTAAATTAGCACATGAATTCAATGTAATAGCACGACTTCAAGATTGATGCAAGTGAGAGCAAGAAAATTTCAATTCATTTTCCTCACTTCATGATGTCATTTTTATCTCCCAATTGCCCCGATGTGGGGTGGTTCTTGACAGGGGTGATTTGAAAGAACATCCATAAGTGTATGGGTTCAAAAATGGTTAAGCAATGGAACACCTGTAGTGTTTGGGATAGAGAAATGAACCGCCTCTTGTCATTTCAGCTGTCGTACTTTTCGCAAGAAAATTCTTCACCTTGAAATACAAAAATGTTTCCACACTCACCTCACAATATATAGATAGGGGACGGTGTATGGGATTAGGCTTGCCTTTCACACCTCATTTAGCATGCTCAAGTAACTCGACATCTTTCACTGAATTATCCATTTTGATAAATTTCAAGTGGAATTGACGAATTACATAATATCATGTGAAAGCATTCTATAAAGACAAAGAGGGCATGCTCATAAAGTCAAAACTATTATGTATCCATGTCTTGCCCTTCCTTTGTAAAGGAGCTCATAGAGATTCCTTACAAAAATAAGACACCATCATTCACATCCATTCTTTGCCCCCGCAAAAATAAAATATGCAACATTATACACTAAAGATTTGACCAACTCGAGCGAGGAAAAGGTTTTTTTTACGAGCCTTTTTATTCATGGATAGTATTTCTTTACAGCATCGAATTTACAGATTTGTGAATTCCCGCCCATCCATTTCTCGCCAAAATTAAAGCACCTCCGGAAGTACTTTCTTCACAATGTATGGCCCACTGTAATTCGGAGTGAATTTGCCACGAGGATCAAGGTTAATTGGTAGCATCTTGCGTAGCACCAAATCATGGACCTTGAAATGCCTTGGGCGAACCTTCCGATTAAAGGACTTGGCCACCCGCTGTTGATAACATTGACCATGACATACGGCCTTCAATCGTTTTCCTTCAATCAAATTGAGTTGGTCGCACCTCTGTTGTGCCCATTCAGCTTCTGTCAGCTTAGACTGAGACAATACTCTTAGAGAAGGGATTTCTACTTCAACTGGCAGGACTGCTTCCATGCCGTACACCAAAGAAAAAGGAGTTGCTCCGGTAGAAGTGCGAACTGAAGTCCTATATGCCATCAGAGCGTAAGGAAGCCTCTCATGCCAGTCACGATAATTATCAGCTGTCTTTGCCAAAATCTTCTTGATGTTCTTATTCGCTGCTTCAACCGCGCCATTCATCTGAGGGCGATAGGGCGATGAATTCAAATGACGAATTTTGAACTCCTTGAACAAGTCATTAACAAGCTTGTTGTTTAGGTTTGTCCGTTATCTCGTGATGATGGCTTCGGGCACGCCATAACGAGCAATAATATCTCGTCGCACAAACTTCACAACATTCTTTGCGGTAACAACCGCACGGGATGCTGCCTCTATCCATTTTGTGAAATAATCAATAGCGACCAAGATGAAACGATGGCCATTCGAGGCTTTCGAGAATTGGGCGATTACATCGATGCCCCACATTGAAAAAGGCCATGACTCGACGCTTGATGCAGCTCATTTGGAGGAACATTTATTTTGTCTCCATAAATCGACAACGGTGACAACTTCGACATGTTGAATGCAATCGCTCCAAAGTCGCCAAAAGTAACCTAGTCTCATAATCTTCTTTGCTAACATGTGGCCGCTCATGTGAGGACCACACACCCCTTCATGTATTTCTTCCATCAACTGAGTGGCTTCCTTAGCATTGACACATCTAAGTAGGACGGTGTCGAAAGACCGTTTGTATAATGTATCTCCACTAATAAAGAATTTGGAGGCAAGTTTCATGAGATGTTTTCGGTCAGCTGGATTACTACCTTACGGGAACTCTCGCTTTTGAATATAGGTCATGATGTCTTGGTACCATGGTTTTCCATCCGGTTCCTCTATCACTACCATGCAATAAGCTGGTCTCGGCAAAACCTCTATTTTCGAGGCTCGACCTCTAACCCATCGGTGACCCGCAAAGATAGAAGACAATGTCGCAAGTGCGTCCGCAAATTGATTATGAGACCTTGGCAAGTATTCAAACGAAACTTCCTCGAACTTTTCCATCGAGATCTTCTAAATACTTGTGGTATGGGAGCAACTTGGCCTCCTTGGTCTTCCATTCACCTACGGTCCGCATTATGATTAATGTGGAATCCCCGAACACTTTTAACTTGGCCACACCTATCTCAATTGCAGCCTAAAGCCCGAGGATGCAAGCTTCATACTCAGCCACGTTGTTAGTGCATGGGAATACCAATTTTGCAACCACTGGATGATGCTGTCCATCTGGGGATATCAGAACTGCCCCAGTACCAGAACCAGACAAGTTTACAGCTCCATCAAAGAACATCTTCCACGAGTCTTCATTTATACTCAAGACGCGGTCATCAAGGAAACCGTCATTGCCATTAGAGACTTCTGAATTCTCGGCCAATAGGTCAGCGATCACTCGACCCTTAACCGACTTTTGTGGCATGAATTGTACATCAAATTCGAAATTAAAATTTGCCATTTGGCCAACTTACCCACCAAAGCTGGTCGCTCAAGTAAGTACTTGATGGGGTCACTCGGTCACGAGGAATGTCTGGTAATGCAGTGTGTATTGTCACAATCTATGCAATACCCATACCAAAGCCGCACAAGTCTTTTCAACATCAGGATACTTCAGCTCTGATACAGTGAACTTCTTGCTCAGGTAATAAATGGCTCGTTCTTTTTTGTCGACGAGACTTTCTTGAGCCAACATTGCACCTAGGGACTCACTATGGATAGTGAGGTAGAGAATTAAGGGATGACCCGGCAATGGTGGGACAAGCATCGGTGGATTCATCAAGTAACTCTTCAACTTGTCGAACGCTTCGACATTCATCATCCCAATTGACTCGTGCATTCTTCTTTAGGAGCTTGAAGAATGGCCTGGCGGTTTCTGAAAGTTGGGAAATGAAACGAGCAATGTAATTCAACCTCCCCAAAAGGCTCCGACTTCTTTCACCGTTGACGGAGGTCGCACTCACAAATGGCTTTAGCTTTAGCTGGGTCGATTTCAATCCCTTTACTCTCACAATGAATCCGAGCAATTTACCGAGATGTTGCTCCAAACACGCACTTAGCGGGATTTAGTCGAAGCTTGAACTCACGAGTCGATCAAATAGCTTCTTCAAGGTTTCAATGTGGCTTTTTCCGGGTCGAGTCTTTGCAATCATATCATCAACATAGACCTCAATCTCTTGATGCATCATGTCATGAAACAATACTATCATGGCTCGTTGGTAAGTTGCTCCTGCATTTTTGAGTCCGAAGGGCATAACCTTATAATGAAAGGTTCCCCACGGGGTGATAAATGCGTCTTCTCCTTGTCTTCCTCCTTCATCCTTATCTCGATGTACCCAAAAAACCGTCCATAAATGAGAATAGTTCAAAACCAGCGGTACTATCCACAAGGACATCTATGTGCGGTAACGGAAAATCATCTTTTGACCGGCCTTGTTCAGATCCCGATAATCAACACATACTCGAACCCGACCGTCTTTCTTCATTACTGGTACAATGTTGGCCACCCATTTGGGGTACTGTGAGACTTCAATGAATCCCACCTTTGAGAGCTTCATCACTTCCTCCTCTATCTTCTTTGAGAGTTCAGGCTTGGTTCTCCGTAGCCTCTGTTTCTTAGGTGGCACATCCAGATTAGTAGGTAAGCAATGCTCCACAATTGACGAGTCTAAACCAGGCATGTCAGCATACGTCCATGCAAAGATATCCTGATACTCCTTCAGTAACTGAGTTAGGCGCTCGGCCTCATCTTTGGGAAGACTCGCCCCAATTTTCACTTCTTTGGCCTCTTCAGTGTCACTTAAATTAATAGTGACGGTCCGCTCGGATGTGGGAGCCTTAGTCTTTTCATGTTGTTCCCAACTACGTTGCACTTCACTGGAGTCTTCGTTTGAGTCTTCGGGATCATCAGTATTAGCACATACTGTATTAGATTGGACCATTCTCACACCTTTGCAAATCTCAATATCATTCCTGAAACAGGAAGTGGATGAATTAGGAAGACAAACAGGGTAACCTATTTTTTAAATTCTTTTGGCAAAAACCATTTTTAAACATTTTGACACGAGGAAGCATGATGAAGCCCAGCCTCGGGAATTCTCCTTGGATTTTTCTTTTCTTTTAGCGGCTGGATATCATCACCGGGCTAGTTTGGTGTACTTCCTCATGCCCTCAAAACATGAAAATTTTCATGTATTTTATTGGATGAAAAGCAAATTACATCATTGAAATGATAGAAATGCTAGGAATGGAAATGCAAATACGGAAGCAATAAAAACTCCTACGCAGAGGAGTGTGCAAATAATTAAAATTCTCCTACTCTCGAACTTCGTCGATGACCAACACGAAATTCTCTTCGAATAATTCGGCCATTCCTCCGAGTGCGTCGTCTTTTTCCAGTGGTTCGAGTGGTGTCCGCAACCGGCTTGTCTACCACTACCCATTCGGCGGGAATAACATCAATGTCGAGAATCGGAGGCTTGGAGTGCGGAACACGGTATCGATCGCCCTTCTTCCTCATGCATCATCCTTGCAGGCCCAGGGAATGTGGACCTAATGTGGGGTCTAATGACACTAGTTCGTCCTTGTCCTCTTCCTCTTCCTCTACAGGATCGTCCACCTCTATCACGATAGCCCAACCCAGTAGTGTATGAATTCCGCTCGGCCTCGATTGGTTGGCGAGTGCCCTGACCATGTCGGCCTAAACCATTACCTGGAACAAAGCCACTCCCGACCATGATCTTGCCTACCATGATCGCCGACTTTGATAACTTTGGATTGGGTAGGGTAGTACCTTGAGAGACATGAATGGTCGAAACCAACTCAAATGCTTGAAAACTGGATTCTTCTTTACAATCTGGTTCAATGTAAGGGATAGCCGTCTCGTGATAAATCTTGAACTCATCCTCTCCTCGAACTGTAATAAGCTTCTCTTTTGTCACAAACTTCACTTTCTGGTGAAGACTTGAAGAAACTGCCCCTGCTGCATGAAGCCATGGACGACCTAACAAAAAGTTGAAGGCTGTAGGTATGTCCAAGACCCAAAAACCACATTAAATAACACCGGCCCTATCTCGCAAGTCTAAATCAACTTCCCCAACTCGCTTCTTTCTTGGTTCCGTCAAATGCTCGAACGTAGGGTTTTAGCCGCACGAATTTTCCCTAAATCATACCCAAGACGCTTTAGAGTCGCAAGGGGGCATATGTTTAAAGCCGATCCATTATCAATGAGGACACGGGATACCAAGGTATTTCGACACTTGGCTGAGATATAAAGGGCTTTGCCGTGTCCCCTTCCTTCATTCGGGATTTCATCATCTGAGAAAGTGATCTGGTCGTTTAACAAAATGACCCCCACGAATTCCCCCAACTTCTCGTGCTCAATGGACTCGGGACATGTACTTCATTAAGGACTTTCATCAAAGCCTTTTGATGTTTCTCTCGATGTCAAAAGCAACTCTAATATGGAGACTTGTGCCGGCGGTTTTCGAAGTTGGTCCACTACGCTATACTCACTTGCCTTAATCACAGCTAAAAATTCTTTAGCCTCTTCATCGGTGGCTGGCTTGACAGGTTGTGAGTTGGCCTGAGCGTAAGTGCGTCCCGATCGAGTGACCACATCTATCTCCGCATCATAACACCATGGGACTGCTTTGTCATTCGTGTATGCATAGGGTTGCGTAACATCAAGAATCAATTCTTCATCATCTGATGGCGGCACATCATTGATTATTAATCCATCTTCATCCGAAGCATCCTCCAACGGTGGCATGTCAAAAACTAAGGGATCGCTAGCTCCAATGTTCAAGCCGGTAAATTCATTTTCAAAATTAGAAAGCTCTTCTTCCGATCAATAATGATTGGAGTGATAGTTGAAACCGTGTCGGCGGGATCTACGCAAACAATCATCCCCTTCTTGGACATTACCTTAACTCTCTGCACCTTCTGAAACATGGTAGGTTCTTCTACATCTGAGTAGTATCCAGCTCGAACTAAACCATTATAAACATCGTCCATATGTACTCTCAAGCTCTTCTTTCGACCAGCATCAAAACTGAAAATGGCATTCACAATTTCTGGATGGTCAGGGAGTGGATTATTCTGGATGTTCGGGCCGTGCTTCGCGGAATGAGACCACTTTAGCATCCAACAGATTTTGGATTTTGTGTCGCAGCGTATAGCAATCATCAACGAATGCCCTACCTCCCCATATGGTAAGCACATGTCTTAGAAGGATCATAGTTGGGGAAACGCTCGGGATTAGGTCGTTTAGGCTCCTTAGCGAGTAATCCATTTTTCTCAAGAGTCGGCAAGATCTTGGACAATGGCTTAGGGAGAGGCGTAAATTGACGCCCGGAAGAGTTCCTCTCGCCCAAAGAAAGGACGTGCTCCTCCCCGTTGAGTGTTCGAGACAGGGGCGAGGGGGTTGAACATAAGCCGTATTGACTTCCGCTACGGGCTCTTTGTCCTTTTTGGCTGAAAATTTCTTATATGAGCTGGTTTGATCGACGCCCATCCATCACGCAGGGCTATCTCACTCCGCTCGCCAACGGGGACCACTGATTGAACGACTCGGCGCGATCCTAACATTCGATTTCGGTATTCAGTGGGAGCGTCTTCATGAACAAATCCATCAACTCCTTTTCGCCGGCTCCGAGTAATTTGAGCGGCTACAGTCCTCCATCTCGTGACATAGGCCTTGAAAGATTCTGTCTTCTTCTTCTCGGTGAAGTAAATCCTCTCGAGATGGAGTGACATCAATATTATACTTGTACTTGCTTGAAGAAGGCATCAGTCAAATCCTCCCAAGTCTCTAGGAGATTAATCTTCTTCATAATATACCACTAGAGTGCCGGTCCTGTCAGGCTTGCTTGAAATTGCTGAATCATCAGGGGTATGTTATCAACATATGGGGTCATCCTAACCACATAAGTCTGCAAATGGATCTTCGGGCAAGAAGTGCCATTATACTTTTCAAAGTCTCGGCATTTTGAACTTCTTTGGTATCTTGATCTTTGCATAATGGGACAGATCGCTTGGGTCTTGGCTAAATGCACCCCGCAATGCTTAAGTTTCTCCTCGATTTTCGCCAGCGTTTTCCCGCTCGCCTTCGGTACAGCCCGTCAGTATCACTTGTATCTCCTCATCAACAATGATTTGAGGTGTGTCAGTAGTTTTCTCCCTAGAGACATCATTAGAGCTTGATGGGCCACTTGTGGATATATTCTTGCCTTTATCTCTCGAATCAGCCATAGGAGCATGTTGTGGTAACACCACTTCAACTTGCGGAGGTGGAGGGGCAGTGTTTGCTTGGAGAGAATCGATTTGCTTAGAGAGCTGCTCAAGGACGTTCAGGACTTGCCTCATTTCTGTTTCGAGGGCAACGACACGAGCTTGTTCAGCACCACGCATTTGTTCGGCGTCATCGCCCATTGTTACTCTAGAACGAGTACGGATTGGTGATCTTGGGTGAGCCGTGTTGTTACCTAAGGAGAAAGAGATAATATAAGAAACAACGACAAGATAGGAAAATGGCCCATGACAATGGTCTAATCATCTCATTTTATTTATTTTAAATGTTTGAACCAAACTCCCTAACAATGAACCAAACTTCCTAACAATGAACTAAGAATTGAAATTCAAATCCCTAAACATTGAACTAAAATTGAAAAGACTGAATGGAAATCATTGAACATCTCATTTTATATGCTTTCGGGAACCCAACGCCTTGCGAAGCTTCTTATTTTCAGCTTCAATCATTTCCACTTTCCGCTTAAGATGCTCAATTTGTGCTCGTTGGGTGGGCTTCTCGGTCACATCAGGGACCACTGGACGCAAGGCAGCAGGAATCCGATGTTGCTGGATGTAGAACACCGATGCATGGTGAATCTCCTCCTTGCCTTTCGCTCTTGGGCTCCAAAATCTTCTCTAGATGGCATTCATTCCATGCAGCAATGATCATCTGGACCTCGTTGAAGTAATCATAGCTCTTATGATCAAAACGAACTTGAAATAATTCCGTCTTGAGGGGCGGAGGAATTTCTTGAAGGGCTCTGTGCGACGGGCCACCCCATGTGGGTAATAAGAAGTCGCACCGAAAAGGCCCAAAGAATGGGACTGGCCCATCATGCTTGTGTGAGAAACGAGCCTCCTCAACTCGGAACCATTTAGTATGCCATAGGAATGCCTTAGGATCAGGATCTTTCAAAAAATTTATCCAACGAGCATACTGCTTGTGTGGAGAAAAACGTTCTAGGACCATAAATTTTTGTATGGGCTGCCTAAAATCGTCAATCTTGAATTGTTTCATCAGTGCCCAAACCCTCTTATGTGAGAGAAAAACCATATTTGCAAAAGCTCGTAGGGCACGCATGGTCTTTTCCTCATTTTGTTTGAAACGGGTTAATGACAAAAATGTTTCAGCTAAAATCATATTGACATAGTTCAACCCATCACAAACTCGATTGACCACCCACGAAATTGAGGGATTAATGGCATTTTTTCGATAAGGAAAAACGATTAGTCCAAAAAATGCCAATATGAAAATCCTAGCTTTTGAAATCATTGGTTGGTTTGCAAAACACTCTTTCAGAAATGAAAATGGGCATGCATAACAATTGGCTTTAACAACCTTTCTTACCACTTCGGCCTCGATTTTTAAAAATTGTGATAATTCATAAATGAAATCAATACCGAATGGTGGCCTAATAAGCTCTTTCTCCAGAGGCATTCCCATGGCAATACTATACTCCTCCAAAGTGTTGGAGTTAGCTCATACTCGCCAAACACAAAGGTTGAAGTTTGTGGACACCGAAATGGGGCGCGCACGTATAACACTTTGGAGTGGATGCGATATCTAACAGTGGAAGAAGTCGAGCGATCCTAGCTTTCACATATCTCTCGGCCGTCTTGATCTAACCGGTCCAACCACATTTTGAGCTCTTTTTTGGGAGTGGAAATGAATTGTACGTCGGTTTTCCCCATTGCATATAAGACAAGACCGACGATGAAACCTATTGTCATGGGCCGACAAAATTACAATAAAGTAAGTAAATTGCAAAGTAGGAGTTTAGACAACTTACTTTTACCAGAAAAGGGATGACAATCACATAGACACACGCATGAAATGTGCGGCTCGATTTCTATCTAGATGGCTTAACAAAGTGGAGCTAAGAGGGTGATCTCGACCGTTGCGCCTCGCATTAACGTCGGGTCCCCTTAACTCCGGCTTAGTCGAATGGAATGTCCAATAATCACGCAATCTCGCGGATATGGACAAACACATTTGACACCATGAAAGAAATTTCGGGAAGAGAAGGTCAACCTCTACATAGCAGTCTCGCTTTAGAGGAAGTATCCTTCTCAACACCATCCTAGAAATCCTATCGCAGCCCAGGTCCGGCTACAAGTCGTGTGTGCAATGTGTAGTGCTAAAACAATTTGAAAATCATGCACAACAACACTTCAATATAGGAAAAATAAATCATTCATCTTTACACCCTCCTGCAAGACAAGGATTAGCAAAGACTACTCCCCTTATACCTCCCATCTCGCAAGAACATTTAACACCTTAGAAATGTTAGTGACATACCGGTGTCCTTGCTTTGCCAAAAAAAAATATTTTTTTTTAAAAAGAAACAGGCCTATGTCCACTATGAGTTTTAACTCTAAGTTCCCAAATGTCGCCAAGTTCGTCGCGACCTGATTTTTTTTTTTTAAGGATGAATCACCTAAAACTAGGTTAATGGATTACTAAGTCCGAAGACTTGGCGCGGACTCTCCCAAGCCCTACCAATCGCGACTTGATGTTAAGAAAATGACCCATTAAAACATGCAATTATATTTCAAATTGGAGCCGCCACTAACCAATTAGGGCTGATTAGAAACCCGTAAAGTATGGGAGAATACTTTACCTTTTACGAACCAGAGATTTAATGGATTCGGGACATGGTTACGCTAGATTAATCTAACGCCCTTTCGGTACCTAAAAAAAAAACATTTTTTGCAGGCGTCTTGATTAATTTTAACCTAAGATACTAACATGCAAATGGTGGTCATGCGGGTGCACAATCAATTAAATAACATTCAAATAAATCAAAATGCTAAGAAATTATAAACCACAACTTTATTAAAGTCCACTCTCTAAGAAAACATTTAAAAAAAATACTAATAAAAATGCATGCCTTAAACATGATTTCTAAATGACATGACACCTAACTTTTATTATTATGCAATCTTAATCTAAAATTAATATGCATGAATTTTACTTTAATGATATGTGAAATGCAATTTATATGGCCTAATTTGAACTATATGTATGTAATCTAATTTATACAATCCTAAATGTGCATATACTACATGACATAGGATGCATGACATAACAATTCTATATGCATATTCTTTTTTGTGATTTTTTTTAATGATTCTTTTTTTTTTTAATGTATGCAACCTACAATAAATAATGATGATATGAAAAGGGATTAATTATAAACTAACCTATTAATTAACCAAGTAAATGACTTTTGTTTTTTTTATTTTTTATTAAAAATGTTAATTATATGCAATTAAAAATTACACGATGGGATTACTAAAACATGATAATATGATGCAATCCTAATTTATTAATATGCAAATGTGCCCATTATGCCAACTAGTTAATATGCACCTATTATTTTTTATTTTTTTTATTTATATATCATGCAAACTTTCCCTAAATAAAAAAGTTTAAATCCAATCCCGACTAAAACAAAAACTATCTAAGGGTGAAATTCTAAAAAAATCCTAAAAGTCAACTTATTAAACCTACGTGTCTAATATGCTCATGCAAGATTTTAGCTTTTTCACTGTTCCCTTTTTTTATAATGTTTTTTTTTTAAATTTTTATTTTTACGAAAAAAGGACAAGTAATTATTTTTACATAAAAACTAAGATAAAAGTTAAAATAATCAAAAAGATAATCCGTTGTCTCACGGATTAAATTAATAATTATTTTAACTCTACAATCACAAAAGGAAATCAAAATAATTAAAAATTTAGTCCGAAGTCTTACGGACCAAATTAAATAATTATTGTGATTTAACAATGAAATTCTAACAAAACAAACTCAAAATTAGTATAATTAAAAAAAATGACCCGATGTCTCTCGGATCAAATTAATAACTATGGTAATTTGAGGTAAAATCTTCGGATAATGCATATAGAGATTGCAAATATTAACACCCAACATTTAAATAATTAAACTAAACATGCTATCAAATGAAATAAACAGAAAAATTAACCTAAAAGATAAAACAAGTAATGAAATAAACTAAACTCCAAAAACGAAAAGTAAAAGTAAAAAACTACCTAAGGAGAGAGGACAGCAACGGGGATGGGATAACCAAAGAGGGGGTGGCAGCTCGCGTCGGATCTCCGGCGAGGTTCGGTGGCAACCGGACCTGCAACAAAGTAGAAGATGCAGCAAGTGGCGGAGCTCGGGCGGAGAACCGGCGGTTCGGCGTCGCCGGGAGGTGGAGCGAGACTGGAGGCGTCACGTGGTGAGGCGGCGGCTTCACGGGTCGCGGCTGCGGCGTCGCGGTGGTCTTGCGGACAAGCGGCTCGGGCTTCGGTGCTGCGCAGGCGTTCGGGCTCGCGGGTTGTTGCGTCGGAGGTGCTCGGCGTCCGATGGTGTTGGCTCAATGGCGTCGACGACGGATGGAGAGCAGGGGCGCGAGGCATCATCGCGACTTAGAGGACTATTCTTCAATCGTCGTCACCGGCGCCGGTGTGGGTCTCGCGGACGGACTCTCGCGGGGAAAAGAAAACCCACACGAAGAAGACAACTTTTGGGCTTCCTTTTTCTTTTTTTCTTTTTTTTGTTTTTCTTCTTTTCCCCCTGCTGGCCGGCCACCTCCTTGCAGACTTCTCTGTCCTTTCTCTGGTCACTTTTCTCTGCAGCAAATCAACGAAAGGGAAAAGAAACTTGCGGCTGACTTTTCCTTTTTCTTGTCGAGAGAAAGGAGAGAAAAGAGTTTTCTCTCGACCAAGATGGACGAAGACTTCCTTTCGCACGTCTCTCGAAAAAAAATTTTCGCTTCTGAATTTTCTTCCTCTCTCCACCACAAATGACGCAACGTGTCCCTTTTATAGTACAAAACTTCCATTTAACATTGGAAAGTCAGAACCCGTGCTCCTTTGTTCGCGGGGATTGCCGAAATCTTAGCCCTGATTTGTTGCCGTAAATCCCTCACCTTCTTTCGCAATTCATTTATATTGCTGCGAACATGTCCATTCACGCCCAATATTCGAGTGAGTGTCCATTCTTTCCATATCGCTAGACAAATCCCATTAATTCCCCTCATTAATTTCATTTTTTTTTAATTTTGAAATGAAGATATGTGCTCAACAATAAAAATGCTGCATTATTCAAAATTTGTTTTTTTTTTTAAATCTCCCTCCACAAACCCAAATAAAAAAATTTGATCCTAAATTAGGTGTCAACACCTCTGGTGGTTTTGTTGTATTTCAGAGTATTTTACTGGAGTAACTTGGACGTAGGATGGCATTTAGGAAGCCAACAGATGAGTTCCACATCCGTTGCACATACGTCGCACATGCGTTGCACATACGTTGCACATGCATTGCACATCCTGCATGTCCATCACATATATGTTCACATGCATTGCACTAAAAGTTACATTGAATGTATTAAGCACCGTAAGTAATTTGTCTACAAGGATTAAGGCCCAAAACATTAGTGTGTGATGCCCAAACAGAATTGGCAGGCCGAAAGAGGATTGATAGAAAGATCGCATGTGCATTCCGTTTGCTTTAATCTATGCCGTTAATGCATGATACATTCGTGTGTGATGAGAATTGGCACACTAATATATCATCCATCACTCTTCGGTACGATAGAACTCAACGTTTTCATATAAAAGTAGTATAAATAATATATCATCCATCACTCTTTGATATTATAGAAGTCTGCGTTTTCATATAAAAGTAGTATAAACAATAGGCCAACACCAAAAGGGAGGCATTGCTTCGAGAAAATATTGCGTAGCCTCGAAGGACAAGTCATTTGTGCTCTGAACGAATGCTTCGACACCTGTCCAATGGTAGTTCCACGTCGTCCCTCTTCACTTTCCTCCCAGATGAGACCAGACCAGAGCGCGGAAACCGTTCATTTTATTTATATCTCCCCTCTGTTGGTTTTGTTCTATGACACCTGTCCAATGGCAGTTCCACGTCGTCCCTCTTCACTTTCCTCCCAGACCAGACCAGACCAGAGCGCGGAAACCGTTCATTTTATTTATATCTCCCCTCTGTTGGTTTTCTTCTATTTCAGAGTGTTCTCCTGGAGTAACTTGCACGTAGGATGGCATTTAGGAAGCCAACAGATGAGTTCCACATCCGTTGCACATACGTTGCACATCCGTTGCACATGCGTTGCACATACATTGCACACGCGTTGCACATGCATTCGACATTCGTTGCACATGCATTGCACATGCTGCATGTCCATCACATGTATGTTCACATGCATTGCACTAAAAGTTACATTTAATTTATTAGGCACCGTAAGTAATTTGTCTGCAAGGATTAAGGCCCAAAATATTAGTGTGTGATGCCCAAAATAGAATTGGCCGGCCGGAAGAGGATTGATAGAAAGATCGCATGTGCCTTCCCTTTGCATTAATTTATACCATTAATGCATAATACATTAGTGTGTGATGAGAATTGGCGCACTAATATATCATCCATCACTCTTCGGTACGAGAGAAGTCTACGTCTTCATATAAAAGTAGTATAAATAATATATCATCCATCACACTTTGATATGATAGAAGTCTGTGTTTTCATATAAAAGTAGTATAAACAATAGGCCAACACGAAAAGGGTGGCTTTGCTTTGAGAAAATATTGCGTAGCCTTGAAGGACACGTCATTTGTGCTCTGAACGAACGCTTCGACACCTGTCCAATGGCAGGTCCACGTCGTCCCTCTTCACTTTCCTCCTAGACGAGACCAGAGTAGAGCGCGGAAACTGTTCATTTTATTTATATCTCCCCTCTGTTGGTTTTCTTCTATTTCAGAGTATTCTACTAGAGTAACTTGGACGTAGGATGGCATTTAGTAAGCCAACCGATGAGTTCCACATCCATTGCACATGCGTTGCACATGCATTCCATATCCGTTGCACATGCATTGCACATCCTGCATATCCATCACATGTATGTTCACATGCATTGCACTAAAAGTTACATTGAATTTATTAGGCACCGTAAGTAATTTCTCTGCAAGGATTAAGGCCCAAAACATTAATGTGTGATGCCCAAAACAGAATTGGCCGGCTGGAAGAGGATTGATAGACAGATTGCATGTGCCTTCCGTTTACTTTAATCTATACCATTAATGCATAATACATTAGTGCGTGATGAGAATTGGCGCACTAATATATCATCCACCACTTTTCGGTACGACAGAAGTCTACGTTTTCATATAAAAGTAGTATAAATAATATATCATCCATCACTCTTTGATATGTTAGAAGTCTGCGTTTTCATATAAAAGTAATATAAACAATAGGCCGACAAGAAAAGGGAGGCTTTGCTTCGAGAAAATATTGCGTAGCCTCGAAGGACACGTCATTTATGCTCTGAAGGAACGCTTCGACACCAGTCCAATGGCAGGTTCACGTCGTCCCTCTTCACTTTCCTCCCAGACCAGACCAGACCAGAGCCCGGAAACCGTTCATTTTATTTATATCTCCCCTCTATTGGTTTTCTTCTATTTCAGAGTATTCTACTCGAGTAACTTGGACGTAGGATGGCATTTAGGAAGCCAACAAATGAGTTCCACATGTGTTGCACATACGTTGCACATCCGTTGCGCATGCGTTGCGCACGCGTTGCGCACGCGTTGCACGCGCGTTGCACGCGCGTTGCACCCGCGTTGCACATGCATTCCACATCCATTGCACATGCATTGCACATCCTGCATGTCCATCACACATATGTTCACATGCATTGCACTAAAAGTTACATTGAATTTATTAGGCACCGTAAGTAATTTGTTTGCAAGGATTAAGGCCCAAAACATTAGTATGTCATGCCCAAAACAGAATTGGCCGACCGGAAGAGGGTTGATAGAAAGATCACATGTGCCTTCCCTTCGCTTTAATCTATACCATTAATGCAAAATACATTATTGTGTAGCCTCGAAGGACACGTCATTTGTGCTCTGAATGAACGCTTCGACACCTGTCCAATGGCAGGTCCACGTCGTCCCTCTTCACTTTCCTCCCAGACTAGACTAGACTAGATCGCGGAAACCGTTCATTTTATTTATATCTCCCCTCTGTTGGTTTTCTTCTATTTCAGAGTATTCTACTGGAGTAACTTAGACGTAGGATGGCATTTAGGAAGCCAACAGATGAGTTCCACATCCGTTGGACATGCGTTGCACATCCGTTGCACAGGCGTTGCACATTCGTTGCACACGCGTTGCACATCCGTTGCACACGCGTTGCACATACGTTGGACACGCATTCCACATCCATTGCACATGCATTGCACATGCTGCATGTCCATCACATGTATGTTCACATGCATTGCACTAAAAGTTACATTGAATTTATTAGGCACCGTAAGTAATTTGTCTGGAAAGATTAAGGCCCAAAACATTAGTGTTTGATGCACAAAACAGAATTGGCCGGCCGGAAGAGGATTGATAGACAGATCGCATGTGCCTTCCGTTTGCTTTAATCTATACCATTAGTGTATAACACATTAGTGTGTGATGAGAATTGGCGCACTAATATATCATCCATCACTTTCGGTACGATAGAAGTTTACGGTTTCATATAAAAGTAGTATAAATAATATATCATCCATCACTATTTGATATGATAGAAGTCTGCGTTTTCATATAAAAGTAGTATAAGCAATAGGCCAACACGAAAAGGGTGGCTTTGCTTCGAGAAAATATTGCGTAGCCTCGAAGGCACGTCATTTGTACTCTGAACGAACGCTTCGACACCTGTCCAATGGCAGGTCCACGTCGTCCCTCTTCACTTTCCTCCTAGACCAGACTAGACTAGAGCGCGGAAACCATTCATTTTATTTATATCAACCCTCTATTGGTTTTCTTCTATTTCAGAGTATTCTACTAGAATAACTTGGACGTAGGATGGCATTTAGGAAACCAACAAATGAGTTCCACATCTATTGCACATACGTTGCACATTCGTTGCACATGCGTTGCACATACGTTGCACATGCATTCCACATCCGTTGCACATGCATTGCACATCCTGCATGTCCATCACATGTATGTTCACATGCATTGCACTAAAAGTTACATTGAATTTATTAGGCACCGTAAGTAATTTCTCTGCAAGGATTAAGGCCCAAAACATTGGTGTGTAATACCCAAAACACAATTGGCCGGCCCGAAGAGGATTGATAGAAGGATCGCATGTGCCTACCGTTTGCTTTAATCTATACCGTTAATGCATAATACATTAGTGTGTGATGAGAATTGGCGCACTAATATATCATCCATCACTTTTCGGTACGACAGAAGTCTACGTTTTCATATAAAAGTAGTATAAATAATATATCATCCATCACTATTTGATATGATAAAAGTCTGCGTTTTCATATAAAAGTAGTATAAACAATAGGCGAACACGGAAAGGGAGGCTTTGTTTCGAGAAAATATTGCATAGCCTCGAAGGACACATCATTTGTACTCTGAACGAACGCTTTGACACCTGTCCAATGGCATGCCCATGTCGTCCCTCTTCACTTTCCTCCCAGACGAGACCAGAGCAGAGCGCGGAAACCGTTCATTTTATTTATATCTCTCCTCTGTTGGTTTTCTTCTATTTTAGAGTATTCTACTAGAGTAACTTGGAGCTAGAATGGCATTTAGGAAGCCAACAGATGAGTTCCACATCTGTTCCACATACGTTGCACATGCTTTGCACATACGTTGCATATGCATTCCCCATCCGTTGCACATGCATTGCACATCCTGCATGTCCATCCCGTGTATGTTCACATGCATTGCACCAAAAGTTACATTGAATTTATTAGGCACTGTAAGTAATTTGTCTGCAATGATTAAGGCCCAAAACATTAGTGTGTGATGCCCAAAACAGAATTGGTCGGCCTGAAGAGGATTGATACAAAGATCGCATGTGCCTTCCGTTTGCTTTAATCTATACCATTAATGCATAATACATTAGTGTGTGATGAGAATTGTCGCACTAATATATGATCCATCACTTTTCGGTACGACAGAAGTTTACGTTTTCATATAAAAGTAGTATAAATAATAAATCATCCATCACTCTTTGATATGATAGAAGTCTACGTTTTCATATAAAAGTAGTATAAACAATAGGCCAACACGAAAAGGGAGGCTTTGCTTCAAGAAAATGTTGCGTAGCCTCGAAGGACACGTCATTTGTGCTCTGAACGAACGCTTCGACACCTATCCAATGGCAGGTCCACGTCATCCCTCTTCACTTTCCTCCTGCACTGCACTGAGAGCAGAGCGCGGAAACCGTTCATTTTATTTAAATCTCCCCTCTGTTGGTTTTCTTCTATTTCAGAGTATTCTACTGGAGTAACTTGGACGTAGGATGGCATTTAGGAAGCCAACAGATGAGTTCCACATCTGTTGCACATACGTTGCACATTCGTTGCACATGCGTTGCACATACGTTGCACACGCGTTGCACATACGTTACACATGCATTCCACATCCATTGCACTTGCATTGCACATCCTCCATGTCCTTCACATGTATGTTCACATGCATTGCACTAAAAGTTACATTGAATTTATTAGGCACCGTAAGTAATTTGTCTACAAGGATTAAGGCCCAAAACATTAGTGTGTGATGGCCGAAACAGAATTGGTTGGCCGGAAGAGAATTGATAGAAAGATCGCATGTGCCTTCCGTTTGCTTTAATCTATCCCATTAATGCATAATACATTAGTGTGTGATGAGAATTGGCGCACTAATATATCATCCATCTCTCTTCGGTACGAGAGAAGTCTACATTTTAATATAAAAGTAGTGCAGATAATATATCATGCATCACACTTTCATATGATAGAAGTCTGCGTTTTCATATAAAAGTAGTATAAACAATAGGCCGACACAAAAAGGGTGGCTTTGCTTCGAGAAAATATTGCGTAGCCTCAAAGGAACGTCATTTGTGCTCTGAACGAACGCTTCGACACCTGTCCAATGGCAGGTCCACGTCGTCCCTCTTCACTTTCCTCCTGCACTCACCGGACCAGACCGCGCGCGGAAACCGTTCATTTTATTTATATCTCGCCTCTGTTGGTTTTCTTCTATTTCAGAGTATTCTACCGGAATAACTTGGACGTAGGATGGCATTTAGGAAGCCAACCGATGAGTTCCACATCCCTTGCACATACGTTACACATGCGTTGCACATACGTTGCACATGCATTCCACATCCGTTGCACATGCATTGCACATCCTGCATGTCCATCACATGTATGTTCACATGCATTGCACTAAAAGTTACATTGAATTTATTAAGCACCGTAAGTAATTTGTCTGCAAGGATTAAGGCCCAAAACATTCGTGTGCGATGCCCAAAATAGAATTGGCCGGCCGGAAGAGGATTGATAGACAGATCGCATGTGCCTTCCGTTTGCTTTAATCTATAACATTAATATATAATACATTAATGTGCGATGAGAATTGACGCACTAATATATCATCCATCACTTTCGGTACGATAGAAGTCTACGTTTTCATATAAAAGTAGTATAAGTAATATATCATCCATCACTATTTGATATGATAGAAGTGTGCGTCTTCATATAAAAGTAGTATAAACAATAGGCCAACACGAAAACGGAGGCTTTGCTGCGAGAAAATATTGCGTAGCCTCGAAGGACACGTCATTTGTGCTCTGAACGAACGCTTCGACACCTGTCCAATGGCAGGTCCACGTCGTCCCTCTTCACTTTCCTCCCAAACCAGACCAGACTAGATCGCGGAAACCGTTCATTTTATTTATATCAACCCTCTGTTGGTTTTCTTCTATTTCAGAGTATTCTACTGTAGTAACTTGGACGTAGGATGGCATTTCGGAAGCCAACAGATGAGTTCCACCTCCGTTGCACATACATTGCACACACGTTGCACATGCATTCCGCATCCGTTGCACATGCATTGCACATCCTGCATGTCCATCCCGTGTATGTTCACATGCATTGCACCAAAAGTTACATTGAATTTATTAGGCACTGTAAGTAATTTGTCCGCAATGATTAAGGCCCAAAACATTAGTGTGTGATGCCCAAAACAGAATTGGTCGGCCAGAAGAGGATTGAGACAAAGATCGCATGTGCCTTCCGTTTGCTTTAATCTATACCATTAATGCATAATACATTAGTGTGTGATGAGAATTGTGGCACTAATATATCATCCATCACTTTTCGGTACGACAGAAGTTTACGTTTTCATATAAAAGTAGTATAAATAATAAATCATCCATCACTCTTTGATATGATAGAAGTCTATGTTTTCATATAAAAGTAGTATAAACAATAGGCCAACACGAAAAGGAGGCTTTGCTTCAAGAAAATGTTGCGTAGCCTCGAAGGACACGTCGTTTGTGCTCTGAACGAACGCTTCGACACCTATCCAATGGCAGGTCCACGTCATCCCTCTTCACTTTCCTCCCAGACGAGACCAAACGAGAGCGCGGAAACCGTTCATTTTATTTAAATCTCCCCTCTGTTGGTTTTCTTCTATTTCAGAGTATTCTACTGGAGTAACTTGGACGTAGGATGGCATTTACGAAGCCAACAGATGAGTTCCACATCTGTTGCACATACGTTGCACATCCGTTGCACATGCGTTGCACATACGTTGCACACGCGTTGCACATACGTTACACATGCATTCCACATCCATTGCACATGCATTGCACATCCTGCATGTCCTTCACAAAGTTACATTGAATTTATTAGGCACCGTAAGTAATTTGTCTACAAGGATTAAGGCCCAAAACATTAGTGTGTGATGGCCGAAACAGAATTGGTTGGCCTGAAGAGAATTGATAGAAAGATCGCATGTGCCTTCCGTTTGCTTTAATCTATCCCATTAATGCATAATACATTAGTGTGTGATGAGAATTGGCGCACTAATATATCATCCATCTCTCTTCGGTACGAGAGAAGTCTACATTTTCATATAAAAGTAGTACAGATAATATATCATCCATCACACTTTCATATGATAGAAGTCTGCGTTTTCATATAAAAGTAGTATAAACAATAGGCCGACACAAAAAGGGTGGCTTTGCTTCGAGAAAATATTGCGTAGCCTCGAAGGAACGTCATTTGTGCTCTGAACGAACGCTTCGACACCTGTCCAATGGCAGGTCCACGTCGTCCCTCTTCACTTTCCTCCCAGACCAGACTAGACTAGATCGCGGAAACCGTTCATTTTATTTATATCAACCCTCTGTTGGTTTTCTTCTATTTCAGAGTATTCTACTGTAGTAACTTGGACGTAGGATGGCATTTAGGAAGCCAACAGATGAGTTGCACCTCCGTTGCACATACACTGCACACGCGTTGCACATACGTTGCACATGCATTCCGCATCCGTTGCACATGCATTGCACATCCTGCATGTCCATCACATGTATATTCACATGCATTGCACTAAAAGTTACATTGAATTTATTAGGCACGGTAAGTAATTTCTCTGCAAGGATTAAGGCCCAAAACATTAGTGTGTAATGCCCAAAACACAATTGGCCGGCCGAAGAGGATTGACGAAGGATCGCATGTGCCTTCCGTTTCCTTTAATCTATACCATTAATGCATAATACGTTAGTGTGTGATGAGAATTGGCGCACTAATATATCATCCATCACTCTTCGGTACGATAGAAGTCTACGTTTTCATATAAAAGTAGTATAAATAATATATCATCCATCACTCTTTGATATGATAGAAGTCTGCGTTTTCATAAAAAGTAGTATAAACAATAGGCCAACACGAAAAGGGAGGCTTTACTTCGAAAAAATATTGCGTAGCCTCGAAGGACACTTCATTTGTGCTCTGAACGAACGCTTCATAACATTAATCAGTTTAAGATGCACATTATTTTAAAAAATCAATTACCAAGGCCCCTTAACTTTTACGTTTTGCTTTCTGATATATGAAGACCTTGAGTATGGGAAACCTTCCTTGAGGCTGCTGTATGTGACTCCGGAATTGATTGCCACAGCAGGGTTTATGTTAAAGCTGATGAAAATTCACTCTAGAGGGTTGTTTAATTTGATTGCCATTTATGAGGTGTGAGTTTTGTGTTGAATATTCACGAGGAAAGTTGTGTTGTCTTGTGTTCCAATGAAAGAATCTCGATCCCTAAAAATGGATTTCTCATCTTCTTCGTGGTATTTCAGGCACATTGCCTCTCAACATGGGGCCATGATTTTAGGTACCTTCTTTATTTGTTTTGAGCAACAAATATGGATACGTATTTTGAACTGAAAGGGGAATTTTATTTATTGCTTTCAATTTATACTTGCACCGCATTCAAAAATCGACATGTTGATGTGTTTTTTGCTTGTGCTTGGATATCTTTGACTGTTCATTTTATTTATATCTCCCCTCTGTTGGTTTTGTTCTATTACAGAGTGTTCTACTGGAGTAAATTGGACGTAGGATGGCATTTAGGAAGCCAATAGATGAGTTTCACATCCGTTGCACGTACGTTGCACATGCGTTGCACATGCGTTGCACATGCATTCCACGTCCACTGCACATGCATTGCACATCCTGCATGTCCATCACATCTATGTTCACATGCATTGCACTAAAACTTACATTGAATTTATTAGGCACCGTAAGTAATTTCTCTGCAAGGATTAAGGCCCAAAACATTAGTGTGTGATGCCAAAAACAGAATTGGCCGGTCGGAAGAGCATTGATAGAAACATCGCATATGCCTTCCGTTTGCTTTCATCTATACCATTCATGCATGATACATGAGGGTGTGATGAGAATTGGCGCACTAATATATCATCCATCACTCTTCGGTACGATAGAAGTCTACGTTTTCATATAAAAGTAGTATAAATAATATATCATCCATCACTCTTTGATATGATAGAACGATGTGTTTTCATATAAAAGTAGTATAAACAATAGGCCAACACGAAAAGGGAGGCTTTGTTGCGAGAAAATTTTGCGTAGCCTCGAAAGACACGTCATTTGTGCTCTGAACGAACGCTTCGACACCTGTCAAATGGCAGGTCCACGTCGTCCCTCTTCACTTTCCTCCCAGACCAGACCAGACTAGATCGCGGAAACCGTTCATTTTATTTATATCAACCCTCTGTTGGTTTTCTTCTATTTCAGAGTATTCTACTGTAGTAACTTGGACGTAGGATGGCATTTAGGAAGCCAACAGATGAGTTGCACCTCCGTTGCACATACACTGCACACGCGTTGCACATCCGTTGCACATGCATTCCGCATCCGTTGCACATGCATTGCACATCCTGCATGTCCATCACATGTATATTCACATGCATTGCACTAAAAGTTACATTGAATTTATTAGGCACCGTAAGTAATTTCTCTGCAAGGATTAAGGCCCAAAACATTAGTGTGTGATGCCAAAAACAGAATTGGCCGGTCGGAAGAGCATTGATAGAAACATCGCATATGCCTTCCGTTTGCTTTCATCTATACCATTCATGCATGATACATGAGGGTGTGATGAGAATTGGCGCACTAATATATCATCCATCACTCTTCGGTACGATAGAAGTCTACGTTTTCATATAAAAGTAGTATAAATAATATATCATCCATCACTCTTTGATATGATAGAACGATGTGTTTTCATATAAAAGTAGTATAAACAATAGGCCAACACGAAAAGGGAGGCTTTGTTGCGAGAAAATTTTGCGTAGCCTCGAAAGACACGTCATTTGTGCTCTGAACGAACGCTTCGACACCTGTCAAATGGCAGGTCCACGTCGTCCCTCTTCACTTTCCTCCCAGACCAGACCAGACTAGATCGCGGAAACCGTTCATTTTATTTATATCAACCCTCTGTTGGTTTTCTTCTATTTCAGAGTATTCTACTGTAGTAACTTGGACGTAGGATGGCATTTAGGAAGCCAACAGATGAGTTGCACCTCCGTTGCACATACACTGCACACGCGTTGCACATCCGTTGCACATGCATTCCGCATCCGTTGCACATGCATTGCACATCCTGCATGTCCATCACATGTATATTCACATGCATTGCACTAAAAGTTACATTGAATTTATTAGGCACCGTAAGTAATTTCTCTGCAAGGATTCAGGCCCAAAACATTAGTGTGTAATGCCCAAAACACAATTGGCCGGCCAGAAGAGGATTGACAGAAGGATCGCATGTGCCTTCCGTTTCCTTTAATCTATACCATTAATGCATAATACGTTAGTGTGTGATGAGAATTGGCGCACTAATATATCATCCATCACTCTTCGGTACGATAGAAGTCTACGTTTTCATATAAAAGTAGTATAAATAATATATCATCCATCACTCTTTGATATGATAGAAGTCTGCGTTTTCATAAAAAAGTAGTATAAACAATAGGCCAACACGAAAAGGGAGGCTTTACTTCGAAAAAATATTGCGTAGCCTCGAAGGACACTTCATTTGTGCTCTGAACGAACGCTTCATAACATTAATCAGTTTAAGATGCACATTATTTTAAAAAATCAATTACCAAGGCCCCTTAACTTTTACGTTTTGCTTTCTGATATATGAAGACCTTGAGTATGGGAAACCTTCCTTGAGGCTGCTGTATGTGACTCCGAATTGATTGCCACAAAAGAGGGGTTTATGTTAAAGCTGATGAAAATTCACTCTAGAGGGTTGTTTAATTTGATTGCCATTTATGAGGTGTGAGTTTTGTGTTGAATATTCACGAGGAAAGTTGTGTTGTCTTGTGTTCCAATGAAAGAATCTCGATCCCTAAAAATGGATTTCTCATCTTCTTCGTGGTATTTCAGGCACATTGCCTCTCAACATGGGGCCATGATTTTAGGTACCTTCTTTATTTGTTTTGAGCAACAAATATGGATACGTATTTTGAACTGAAAGGGGAATTTTATTTATTGCTTTCAATTTATACTTGCACCGCATTCAAAAATCGACATGTTGATGTGTTTTTTGCTTGTGCTTGGATATCTTTGACTGTTCATTTTATTTATATCTCCCCTCTGTTGGTTTTGTTCTATTACGTGTTGTTCTACTGGAGTAAATTGGACGTAGGATGGCATTTAGGAAGCCAATAGATGAGTTTCACATCCGTTGCACGTACGTTGCACATGCGTTGCACATGCGTTGCACATGCATTCCACGTCCACTGCACATGCATTGCACATCCTGCATGTCCATCACATCTATGTTCACATGCATTGCACTAAAACTTACATTGAATTTATTAGGCACCGTAAGTAATTTCTCTGCAAGGATTAAGGCCCAAAACATTAGTGTGTGATGCCAAAAACAGAATTGGCCGGTCGGAAGAGCATTGATAGAAACATCGCATATGCCTTCCGTTTGCTTTCATCTATACCATTCATGCATGATACATGAGGGTGTGATGAGAATTGGCGCACTAATATATCATCCATCACTCTTCGGTACGATAGAAGTCTACGTTTTCATATAAAAGTAGTATAAATAATATATCATCCATCACTCTTTGATATGATAGAAGTCTGCGTTTTCATATAAAAGTAGTATAAACAATAGGCCAACACGAAAAGGGAGGCTTTACTTCGAAAAAATATTGCGTAGCCTCGAAGGACACGTCATTTGTGCTCTGAACGAACACTTCGACACATGTCCAATGGCAGGTCCACGTCGTCCCTCTTCACTTTCCTCCCAGACCAGACTAGACTAGATCGCGGAAACCGTTCATTTTATTTATATCAACCCTCTGTTGGTTTTCTTCTATTTCAGAGTATTCTACTGTAGTAACTTGGACGTAGGATGGCATTTAGGAAGCCAACAGATGAGTTGCACCTCCGTTGCACATACACTGCACACGCGTTGCACATACGTTGCACATGCATTCCCGCATCCGTTGCACATGCATTGCACATCCTGCATGTCCATCACATGTATATTCACATGCATTGCACTAAAAGTTAAATTGAATTTATTAGGCACGGTAAGTAATTTCTCTGCAAGGATTAAGGCCCAAAACATTAGTGTGTAATGCCCAAAACACAATTGACCGGCCAGAAGAGGATTGACAGAAGGATCGCATGTGCCTTCCGTTTCCTTTAATCGATACCATTAATGCATAATACATTAGTGTGTGATGAGAATTGGCGCACTAATATATCATCCATCACTCTTCGGTACGATAGAAGTCTACGTTTTCATATAAAAGTAGTATAAATAATATATCATCCATCACTCTTTGATATGATAGAAGTCTGCGTTTTCATAAAAAAAGTAGTATAAACAATAGGCCAACACGAAAAGGGAGGCTTTACTTCGAAAAATATTGCGTAGCCTCGAAGGACACTTCATTTGTGCTCGAACGAACGCTTCATAACATTAATCAGTTTAAGATGCACATTATTTTAAAAATCAATTACCAAGGCCCTTAACTTTTACGTTTTGCTTTCTGATATATGAAGACCTTGAGTATGGGAAACCTTCCTTGAGGCTGCTGTATGTGACTCCGGAATTGATTGCCACAGCAGGGTTTATGTCAAAGCTGATGAAAATTCACTCTAGAGGGTTGTTTAATTTGATTGCCATTTATGAGGTGTGAGTTTTGTGTTGAATATTCACGAGGAAAGTTGTGTTGTCTTGTGTTCCAATGAAAGAATCTCGATCCCTAAAAATGGATTTCTCATCTTCTTCGTGGTATTTCAGGCACATTGCCTCTCAACATGGGGCCATGATTTTAGGTACCTTCTTTATTTGTTTTGAGCAACAAATATGGATACGTATTTTGAACTGAAAGGGGAATTTTATTTATTGCTTTCAATTTATACTTGCACCGCATTCAGAAATCGACATGTTGATGTGTTTTTTGCTTGTGCTTGGATATCTTTGACTGTTCATTTTATTTATATCTCCTCTCTGTTGGTTTTGTTCTATTACAGAGTGTTCTACTGGGGTAAATTGGACGTAGGATGGCATTTAGGAAGCCAATAGATGAGTTTCACATCCGTTGCACGTACGTTGCACATGCGTTGCACATACGTTGCACATGCATTCCACGTCCGCTGCACATGCATTACACATCCTGCATGTCCATCACATCTATGTTCACATGCATTGCACTAAAACTTACATTGAATTTATTAGGCACCGTAAGTAATTTCTCTGCAAGGATTAAGGCCCAAAACATTAGTGTGTGATGCCCAAAACATAATTGGCCGGTCGGAAGAGGATTGATAGAAAGATCGCATGTGCCTTCCGTTTGCTTTCATCTATACCATTCATGCATGATATATGAGTGTGTGATGAGAATTGGCGCACTAATATATCATCCATCACTCTTCGGTACGATAGAAGTCTACGTTTTCATATAAAAGTAGTATAAATAATATATCATCCATCACTCTTTGATATGATAGAACGATGTGTTTTCATATAAAAGTAGTATAAACAATATGCCAACACGAAAAGGGAGGCTTTGCTGCGAGAAAATATTGCGTAGCCTCGAAGGACACGTCATTTGTGCTCTGAACGAACGCTTCGACATCTGTCCAATGGCAGGTCCACGCGTCCCTCTTCACTTTCCTCCCAGACTGCACTGACCCGATCGCGGAAACCGTTCATTTTATTTATATCAACCCTCTGTTGGTTTTCTTCTATTTCAGAGTATTCTACTGTAGTAACTTGGACGTAGGATGGCATTTAGGAAGCCAACAGATGAGTTCCACCTCCGTTGCACATACATTGCACACGCGTTGCACATACGTTGCACATGCATTCCGCATCCGTTGCACATGCATTGCACATCCTGCATGTCCATCACATGTATATTCACATGCATTGCACTAAAAGTTACATTGAATTTATTAGGCACCGTAAGTAATTTCTCTGCAAGGATTAAGGCCCAAAACATTAGTGTGTAATGCCCAAAACACAATTGGCCGGCCAGAAGAGGATTGACGAAGGATCGCATGTGCCTTCCGTTTCCTTTAATCTATACCATTAATGCATAATACGTTAGTGTGTGATGAGAATTGGCGCACTAATATATCATCCATCACTCTTCGGTACGATAGAAGTCTACGTTTTCATATAAAAGTAGTATAAATAATATATCATCCATCACTCTTTGATATGATAGAAGTCTGCGTTTTCATATAAAAGTAATATAAACAATAGGCCAACACGAAAAGGGAGGCTTTACTTCGAAAAATATTGCGTAGCCTCAATGGACACTTCATTTGTGCTCTGAACGAACGCTTCATAACATTAATCAGTTTAAGATGCACATTATTTTAAAAATCAATTACCAAGGCCCCTTAACTTTTACGTTTTGCTTTCTGATATATGAAGACCTTGAGTATGGGAAACCTTCCTTGAGGCTGCTGTATGTGACTCCGGAATTTGATTGCCACAGCAGGGTTTATGTCAAAGCTGATGAAAATTCACTCTAGAGGGTTGTTTAGTTTGATTGCCATATATGAGGTGTGAGTTTTGTGTTGAATATTCACGAGGAAAGTTGTGTTGTCTTGTGTTCCAATGAAAGAATCTCGATCCCTAAAAATGGATTTCTCATCTTCTTCGTGGTATTTCAGGCACATTGCCTCTCAACATGGGGCCATGATTTTAGGTACCTTCTTTATTTGTTTTGAGCAACAAATATGGATACGTATTTTGAACTGAAAGGGGAATTTTATTTATTGCTTTCAATTTATACTTGCACCGCATTCAGAAATCGACATGTTGATGTGTTTTTTGCTTGTGCTTGGATATCTTTGACTGTTCATTTTATTTATATCTCCCCTCTGTTGGTTTTGTTCTATTACAGAGTGTTCTACTGGAGTAAATTGGACTTAGGATGGCATTTAGGAAGCCAACAGATGAGTTCCACATCCGTTGCACGTACGTTGCACATGCGTTGCACATACGTTGCACATGCATTCCACGTCCGCTGCACATGCATTGCACATCCTGCATGTCCATCACATCTATGTTCACATGCATTGCACTAAAACTTACATTTAATTTATTAGGCACTGTAAGTAATTCCTCTGCAAGGATTAAGGCCCAAAACATTAGTGTGTGATGCCCAAAACAGAATTGGCCGGCCGGAAGAGGATTGATAGAAAGATCGCATGTGCCTTCCGTTTGCTTTCATCTATACCATTCATGCATGATACATGAGTGTGTGATGAGAATTGGCGCACTAATATATCATCCATCACTCTTCGGTACGATAAAAGTCTACATTTTCATATAAAAGTAGTATAAATAATATATCATCCATCACTCTTTGATAGGATATAAGTCTGCGTTTTCATATAGAAGTAGTTTAAACAATAGGCCAACACGAAAAGGGAGGCTTTGCTTCGAGAAAATATTGCGTAGCCTCGAAGGACACGTTATTTGTGCTCTGAACGAACGCTTCGACACCTATCCAATGGCAGGTCCACGTCGTCCCTCTTCACTTTCCTCCCAGACGAGACCAAACGAGAGCGCGGAAACTGTTCATTTTATTTATATCTCCCCTCTATTGGTTTTGTTCTATTTCACAGTGTTCTACTGGAGTAACTTGGACGTAGGATGGCATTTAGGAAGCCAACAGATGAGTTCCACATCTGTTGCACATACGTTGCACATGCGTTGCACATACGTTGCACATGCGTTTCACATCCGTTGCACCTGCATTGCACAGGCTGCATGTCCATCACATGTATGTTCACATGCATTGCACTAAAAGTTACATTGAATTTATTAGGCACCGTAAGTAATTTGTCTGCAAGGATTAAGGCCCAAAACAGAATTGGCCGGCCGGAAGAGGATTAATAGAAAGATCGCATGTGCCTTCCGTTTGCTTTAATCTATACTATTAATGCATAATACATTAGTGTGTGATGAGAATTGGCGCACTAATATATCATCCATCACTTTTCGATACGACAGAAGTCTACGTTTTCATATAAAAGTAGTATAAATAATATATCATCCATCACTCTTTGATATGATAGAACGATGCGTTTTCATATAAAAGTTGTATAAACAATAGGCCAACACGAAAAGGGAGGCTTTGCTTCGAAAAAGTATTGCGTAGCCTCGACGGACACGTCATTTGTGCTCTTAATGAACGCTTCGACACCTGTCCAATGGCAGGTCCACGTCGTCCCTCTTCACTTTCCTCCCAAACGAGACCAGGCTAGAGCGCGGAAACCGTTCATTTTATTTATATCTCCCCTCTGTTGGTTTTGTTCTATTTCAGAGTGTTCTACTAGAGTAACTTGGACGTAGGATGGCATTTAGGAAGCCAACAGATGAGTTCCACATCCGTTGCACATACGTTGCACATGCGTTGCACATGCGTTGCACATGCGTTGCACATACGTTGCACATGTGTTGCATGTACGTTTCACATGCATTCCACATCCGTTGCACAAGCATTGCACATACTGCATGTCCATCACATATATGTTCACATGCATTGCACTAAAAGTTACGTTGAATTTATTAGGCACCGTAAGTAATTGGTCTGCAAGAATTAAGGCCTAAAACATTAGTGTGCGATGCCCAAAACAGAATTGGCGGAAGAGGATTGATAGAAAGATCGCATGTGCCTTCCGTTTGCTTTAATCTATACCATTAATGCATAATACATTAGTGTGTGATGAGAATTGGCGCACTAATATATCTTCCATCACTCTTCGGTACGAGAGAAGTCTACGTTTTCATATAAAAGTAATATAAATAATATATCATCCATCACTCTCTGATATGATAGAAGTCTGCGTTTTCATATAAAAGTAGTATAAAGAATAGGCCAACACGAAAAAGGAGGCTTTTCTTCAAGAAAATATTGCGTAGCCTCGAAGAACATGTCATTTGTGCTCTGAACGAACGCTTTGACCCCTGTCCAATGGCAGTTCCACGTCATCCCTCTTCACTTTTCTCCCAAACGAGACCAAACTAGAGTGCGAAAACCGTTCTCTCTCTCTCTCTCTCCTGTGTCTTCTCTCTCCTCCTTACCTTCTCTCTTCCGGCTGCGACGATGCTCGACGCTCTCTGCGCACTCTATCCAACACACTAAACCACACCGTCTAGCGCTTCCTCCAACGGCCATCACTCCCTCCCGACGACAGCCTTCCTCTCTCCACTCGACGGCGTGATCCTCAGATCTGCATTCTCTTGGCTAGGAAAACCAAGTGAGTGCATTGAAGGAGAAGGGAGTTTCTACCGAATTTCTCTCCTCTGCCCAAACAACTCAAACTAAGAATAAGGTGAATCTGGAGTCTTGCATTGATAATGAGAGATATGATCATGCTTGAGGATTTGTGGAACTCGAGCGTCATAACATTAATCAGTTTAAGATGCACATTATCTTAAAAAATCAATTACCAAGGCCCCTTAACTTTTACGTTTTGCTTTCAGATATATGAAGACCTTGAGTCCGGGAAACCTTCCATGAGGCTGCTGTATGTGACTCCAGAATTGATTGCCACGAGGGTTTATGTCAAAGCTGATGAAAATTCACTCTAGAGGGTTGCTTAATTTGATTGCCATTGATGAGGTGTGAGTTTTGTGTAGAATATTCACGAGGAATGTTGTGGTTTCTTGTGTTCCAATGAAAGAATCTCGATCCCTAAAAATGGATTTCTCATCTTCTTCGTGGTATTTCAGGCACATTGCATCTCAACATGGGGCCATGATTTTAGGTAACTTGTTTATTTGTTTTGAGCAACAAATATGGATACGTCTTTTGAACTGAAATGGGAATTTTATTTATTGCTTTCAGTTTATACTTGCACCACATTCATAAATTGACATGTTGATGTGTTTTTTGCTTGTGCTTGGATGTCTTTGACTGTTCATTTTATTTATATCTCCCCTCTGTTGGTTTTGTTCTATTTCAGAGTGTTCTACTAGAGTAACTTGGACGTAGGATGGCATTTAGGAACCCAACAGATGAGTTCCACATCCGTTGCACATACGTTGCACATGCGTTGCACATACGTTGCACATGCATTCCACATCCATTGCACATGCATTGCACATCCTGCATGTCCATCACATGTATGTTCACATGCATTGCACTAAAAGTTACATTGAATTTATTAGGCACCGTAAGTAATTTCTCTGCAAGGATTAAGGCGGCGAATGAATTGAGGAGACATCTATCAAAGGCATGTCACATCCATCGTGTGTGCCATTGATCTTCCCTTAATTTCCATGTGGTATTGTTCATCTCTTGATTGCAATGGGCTATTGTTGTTCATGTTAATCACTTTTATTATTCCATGTTTTTTTCATACAAGTAATCTCATGCCATTCCATTAATGGATATTATCATTCCAAATTTTCCAAGGAAACCGGCTAAATAATTTTTAAAGATTTTCATCTAATTTGCTGTGACTACATTTAATCCGTTATTCTCCAGTAATAGCATCATTTTCATCTCCATTAAGGGAGCCTGTTTTATCTCCAAAAGATGACAGAAAAATATCCCATCGCGATAATACCGAAAACGCCTATAAATTGACCTCCCACAAGTTATTGCTTCTTTTCATTCTGCTCGGGAGAGTTCGCTTTTTGCCGGGCGAACATATAGTGTAAGAAAATTACTCCTAATTGGCCATGAGTTTAGCCCACTGTATTATGAAACAAGTTCCCTTGCCTATGCTTTGAATGGATCTTTCATGAAGTCGAATCATATTATGGATGATATTTATGAATGCTTAAAATAATGTGATTGAATGTAGGCACGAGATTTGAAAAAGAAAAAGAATTTTAGATACACTTTATCAAGATTTCATTCAGTTTTTGCTAATGATAAAACCGTGAAGGAAGAGTACAAATGATTATATCAATTTTATTTTTGTCACAAAAATCATGGAACAGAGAATTAATTTAGGGGGGTTGAATGAAGTATGGTAACGATCTGTCCTTTCAAATTTCAAAGGTGTGGTTCTCATGGTTTGGTTAAATAATATATGACTTAGGAGGCTACAAAATGTCCGTGAATTAATGCATGTTTTCCATTTTAGTTCTACTAAAAATGCACGCTTGCCATTTGTCGAGCTTATCTTATGCTCCCTTCATTGCATACACGTTATGACTTGCCATGACCAATTTATAGAATCAAATACATCATCAATTTATTCTTTCATATTAAACATATGTAGTTCTCATTTGATTTGGGAGACTACAAATTGTCCGTGAAATAATGCATATTTGCTATTTTTAATAATGAGAATGCATGCTTGCCATTTGTCGAGCTTCTTTTTCTTCTAATGAAACAATTTTATTTCTAATGAAAATGCATGCTTGCCATTTGTCAAGTTTCTCTTTTCTTATGAAATAATCTCTTGCGTTGAACCCCGTTGTCGGGTGTGTGGGGTTTCACCAAGGTACAAGGAGCAGCCACAAAAAAGAAAAAAAAAACTTCAAACTTTGTTGTTTATAAATAGACATGACCTATAGACTCTACAACATCATTTCGAAACTTCAAAATTCATTATGCAAGTGAGAATGAAACTTGCGTTGTCGTTGCTTGTTTTCTTAATTGTTTCAACGTATGAGATGGCAAGCGTCTCTCTAGATGATGATAGAAATTTGGAAAGATAAGTTCAGATGATGACCAAGTTACCCATGAAGACATTTGTGGTAATTAATCTTTAAAAATTCTCAATGATTTTGTCCTTTTAAATTTTATATTGCATTCTGCTATCTATCTTGTTTAGAACTGTGTTTGTTTGAGAAATGACCATCATGTATGGTATTTTAATGAAGACCAAGGAAGGAGGCACCATTGATTGTGTTGAAATTGATAAGCAACCAGCACTCGATCATCCACTTTTGAAAAACCACAAAATTCAGGCAATAATTTATCATTTTTTCCCTTTGTTTATTCAAACTATAGTCACTCTTGCATTAACTTGCTTTGCTTGATGATATTATGACTGCCATTTTTGCAAACTGACCCGAATATAAGCTTCGTTTGCTTTCATACTCCTTCAAAGGTTAAATTTGCACAGCTCGGATGAAGAGAATCTTGCCCTGTCGGAACAGTACCAATTCCTAGAGTGAGAAAGGAAGACATGAAAAGGGCAAAATCAGCAGCCAAGATGCCATCCTCTAAGAGTCAGAATACCCGTTCTCAACATTCTCTCTCTCTCTCTCTCTCTCTCTCTCCCTCCATCTCAACTATGCTCCGGCGCAAACAAACACACACCTTCACGTACATTGAGGTTTATGATAATTTTCTTACTAAAAGCCTATAGATAACCTATGACAAGATTAACGTTCACGGGTTGTACTTAATGCATGACCTATATTCTTCTTATAGTTACCTTTGATAGGTCCAATTTCTTGACATAACATAAAGAGAAATGCTTGTGTGACTGTCTTTAATATATTATGAGAATCAAAATCACAAAAAGCTAAATCACAAATAATTATAAATTATAATGGGATCCACTTATTCAAGAATTTATGACTCATAATAGATTATTATTCATACAGTACCTAAAGGCTATTATGTTAGCAAAGCCCTAATATAAAACAAGTTCAACAATATGTAAAAAAATCATACAAATTGACCTTTTCACAAGCAGTAAAAAGAAAATATCCAAACTGTCGTTATCTTTTTGCAATGCCCATCCCGTCAAACAAAAATAAACGTACAATTGAAAAAAAAATGTACTATCACCCTTCAAAAACTAGATTCTCTTTCCAAATTGCATTTGTGATTTCGAAACATAATTACCCTTGCACAGTAGTACACTAAGTCATAAGCAAGGAAAAATTTATTTTAACTTTTCTTAACCCATCTACAACGTGATGCGGGTAGTTTCTTTGAGAGACGACGTGGCAAAAAATATCAAATATGGAGGGTATGGGTTAACTAATGTGTACAGTTTAACCGTGGCTCATGACCAAGCTAGTTCACACAACATGTGGATTGAAACTAGTCCTGTGGATCATATTAATATGATTATTGCAGGCTGGCAGGTACTTTAATTTATTGGTAAATATAGAGAATGTATTGAGATGAAAGATATAATATATTTTGCCTTGACTAGGTTTCCTCCACAACTATATGGGGATACTCATCCTCGATTGTTTACATATTGGACGATTTGTTTGAAGCTTGTTGATTGATTCTCCTGATGGATTTGAATTTTCGACAATGAAGTTGGATTGTTGGCTTATTTTGTTGACTAAGGCATTATTCCTACAGGGTGATGGCCATTGAAACGGATTTTTGTCACGCCCCGACCCTCTTCGGGCTCGCAACAACCCACGCTATTGCCTTTCACTTATATCATTTAGTTGCGACATCCCAGGAGGCGTCACCAACCCATTTGTATTATCGATTATATACACAAGCAGAAGTAGAAACAATTCACCCAACCGACAAATAGGGATAGTTAGGAACGCATCAACAAACACTTTCATAAACACATACATTAGCCAGTACAAGTTAACTCTAATTACACCCCAGCAATTTACCCATACATGCGCTTCCAAAGAGGATTCGAGATTGGCCTAGCACTTCTATGCTACAAGGCAACCTCAGTAGTGGTATCCCTAATGCATCTAGTACATGTCCATCTCAAGGTACTTTGGCTCGGTCTCGGATAGCCATAATTAAGGCCTGAAAAAGTTAAACAATGAGGAGTGAGATAAACTCAACAAGTGAACTCCCTAGACCTCACGTAGGGAAGCCATTCACCTCAAAAACGCCCTAAACATGCAGTTTATCTATCGATGGCAGATCAATAGCAAAGCCTTTGCTTTGCATTATCTATTAACAGGAATTAGGCCATTTAACATGTGACACTCTATCACATGTCCAATTATAGTATAAACAATCACTACATGAGTGCATGATTCCATTAAGCATACGACGTTCACAATTCAATCATTCAGGTATGAATAACAATAATACTAAGCACCATGCAACAACTCAAATCTCTTGAGGCCTAATCAAAGGCGTACAAATCCACAAACTTATCCATGCCTTTCTGACTCAAACATTGACCTGCAGGATATTCTCGAGCCTCTCAATTCATAAACAGGGTCGATCAAAGCATGTGTGTGCCACATAAGTAATTGAAATGACAGTTAATTCATGCACTTTCCTCATGCAACTCATATATATCCATGCTGCACATGTTCAAACTATGGCATCATTCTCATCATATGCACTTAGCATTCATGCACTTTACACACGTGGCGTATCGAGAATCACATGGCAGCCCATACCACCATTGCAACTCTTGAGACCATTCTTTCAAATTACTACGGCTGCTCAAAACCCAAAGCTAACCCGAAGATCCGTAGTCATTCGGCATAACCGGGCATCGTCTCGCCCCATCAAGCATAGGATCACATTGATTTGGGGGCATTCTTGTAAGGAATTTCATTCCAAAATCCATTTGCAAACGGCATTCTATTGACTTGGGGGCATCCGAACTTAATTGGGCATCGTCCCGCGTAAAACGCGTCAAGACGAGTTCACATCTAACGTAAAACACATCAGGGTCTTTATATGATCACATGAGCA
Organism: Eucalyptus marginata; assembly: GCA_014182565.1. Classification (NCBI taxonomy): domain Eukaryota; kingdom Viridiplantae; phylum Streptophyta; class Magnoliopsida; order Myrtales; family Myrtaceae; genus Eucalyptus; species Eucalyptus marginata. The sequence goes on along the minus strand of CM024587.1, from coordinate 42,053,158 downwards.
CATCATCACTCATGACTATTATTATATTTCTCATTGGTCAAGTATAAATGCATCAATGGTGCGCCAAGCAGAGTGTGTCTCATCATCTATCGAAGGTACATCAATAAGATATGTCAAGCATGAAACGAGAATCCATGGCTTGATCCATTACGTTGAGCACCGGCCTAAATCCCATTCGGATCGGAAACAATACGCTCCAATACTGCATCGAGACCAAGAAAGGACTAATCTGCGGTGACATGATCACCGACCTAGTACCAGACTTAGCTCGGGAAGATACGTCTCAGTATTGCACCGAGACTAAGAAAGGACCGGCCCACCGTGATATGATCACGAATCTAGTATTAGACTTGGTTTGAGAATGATACGTTTCAATATCGCCGATCTTAAGAGAGAGACTTGACCCAGCGTGCTTCCTTGTACATCTAAGAACCATCGTATATCTTGTCTTGGAGACTCGGGGTGTTCTCACACATCGACCATAGACAATGAGCATAACATATGTGTATATGTGTGACAATTATTTCCAATGAACACATATAATACATTGTCATTATAATCTATCCAAGACTTATATAAATAACATACTTAACACGTATAACTCACATGACACATCATACACATACAACACATAATGCACATCTAATACATAAAACACATATGACACGTAACACATATAACTCATATAGCATATGTAACATATAATAGTCTATCACCCTATCATGGCATGCTATAACAACATATCACAAAAACATAACTTATTTTTAATAATATGTCTCATCACAACATCATTTCACATATCATTACAATATAATTTATCACTTTATTATTGCATATAATAGTCACATATCACATATTATAATAGCATATCACACTTCCCTTAATAACTTATCACGTAACCACTTATCATGTAATGATAACTTATCAAACCAAAACGTGATAACCTATCAGTAAAAGGTCAATAACCTATCGCCCTAAACATGATAATCTATGTCCATAACTTGATAGTTTATCTTCTAAAGCTCAATAACCTATCACTTCAAACTTGATAACTTATCACCTAAAGCTCAATAACCTATCGAGATAATCTATCGGAACCCAATGATCACTTATCACATAAAACCCACTTATCACATCAACAAAGTACCATTTAACCTTAATCTCACCCTAAACTACTTCCAAAATAAAACAACAACCCTAATCAAGGGCTAAAAAGCCACATCTCATCAGACTTTCCTTCTGAAAAATGCTTATCATCATAATCAAATTTTTTACTCCGCATAAGTTTTGTCAATCTTCAAAATTAATTAGGGAAATTTCCGCAACAAGTTACATCTGTTTGGTGTAAATCAAGTAGAGTGCACAAGTTTTCGACAAACTGAAAATAAGTACGATTTTGATTGAGGGAGAATGCACCTATGGAAGTGTGGCTAAGTTCGACTCTGGGCTAGGTTGGTTGTTGTGGTGTTGGAATGAGATTTTGTATGCGTTGCCGGTCAAACGAAGATGCTCCATTGCAAGTGTGAAGTTGCCACCAGGACACAATGGGATTTCCCTTCTTCAAAGAACTCTTCAACTTTTTCTGGTACTTCAAGATTCTTCGCCGCCAGAACAAGTTCATAAACTCTAAAAGACGGAAGTATGACTACCATTCGCAATTGAATTTCAGGCTAAAAAATGGTTATATGAACTTATGCAGCATTGTGTTTTGAACAATATGAACAATGAAATCAAGAGATAGAGTAATGTTGTCTCCAGTTTCTACTAATGTCTTTGTACATTTTTCGGGTATGGTGATGGAGTAGGACTATATAGGACTCACCTCTTCAGATCACCTTCCATCATAGCATGCTTCCCATCTATGAACAATTTTGTCTTCCGAGACGATGACACATTCATCCATTTATGGCCGAATGTTGATATTATGGGCGCCAAATCTCTAATAGTGGTTGACGGAAAGGCACATGCCAGGCTCAGGAGCTTTGTCTCGAATGCCGTTAACCGACCTTATGCTCTTCGCTGAATAGCTGCTGTGTTACAACCTCGTTTGGTCGCCGCTCTTGAGTTGTGGGCCCAAAAAAGCAAAATCATAGCTTACCATGAAACTAAGAAGGTATAGTCCATCGCATAGGCTCAACATCACATGATTAAATTTTGCCCTTAGATCATCTCAAGGTTTTAGTTATGGTTGTTAAATTTTGTATATCTTGCTTGCTTGTAGGTGACCTTTGAGAACATCAGGAAACTGTTTGTGAGCTTTGAGCTTGGGCCGCAACTACATGAGATTAAGCGGTTACTCCATAATATGGTTAAAGGGATGAGAGCTCGGTGGCTCAATCTCCCTGGAACTACATATCACTGCGCTCTGCAGGTTCAATCGAATTGGAATATTTAATCTTTTTTCCAATCTTATAAGTTGGCGAATGATGACAAATTGAGTTCTGATTAACTTGCTCAACAAATCCTACTCTGTGAACGAGTTTGAAGTTATGTCCTTGTTCAACAGGTTAAATACGATTCTACGGTGCAAAATGATTGTAACACTAAGAAAGCAAATGTCGGGTTAAATTGTCCCAGTTTTTGGCCGACCTATCCATCTAAAACCCCAAACGATCTGATATATTACCCAATCCGATATTGCAGTGCCGGAAGAAGGTCGAGGCAATTTTTAGAGTCGAGATAGAGAAGAGGAAAAGCCGAAGTGAAGAAACCGTTACCGACCTTATGGACGGGATACGACAAATCAAAGATGAGGAAGGCAAAAAACTATCTGACCAAGAAGTGATAGATAACGTCATTACCCTTGTGAACGGCGGTTATGAGTCCACTTCACTTGCATCGATGTGGACTATTTACTATCTTGCGAAGTCTCCCATTGTTCTAAATAAACTCCGGGTACTGACATCGTCCAACTTTGTTAAGCTTAGTTATCAAAACCCGGTCCACTGTTTCGTTGCAACTTGTGAATCTTGACTTGAATGGCAGGAAGAGAATAGGTCCATTAGCCAAAACAAGAACGGTGAGTTCAACATGACCAAAGACTTCTCAAACATGAAATATGCTAACCGGGTAAAATCAAAGGAGGGTTTCAGAATTCGAGAGACCATTTGACCGCAAATTTTTGAAGCTGACAATTTAGTGACATAGGTGGTGGAGGAGACAATAAGAATGGCCAATGTTGCATCTTTCATATTCAGATTAGCCATAAAGGACATCGACTACAAAGGTTTGAAATTATCCTGAATCTTGTAGATAGATATTATGAGGTTATGCGTTATGGCCCGCAGCTCTACCATGGGATAGATGTTCAATTTGGTGTTATATCAAGACTGCCTTTTCAACGCCATTTTTAATCCAACATAGATTTTCTCTGCAACTAGTGCATTACTTGGTACCGACTTCGACACATTGTACCTACAAGAACTGTTGTGTCTTGCAATATATAGGAGTTGGTGCTGACCGCTGAGTCCAGTTCAAAGCAAATACCAAAGGGATGGAGAGTGATTCGGTGGCTCCGATACCTCCACGCGAATCTGGAAAACTTTGATGACCCCATGTGTTTTAATCCAGATAGGTGGAATGTTAGTCTTGATATCAATTATGTTCATGGACAAAGCTTTCATTTTCCTTGTTCCTACTTCATTCTCTTTTGGGCAAACCTATGTAATACTTGGTCAGTACTTCAGGAATCTATAAAGCTAGGCACATACCAAGTGTTCGGCGGGGAATCGAGAATTTCCGCCGGAAACATGCTTACAAGGATGCAATTGGCGATTTTATTACATCATTTGTTAGTAGGATACAAATAAGAAAACAAGTGAAGCTTTTGTTCACTGACTTTTGGAGAAATTCCAATTCATTGAACCATAAAATTTACAACAACATATGGCAATCAAATTTTCAGGTGGGAATTGGTCAATCCGAACACAGAGTTTGTCTATCTACCCCACCCTACACCAGTTGATAGAGTTGAAGTTAGTTTGAGCAAGCTATGAGGACTGATTCAATTGGAAAATCGTGTAGCTGCAACAATCTGAGTCATATTTTCCGATCCTCTGTAATAGTATATCCAATTTGTTGCATGGAAATCAAATATCCCCTTGAAAAAAAGTACATTAGAGCATAATATCATGATTAGTAATTGTCGATGCTTGAACAAAACCAACCACTCCAATGGGACCCGTAGCCTATGGAATTGATCAGGCTATGTGGTCTATACTGTAAATGAGACTGAAATATTGCATACTGGATGCTAATATGCATAGTTAAAGCTCTGTTTGTTTTTTGAAAAATGAATGATTCAAAAATATATATTTCTAAAATTGATCACCCATATCACTTGAAATAATTAATCGATAAAAAAAAAAAATCTTACAAACAATGAAAATGCCTTTCATTTGTTTATCTTTATAAACGATACAAGCGATCATTTTTTAAAGTAGAATTTTTTGAGTAATTCATTTTTGCAAAACAAACAGACCCTAAAAGAATAGCCAAAGTGGACTTCACAGAAAGAATAATACATCGCACATTTTAGTATTATCCAGAACACGATTGATAGGAATTTATCTATTCAATGAAGCTTAAGAAAATCCAGAGGATTTTGAATCTATAAGATCAACATTGCCCGAATGTCCTTCATCTAACCTTCCCCAGATTTTTCACATGGAAGCTCTTAAATGAAAGTTCTTCATTGGACAACATTTCTCTCTGATTTCGACCGTACGAGCAATGCCAGAAACCACGCGCATTAATCGAGGAAACAAGTACATAAACATGCAATGGGAAAAATTCAAAAAAATTGCTCTAAGTCTGTTTGCACTTAAATTTTAACCACCCATTTAGTTATTGATTGCATAAAAAAATTAAAGATCTATCTAACCCCCTAAACAAAAATATTATTAACTTGTATTTGCATATTAACAGTAGTATTTAATAGATTGTCTTGTGATTATGAATTGTTGTGCCTGCTTTACTGTTTCAACACTACACATGGCACACATAACCCGGCCGCTGGACCTGGGCCGCCATAGGATATTTAGGATGGTGTCAAGAAAGAAACGACCTCGAACGCAAAACCGCAATGTAGAGGTTGCTTTTCTTTTCCCGAATTTCTCTAGCCGAGGTTAGGAGGGTATGCTTTTGCTAACGCGAGACTATGACGGGCGGAGACCCTTTTAATTTCAACAAGCCTTCTCGGTTAGAAATTGAGCCACACATCTCAGGTGCATGTCTTTGTGCTTGCCATTTTCTTTAAAAGCAAAGTAATTTATTTACTTTTACTCAGTCTTTTTATTAGCCCATGGCAATTTAAGGTAGGTTTTTCGAGTTCCAGTTTATATGCGATGGGAGAAGAGGACATCCAGTTTATTCCCACTCCCAAGGCAGAGCTCTTCAGGTGGTGGGGTCAATTGGACCAGTATGCCCAAGAGCGCGTGAAAGCCAAAGTCGGTCATCTTCTATCGTTGATCCAAGTCCGTGTTCATCCCGAAGTCATACAAGCCATGGCACATTTCTGGTGCCCGAAGACGACTACTTTTATGTTTGGTGGGTTCGAACTAACCCCAACTCTGGAAGAATACAGCATCATCACTGGAATGCCCCTCGAGAAAAAGCTTGTTAGGCCATCAACAGGCATTATCTTATTGCGTGGGTTAGCACGACTTTTAAGAACTGAAGTCCATGTTATGAGGCAAATTCTTGAAAACAACCATAATACCTGCCCCCTAGCATTTTTGACTGCATGTTTCGAAAATCAACCCATAACCCAAAAAAGTGAGATTTTCCTTTTGGCCTTTTTCGGGTTCATCATTTTCCCCATCAAAGAAATTTCATAAGTCCAAGGATGGCATGGATAGTTGATCGATCTCAAGGGGGCAAAATTATGTCAACATGATTTTAATTGAAACATTCTTGTCCCTCAATTGTTTTAAAGAAAACACGGAAAAAGTCATGCGGGTCTCCCCGGAAATTTTACAAGTCTGGTTCTTTTCTCACCTAAGCGAATTTCGATGCTTCATGCGATCATCTGAAATAAATGATTTCGAAAATCCATTACAGAAATTTATGGTTTTAGGACCATACATTCCCAATCAAAGCTGTTTAAATTTGGTGAACTTCCTAAGAGACCCAGCTCCTGAGGCATTCCAATGGTGTGCTAGTTGGTTCCATGAAAAGAGAGCTCGCTTTGCTTACAAACGCCGCCATCCAATTCCGTTGCTTGGTCTCACCGGCGCCATTTCTTATTTCCCATATTGGGTGGCGCAACAATATGGAGCCCTTCAGGAGATCCCACCGCCTTTCAAGAGGAAGGCCCCTCCACTCCTTTTCACCCATCAAAGTCGTGAATACACATTCGAGATTGACATTATCGAGGAAACATGGAGCGGGTGTCATCGTAAAAGAATTGTAATACCTAAAGGGCTTGAGGGACGAGAAAAAGCCCACCACGCCTCTGAATCCTACATCCACAACCATCGTATCCCGACAAAGTGGAAGCCATCGATCCCTCACCCAATCAGCGAGATCGGCCAGCATGAGCAAGCAGAACTTATGCAAGGGGATTTGGGAATGGGCTGGATACATGTCTCAGAGCCAGTCCAAGAAAGCAAGCATCTATGTAAGAACAAGGCTCCCCGTCGTGTATAAAATAGCAATCATGTGTCCCTTAGTGTTGATATCGTGAAAATTCCGTCCCATTGTTTAGGGACTTTTGTTTAATACATAGTATTTCCTTCTGTCATTTTAATTTCAAGTTTTAAATGTCGAAGTCTCGTGGTCTATAAAATCCTCTTTTGATAAATAAAAAAAAGCGCTTAGACCATTGCCATGGGTCAATCTTTGTTTACTTTCGTGCTCATTCATGATTTTTGCGACACGGGTAATTATGAACCGTCAACTATCAGCCACCCGCGAATGGCCTCACGTGATAGGACCCGATCAGAATGATGTACAAAATTGCCTCACCAACATTGAAGACGGCGTAGGACAGATGTCCATTGTCCTTCGACAACTCTCAAGACAAATGGAATCCACTCAAGCTAAACCCAACTCCATAACTGCTTTAAGCACACTCCTGGCACCTGCAAATTTGCCAGAGGATGACCAACAAGATAAACAGCTTGAAAAGATCATGAAAAAGTTGAGACAGCTGCAGGGGCAGGATCCTATGGACTTGTCTAAATACGCTGGCATTAAAATCCCCGAGGAGCTCAAAACACCGGAATGCGAAAGGTATGCTGATACCTCCCACCCAAAAACCTACTTACAAGCCTACCTGGTCCGAAGGATGATTCAATCATACCGATCAAACCTGACCGGCCCTGCCTTGCGATGGTACATTGTCAGGAAGATTAGTCCCCTTAAAACCTGGAGGGAACTAATCCATGTTTTCCACCAAGAATATAATATTGACATCAGCCCTGATATCGCCTTGCCCTACGAAAAACCGATGATCCCGGAGCACAAGGAGCCGTTAGTTGCTGAGATAAGAGAAGAAGATGTCAATGAAGCATTGCATGATAAATGGGCAACTGAGCAACATCATATTACTGAAAAGTTTCCCACTCAGAAAGGCAAGGAACCTATGTACAAAATCAAAGACACGGAGCCTGTTCAAGACCGGGGCACGACAGGACAGCTCCCCAAGCTTACTGCAAGAGCTAGGGTTCAAAGAATATCGACCCCTATCAACATAGAAAGTGAAGCAGAGAGTGAAGCTTTAATATCTCTCATTCCCCTTAACAGAATCGAACTGACGAAACGAAGGGCCTTACTCAAAAAGTTTGGACCAGGAGCCAAGAAAAGAAAGCCTAAACAAATCAATTCGACATCTACCACTAAGTATAGGAGAAATTTGATAGCTGGTGAGCCGCTGCACCAAAACTTTAAGCATTCTCTGGAATACAACCCTGAAGGTTACCGTCCCCTAGAGTACGACCCTGATGACATCCAGTCCCTAGGATACAGTCCTAAGGACTTCCAATGTTATATAGATGAAGTTGACCACTCATCGTATAACTGTTTCCTACCCTCACACAGGGACGAAAGCCTGTCAGAAGAAGGAACATTCGTCTTTATCCGCTATGATCCCAATGAACTTCTAAGCTCGTCACATGACCATGAGGATAGCTCAAATGCTTCATCCTTGTTCAGTAATTTTGACCCAGAAGAAAGCAATGGGATAATCTCGATAGAATCCAGCTTCCTTAAAACACAAAAATTCACCACTACGATGAATATACAGTGGGAAAACTAGTGGCCTAACCAAGACATATCAGGCCCGTCTTGCCCTCATATATGATCATGACCCCCCAGCGAAGTGTGGATACCTAATCTCCGCAAGTATAACGGCACGACTTGCCCCGTGGCTCATTTGCAATATCTCCACACTGAAATGAGTCGCACCATGGCCCGATGTCATTCACAACTCGGGCATTCCAAGAAACTCTTACGGGGTCTGCATTGCAATGGTTCGTCACAGCAAGTATTTACCTCATAAAGGATTGGAATGAGCTGTCTTCCACATTCTTGCATTAGTACCAAAACCAGATTGGAACTGAACTACCTTGCGAGAGTTTGGCCCACTTCAGAAGAAAATCAATGGAGGATTTCCGAGCATATGCAGGGAGGTGGAAGGCTTTTATGATGCAAACCCACCCTCAACTGGCCGAAGAAGAATCGATAAAGCAGTTCATAGAAGCTTTGCCCCACAAACATCGATGTTGGCTGCATGGGTTACACTTCCGTAGCTTTAACGAAGTAGTCATCGCATGCGAATACTTCGAGTCTACTGGAGGCGGGGAATTCAAAGACGCTTAACTTCAGGACCAGCACTATCAAAGCGCTCCTTTTCATAGGAGTTTTCATCGATTTTGCTTGTGTCTTATCTAGTGTGCTACTTTGTTGTATTTTCCATTCCAAGATTTTTTAATGTACAGTTATAATATTTTGTCTTGAGAGCATGAGGCGGTATTCCAAACCAGCCTAGTGATGCTATCCAACCATGAAAAGAAAATACCATCCAAGGAGAATACTGAGGGCTAGGCTTCCTCATGCTTCCTCCCCCTAAATACATGCTTTTGAAAACAAAAAACATTTCATTACCAAAAGTTTTTGTCAAAACGAGATGTTAAATTTGTCTTTCTGACTTACTCACTTCGTACCTCATAATTTCATCTCCTCTGACTTAGTGTGACATGAGGCATTTGAAACTAGCACATCGTGTGAACAGACCAAATTCGAAGACACATTTTCAAGAAAGCAGGGGCAAACAGGAAGGAGCATCCCGTTTCAAAAGAAGGTAAGCTTTATTCCCTTAACGTAGTATTAAGAATGACGTCCCCTCTCTTCTATTTACAGGATGCAAAAAATGAGACGTAATAGGTACAGGCATACAGTTGAACTCGAAGCATGCACAACATGTCTCGCTCCTGTACAACTCTCTCCTAAACCGAAGGAATATCTTGTCGCAAGACGTGCCCAAACAACTAGATGTTCTAGTTTCCAACTTCAACGAGCCCAAAAGCATAAGGAAGAGATTTCTTCTCTTCCTTTGAATTGATTACTGTCAATAGGGAGAAAATCCAGACAGTCAAGGCGATCTATAGCCCCCACTCCAGACAATCACTCTAGAGTCTGGAAGCTTCACTCCATATTCCAGACACGTATTCTTCCAAAAAAATAATCGTCATCAGAAAACTGGAGGTTTTTCATTGTCCATCTCAGATTCCATAGAAGCTTGAGATACGTGACTTTTTGCCCAATGCAGCTATAGTCAAAGACAGAAGAAAAATTCCACAAAAGGAAGGCGTTGAAGATAAATCGACAACCATCAATCATGCATACAAAAATACACAAATGAGGAGGGCCAATCAAGAGAGACATTGAACCGTGTCAAAGACAAAAGGCCGTTATTAACACTCAAATATCCCTAAGAGTCAACAAATATAAACTCTGGGGATGAGTAATTTGGTATCGTTTCCAATACTCCCAAAAGATTCAACTCACTTTTGACATATTTTCTCCTATTGACAGGAAACATAGGATTCAAGAAACAAGCTTAATGGTTAATTTGGGCAAATCAAGTAACCCATATTGATTTACCTAACTTGGTATGAAAGGACGTGTCATCCAAGAGCCGATTCGGTTAAATGAAAAAAGAAGCGCCCAACGAACACCGTCAGCACCTCTAGTTGAGTGGTACCTGGGAAGAAGCAAAATGGTTCGAAGTCGGGGGTTCGAATCCTCGACGCGACAGTTAGCCGCTTGAAAAAAATAATAAAAAATAAAAGATAAAAAATTTGCTTCTCTTGCACCTGCAAATTACAAGAAAGCAAGTGACCTAACGGAGTGAAAATTACAAGAGTTCATATCCTCCTCGTGCTTCAGGTCTATTCAAACATCTGCAAACTAGTGAAGGGTAATGTTGTATCGCTTCCAAGTTATTCGACTCTTGAAAGAGCTTCTGACTAGCATGATCCCTCTTGTCTGTTGCAGGATCACCTAATCGTCAAAGATGCAGAAAACAAATTAATGAGAGGCATGTCAGACCATGATAAGCTCTCCCAAGCTAAATGGCGTCTCAAGTATTGCCAAAGCAAATGACAAAAACCTTTCAGGCCTCAAATCACGTGTGGTCTTGACCCTACTAATTGATCTATTTCCACATCTTCTCTTCTGCAGGGGCAAAAGCAGAAAGGCCGGTCAAATCAATGATCAGATCCCCAACCCCAGCTAATCCTTCTTGTGTCATTTCCCTACTTAATAAGGACAATCCATTGACACCCCTTTGTGAATAATTCTTTTGATGTCCAAAATTCAACACATTTGTAAATACAATTTCACCAAGTAAACACCCTTAAAGTTGTCAATAGGGTTTCTTAAGTAAAAATCATTCATTTGTTTTGAGAGTACAAACTCTCTCATACTTAAAAAAATACTGCATGTCTTCTCCAAATGGATTTTTGCATGATGATTTTGTTTGTCTAAATCACTGATTCCATTGAGAATTATTAGAATAGACAACTAAGTGAAGAATACAAGATTAGTTGAGCATGCTGGATGAGGCGCGTCGAATGATGACAGTGCAAGCCATATCCTACACACAGCCCCCATCTATACACTTGTGAGATGAGTGCAGAAGATTCCATGACTGCAAGGTAAAGAGTTCTCTCGCAAATGGTACGATAACCAAAATAGTGAGAGGCATTTCATTGCTCACCCCCTTTTTTGAGCCCCATACACTGGTAAAGCTTCTCTCATCAAGAATCACCCCACACTGGAGCATGTCAGAGACAAGGCAAATCTGCATCACAAGGTGAGAAAAGAGATAGAAATTTTCTTGCTCGCACTTGCATCAATCTCCGGGTGTCTTTATTGCATATGAACACTCGTGTTAATTTAAGTGCCTTAGAATGACGAAGAGCAATTCCTTTTCTATGTATCTACATACATTGTACAACCCAAGTGAGTCTGTAATTTTACCCTCACATTGAGACAAAGTAGAAGGTATTGCCATAGCCTAGAACGCTGGTGAAGATGAAGACTCAAAGTCTAAATAATGGTGCTTCGATTGAACTCGCCTAGATCGGTTCCTCAAGCAACAAAAGTGAAAAAGCTAGGGGCATAAAAAAGCAAGTTACTGGTAAAAGCAAGGTCAATGCCCATAAACAAGAAAATGAAAACTAGGGGCATAAAAAAGTAGTGTGCCTGGTAAAAAAGCAAGGCCAATGCACCCCCCGCCCCCGAAAAAATTTAGTCAATTGTATTCCCAAGAGAAGTTGCTATTGTGGTTCAATTGATAAAGCCCCCTTCGACAAGAAGAAGAAAGACCGGTGACGAATGCCGAGACAGTCGCCAACTCTCACCCTTTTACACATAAGTCAAGCCTACTTTGCGTCCCATTGTAAAAGTCTCTTCAGACTATAGGCACTTCAATTAACGTAGGATTTCATATGTGCATAAGTATTGCTCAAAGAAGTACGAGCAAGATTACTCTATCTCTTTTCACAGGGTTCTTGACTTGTAAACTTGGAGATGATCGTGCAACATTTTCGTCCATCGGCTTCGACCTTGATGGTCCCCTTTGATGAGCTGCTGACCAAGTCTTCATCACAATTTCAACAAAGATCTCTCACATTGGTAAAGTCGTACCACTTGCGAGAATACTCGAACCCTTGCTGACATGATGACAGTGCGAAGTGCGATCCTTATAAATCCTGCATCAATGGTCAAGATAAAATAGCCTTTCCATGAGAGTGAGTGAAAAGTCATTTCAGACTGAAAGTCCCTCATCTAGCATGCTCAAGACATCTACATTCTAAATGAGGGTTGTCTTTCAAAATCTTCCCCAATGGAATTCAAATGGTACAAAACCGACAAAATTGTCATGCATAAATCACATTTTGAATTTATGAATTTACAGCATATACAGTCATTGTGTACATGTGTGCATATTGTGTAAATAGCGAACATACTCTTAGAAATCAAAGGTATCGCCAGAAAAGCATATCCCTATCCCCATCTATCTTAAAGTACCTACCACTGTCCAGGTACTCTCTTCTTGTCACTCGACCTATTTGAGTCGTCCCCTGAGTTTGGGTGCTTGCAATTGTCTAAGTATCCCCTTGTCTTTGAGTACCCACCATTTGCTGGGTACTTCCTCTTATCGACACTCGACCTGTTCGAGTTGTTCCCAGAGTATTGATATTTGCGACTGTCCAGGTATCCCCCTGTTTTTGAGTGCCTGCCGTTACTCAGGTGCTCCCTCTATTGACACTCGACCTGTTCGAGTTGTCCTTAAAATTTGGATGCTCATGACTGTCCAAATATCCTCTTGTCTTTGAGTACCGACCACTGTTCGAATACTCCATTTCTATGACACTCGACCTGTCCGAGTTGTCCTCAAAATTACGCCATTGAATACTAGCAGCTACTCAAGTATTCCACCACATTATGCGCATGCGATCACCCAGGTATGCTCTCTTACACTTGGACCAGTTGAGTGGTCCATGATCATATCATTAAATATTTGTGTTCATCCAAATATTCCTCTACTTTGTACACCTGGGTGCCTGCGGCCATCCAGGTAAGCCTTGTGCTACATTCAAATTCTTAATTTCTAGAAGGTGGGAGACCTTCATGAATATGCGAGGTACGTCCTCGGTATTCCCAAATACCAAAAGGCACGTCCTCGATATTCCCTTTTACTAGAAGGTGAGAGACCTTCACGAATATCTCAGGTACGTCCTCGATATTTCCTTTTACCAGGAGGTGAGAGACCTTCACAAATATCTGAGGTACATCCTCGATATTCCCATTTCCAGAAGGTAAGACACCTTCACGAATATCCAAGGTACGTCCTCGATATTTCCCAATTTCCAGGAGGTGAAAGACCTTCATGAATATGTGAGGCATGTCCTCAATATTCCCCATACCAAGAGGTGGGAGATCTTCACGAATATGCGAGGTACATCCTCGATATTCCCCAATTTCCAAGAGGTGAGAGACCTTCACATATATGCGAGGTACGTCCTCGATATTCCCTTTTACCAGGAGGTGAGACACATTTACGAATATCCCAGGTACGTCCTCGATATTCCCTAATTACCAAGAAGTGAGAGACCTTCACAAATATCTAAGGTACGTCCTCGATATCCCCATTTCCAGAAGGTAAGACACCTTCACGAATATCCAAGGTAGGTTCTCGATATTTCCCAATTTCCAGTAGGTAAGAGACCTTCATGAATATGCGAGGCATGTCCTCAATATTCCCCATACCAGGAGGTGGGAGACCTTCACGAATATGCGAGGTACGTTCTCGATATTCCCCAATTTCTAGAAGGTGAGAGACCTTCATGAATATGTGAGGCACGTCCTCGATATTCCCTTTTACCAGGAGGTGAGACACCTTCACGAATATCTCAGGTACGTCCTCGATATTCCCTTTTACCAGGAGGTGAGAGACCTTCACAAATATTTGAGGTACGTCCTCGATATTCCCATTTCCAGAAGGTAAGACACCTTCACAAATATCCAAGGTACGTCATCGATATTTTCCAATTTCCAGGAGGTGAGAGACCTTCATGAATATGCAAGGCATGTCCTCAATATTCCCCATACCAGGAGGTGGGAGACCTTCACGAATATGCGAGGCACGTCCTCAATATTCCCTTTTACCAGGAGGTGAGACACATTCACGAATATCTTAGGTACGTCCTCGATATTCCCAATTACTAGGAGGTGAGAGACTTTCATGAATATGCGAGGTACGTCCTCGATATTCCCAATTACCAGGAGGTGAGAGACCTTCACGAATATCCCAGGTACGTCATCAATATTCCCCAATTACCAGGAGGTGAGAGACCTTCACGAATATCCCAGGTACGTCCTCGATATTCCCCAATTTCCAGGAGGTGAGAGACCATCATGAATATGCGAGGTACGCCCTCAATATTCCCCAGGTACCAGGAGGTGAGAGACCTTCACAAATATGCGGGGCACGTCCTCGATATTCCTCAATTGCCA